>CM021101.1:57409735-57850214 GCA_007115665.2 Sequoiadendron giganteum | reverse complement strand
CCTGCACATTCACAAACCCAACAAAGCCAAAACCCTAATAGCTAGTCAAGACAAATCTGATTTTTAGAAATATTTTTTATAGTAAAAAAAAATTATAGAGAACAAACCCATACTAAAATTTCAAAAGATTTCCAAAAATTTAAATAAATATGAAAGATTGTCTATTTTGCACTTGAAATTAATTTTTTATGAAAAATCATAAATAATTTATTAAAAATTCAAAACATGTCAAAAAAATCTGATTTTTTTATTGAAGGTGTCTACCATAATTCCAAATCTTCAAAAAAAATTTTGTGAATAGATCTGCAACTGTTTGTGAGATTCAAGCAAATATTTGGGAAACCCTAATTTTCAAAGATCTATTGTTTCAATAATAATTTTTCATCCAAATTTAAAATCTAAAGAACAGACCCCTATCTAAATTTAAATATATTTCAAGAAATGTAAACATATCCAAAATATTCGATAATTTTCTCTCAAAATTGATTTTTTATGAAAAATAACAAAAAAATTATAAAAATTTCAAAACATCTCTAAAAAATCTGAATTTTTTTGTGAAAGCTCTTGATAATGTCATCTACGTGAAATTTTTTTTTTGTGAAAATATATGTAGCTGTTTGAAAGTCATGGTTGAATCTTTGATATTGTCTTCACGTCGGGTTCACCAAATGTAACTCAGATTTTCGGAATTTTGATGACTACTAAAGCTGCACAAGATTAAACATCAATTCTAATCTAAATAAAACAACAAAGAATTATTATAGTAAGCATAATTAAAAACTAAACTAATTAATGGAAAGCTCTCACCGAATATGCAAATACTTCCTCGATTTATCTCAATTGCTCTTCTCCATCTTGTTGTATTGTTATTCTTGCCCTCAGATATTTGTGTGTTTGAATGCAAGCATAACTTCATCCAGTGTCTCAAAAAAATATCAAAGATTGTTTCTTCTCAAAAGTATAATAATTTCAAGAGGAGGAATAATAATAATGACAGGCCATTTTATAGATTTTGTGTTCTCGAACGATCGACTCAGATTGAAAGAGAGATCGACGAACGCGATTGATCAATGTCATGCAATGAGTTATGTGACAGATAGAGCATGAGTTCGAACATGAGTTAGAATGTGAGTTCAGAACATGAGTTCAGTATAAAGACTAAATTTAGAACATGAGTTTAATCTTGAAAAATAGAAGAGATAGACTTTGTATGCAAAAGCCAAAGTTTGAAATTGAAGAATAATGCATTCGAATGCAAACATGAGTTAATTAATTAGAAAAAGATATTTAATTAATCAACACATCATGCATATGAGTTAGAACTAGTTAACTTACTAGTTGTGATAGAGAGTTCTCTCACAAAGATAAACAGGTGTTGAACTCAAGAGAAAACTGAAGAACTAAAAATAGATCTTGAGTCTGAAGGTGAGTGAATGACTTAGATAACTGAATGATAGAGGAATGCGGCATATTTAATTAAAATATGAATTAAATGTTAATTTAATTCAACATTTGAAAATGAGACTTTAATTAAATAAATAAAGTAATTTATTTAATTTGACTATTTGAAAAGGATAATATAAATAATTAAATAATAAATATTTCATTATAGATAAAAGGGGTTAAATGAATAGTTAAATACATATATTTAATTATAGTTGAAATATGATAAAGGGGGTAATTAAATAATAAATTATTTAATTGATAGATAAAGGGGGAAGAATTAATTAGTTTGCAACATAATTAAATAAATATGATTTATTTAATTAATCAAGTTGAATAAAGGGTCATTAATGAATAAATGAATTAATTAAAAAGGGGTATTTAATTAATAGAAGAAATATGTGTTAGAAAGGTTAATTAAATAATTAACATTATTTAATCATGACAACGGACTATAGAAAATTATGTCAAATGTGGTGTTCGTAGGCCTAGACCAATTTTCGGTATTACAGTAACAGTTGCATTTTTCTGCAAATCGTTTCGACTAACTCCATTTGTTGATCAAGTTTTTTTTTTTTACGAATACAACAAAAAAACACACAAAACTCAATGTATTTTCAGTTTGTGGTGATAGATCTATTAAAATAAGAAAACATTTATAACCTAGGCCAGGTTGGACAATACTTGTTGAGTTCTTACTTGGATAAATCTAGCTACGTATATTCAAGGCGGATGACTAGTAGCTTGACCCCATTGGCTCCCCTCCATGACACTCACTTATATGGGGCAACCAAGCTACTGTACCCATGAAACTCCCATGGCATACATTTCATCTCAACACGTGAACCATAAGAATGTAAGACGACTTCACAGGTCTGACCTGCTGCACCAGCAAATAGATAGGATTTTGGCAAAACTACAACATGGTTTTTAGTAAGGGCATTCCATTCATGGGGCACCATCTAGTACGGTGAGAGACCATTTCTGCCCTTCTCGTCAGAACAATGAGCATGATTCTTTGGATTTCCCCAAGAATCCACTTTTATATACCAGATGGAAGTCGCTTGGCATCTAGCGTGCTACTAGTCTGAGTCGTCTTGGGGTGAGTAATTTTTCCCACCAAGACAGGCCCAAGTTCTAGAGCCAGTAACCATTTCTCTTACACCCAAGATCACATAACTACGCAAGGGGAGAGGATACTTTGATATACTGAATCGTAAAGGGTTAAAAAATGTGCTTTCGCACCAAACAAAGCAAACACTTATTATTTTTAATCCAAATGACAATTATTTATCTACCAAACAGAAAGATTGACAAATAAAATTAACAAAGTCATTAGGTCCTGCATGCAAACTGATCAGTAGTTCATTTTTGTCTTCGGATTTCGTCTTGCAAAAAATATTATTTTTGGTTTTATTTGGTCTTCTATGCTTCGTTCTGCAAAAACTAAGTTAGCTCCTCAACACAACACTACAAATAGATATTAGTGAAAACACGAAACAACATAAAAAAAGAAAAATGAAAACGTGAATGTACAGAAGTCAACAAAACAGTGAAAAATCCTTTACTAGGTAGATGCAGCTTTTCCAACCATAGATGCGGTGCGAGTTTGACAGGAAAATGCGGTTTGTGTTGATAGTTGGACATAGTGTGAAATGTTGACAGTAGGATGTGGTTCTGTATGTTGTAGATGCGGTTCGTGTTATTGGATGCGGTGCGGGATGTAGTAGATACGGTTCACGAATGTAGATGTGTCATTTTGTCAAGCGGATGCGGTGTGTTGTACGATCCTACAAAATTAAAAAAATGGAAAGATGAAAAGATGCTACGCAAATTTGAAGCGTGTTCATGTTGGGTTCACCAAATGTAACATAGATTTTCTAGGGATTAATGCTCAAACTGCATAGATTAAAAGGATTAACTCTAATCTAACAAATAATCTAAATCAAAATAATAAAGTACGAATAAAGTAAACATGATTAAACTAAACAAATAAATTGGAAAGCTCTCACCGAATAAGCATCCACTTCTTTGAATTATCTAGATTGTCCTTCTCCATTTTGTTGTATTGTCATTCTTGCCCTCAGATTTCTGTGTTTGATGCAAGCATGACTTCATCGAGTGTCTAAGCAAAATATCAAAGATTAAGTTTCTTCTCAAAAGTATAATGATTTCGGGAGGACGAATAATGATAATGATAGGCCATTTTATAGATTTTGGGTTTTTGAATGATCGACTCAGATTCAAAAGAGAGATCGACAGATGAGATTGATGAATGTCATGTGATGTGAGTTTTGTGTCAGTTAGAACATGAGTTAGAAAATTTTGTAGGATAAAGATTAAATTAGAACGATAACTTAATCTTGTGTCAAGACTATTTGAAAATAGGAAGAACAAGAGTTCAAGATTAAATAAATAAATTTAATCTTCAGTTAAGAGTCTTCGAAAATAGAAGAAATAGACTTTGAATGACAAAGAAAAAGTTAGAACTCGAAGAATAATTCATTCGAATGCACACATTAATCAATTAATTAAATAAATATATTTAATTAATAAACACATTCATGCCCATGAGTTAGAACTAGTTAACTGACTAGTTGTGATAGAGAGTCGTCTCATAGAGACGATCAAATATCGAATCTAGAGATAACTGGTGGATTTAAAATAGATCTCGAGTTAGAAGGTGAGTGAATGATTAGTCAACTGAACGACAGAAGAATGTGACATAAACATTTAATAATGAATTAAATTTTAATTTAATTCAACATTCAAAACTGAAATGAATTTAATTAAATAAATAATGTAATTTATTTAATTTGATTGTTGAAAAGGATTAAATGAATAATTAAATAATAAATATTTAATTATAGTTGAAATGTGATAAACAGGTAATTAAATAATAAATTACTTAATTATAGATAAAGGGGGTTTAATTAAATAATAAATATTTAATTTAGAATGAAGAATTAATTGGTTAGTGACATAATTAAATAAACGTGATTTATTTAATTAATCAAAATTGAATAAGGTCATAAGTGAATTAATTAAAAGGGGTATTTAATTAATAGAGGAAATATGTATTAGAAAGGGTAATTAAATAATAAACATTATTTAATCATGACCATGGATATTAGAAAATTAAGTCAAAAGTGGTACTCGCAGGCCTAGACCAATTTTCAGTGTCTATAGAAAGAAAGAGTGAAATTAACCAACGCAAGATCATTCAACATCCAATGGCCAAGTGCCACTTGTCAAGATGTGAATGGTTAAAGGTTGTGCACATTTTGGTCAATGTACATGATAAACTCCATTAGGTGGAATTTGAAATTGAGGAAATGACATGTGAGAGGGAAAAACAAATGAAATAAATGCCACTTGGCTCAATGCACAAAGACATGTAAGAGGAGTGAATTCTTTGTTGGAAGGACAAATCCACTTGGATTTTGAATTCAAATGTGAAGGAATATTCCTCCCTTATTCCATGTTGAGAGAAAATAGGAAATTTAATAAATCAAAGTAATTGATTTATTGTGAAAGTTGCATTCTCTAGAGGATTTTAGTGATTGAGATTAAATTAATCAAGATTTGATCAATTTAATGAGAGATTAGGTGATTTGACAATTTTGACTCAAATTTATGAGTTGATTTAAATCAAAATTGAGAGGAAAGGTTAAATAAAATAAATATTTTTGGTTTATTTTACTAAAGGGGATAATGTTAGATTAAATCAAATAAGGTTTAATTTATTCAATTTAATGAGAAGAATTTAGGGATTTAATCAAATAAGATTAATTATTTAATTAAAGAGGGATTTAGGGTTAATTAAATTAAATTTATTAATTTAATCAACAGAGGAGAAATACTGAATTAAATAAATAATGATTTATCTAATTAAGAGATGAAAGTTGATGATAGGCTGAGAGTGTGATTCATGAAGAAATGATGTTAGTAATTAGGATCAAGTGTGCTAGATCGAATTGTATATTTTCTATGTCTATAGGAATGCCTTAGAAATAGAATCCTCTTGTGGCATGATAAAAAAGATACCTGCTCCTGAGCCATGACTAGTATGGGACCCGTCAAAATAAAATTTTCAAGGCAAGGAAGGTTCTGCATGAAATATAGACTCATCAGGAAAATAATATATCAATGGATGAGTGCCTTGGATGGGTGCATCTACAATTTGGTCAACTATTACCTGCCATTTTATTTCTTTGTGCTCAACATATTATATGCCGTATTCACTTAAAATCATGACCTACTTTTCCAACCAACCTGTTAATATTGTCTGACTCAAAAGATACTTCAATGGATCAATCTTTGCTATCAACTATGTTTTGTGATTCAACATGTAATGTCTTAGCTTCTAGGCCACAAAGACAAGTGCAAGACATGCATGTTCCACTGATGTGTAATTAAGTTCACATCCATTCAATGTGTGACTTATGTAGTATATAGCTCTTTCCCTTTCTTCATGATCATTTTGTGCCAATAATTCCCCCAGTGCATTGGTGGTTGTAGAGACATACAGGATCGGAGGTTTTCCTTCAATTGGAGGCATTAAGACAGGTGGTGTTAGTAGATATCATTTTATTTGTTGGAAGGTCATTTGGAATTTATCCATCCACACAAAGGGGATACTTTTTCATAATAGGTACTGGAATGGCTGACATTTGTCAACTAGCTAAGCAATGAAATGTCAGATGGATTGTAATCTACCTTGTAGTGTTCTGAGCTCACTTATTACTCTTAGGGGAGGCATGTCTAGTATTTCTTGCACTTTTGTGGGATCGACCTCTATGCCTCATCTTGAAAATATGTAACCCAATAGTTTTCTTGATGTAACCGCAAAAACACATTTCATTGGGTTCAAACAAATCTTGTATTCTTCTAGCTGCCTAAATTTTTTATCCAAGACCCTGAGATGATCTTTCCATGTCAACGATTTGGCCAAGTAGTCATCCACATAATCTTCCATTAAGGTATGCATGAGATCATGAAATATTATTGTAATTGCTCTCTAGTATGTGGCACCTACATTCTTCAGACCAAAAGGCATGACATTCTAGCAGTATGTTCCCCATGGCCATGTACATACCATTTTGTGTTGATCTTTGGGGGGCGATACATATTTGATTTTAGCAGGAGAAACCATCCATCAGGGACAAAATCTCATATCATCTGGTAAGATCAACAATCATATCTATATTTGGAAATGGGAAATCATCTTTTGGACAAGCTTTATTTAAATCTCTAAAGTTAGTACAAATGTGAATCTTCCCATTTGGCTTGGTGAGAGGAACAAGGTTGGAAATCCAGTCCACATAGTCAATTGATCTTATGAATATGACATCTAGTAACTTCTTCAACTCAGTCTTCACTAATAGCACAATTTGTGGATGCATTTTCCTTAATTTTTGTTTGATTGGTTTGATACCTGGAATCAAAGGAAGATGGTGTAATACCAACTCAAGATCTAACTCTAACATGTTAGCATATGACCAGGAAAAGTTAACTTTCCTTTTTAAGAAGAATTACTGGAATTCAGGTTTCTCCTCTTCTGTCAATGACGTAGCAAGGATAGCCATTTTGGGATTCTCTAGTGTAGCTATGTTAACTTCTATGGTGTCTTCAATAATCATTGCTTATTTTTCTTTGTTATGGGAATAAATTCCAATCCTCCATCCTTAGGCACCTCAAAGAGGTTTTCACCTTCGAATACATCCTTTGTTTTTACTATTGTATTGTTTGAAGGTGCCTTGCGGTTTTCACCTAAAGACATGTCTTTTTTTGTTTTATTTTTGATATTTTTGTGACTCGAGGATTCCAGAGTCTCCCTAAGGTATTTTGTAAAATCTAGATCAATAGAGAATCCTGATTTGTGATCACCCCTTGGTATACCCTCATGGAGTCCCATAAATTCTTCAATGGCCTCGTCATTCTGAAAGATATCCATGGTGGGAAGCTCTTGTTGGTCCCAGTCAATGAGTTGTGGGTAGACAAGGTAAATCCCATCATCAGTGTTGGTAAAGGATGGGGATAATGAAGAAAGCATGTTGATGGAAGCCTCAAGTGTGAAGGAAAAATTGTCATATTCACTTTCCCAATCAAATTCAATCAAAGGACTGTCTTCAAAGTTAGATGATTTATGCTCTTGGTCATAATATGGTACAAATGGATCCACATTGTGATCCATGGAAGGTAATTTAGATGCATGTTTAGTATTTTGATACATGTCATGCTTTTGGGTGGGTTCAGGAATGGGGTGGGATGATGCATATGTTATGGGTGACGGTTTATGCTCATTAGGGTCCCAAGGGATGCTTACTCATTCTTTATGCTTATAATGGTGATCTATAGGATCAATTTTGTACATTTGGTTGAATATTTCCTCAAAACAGAGTTGGTCGGGTTTCAGGAATAGTTCATCAATATCATAGTCACTCAAGGTTCTAAAATATCCCCATTCCCATTTATGAGAGTTAGTTTCAGTAGGGGAGTCTTCACATGTCTTGACACTTTCAAAAACCATTACATCCTTACTTGGAATTACATAGGTACATTGATCATCAGTTTCACATTGGTCAAACCCTAGCCCTAGATACTTTGGTTTAGAAGAAGGAATGATAGGCTCCCTCATACCACTTTTGCTTCATCCTAGTCTGCTAGTTCCATAAAAACCATGAGCCTTGCATATCTCGAATCCTTTGCCATAATTTTTTATTGGTAATGGGGTTAATTCCATGGGGTCCTTGTAGATCCAAGTAGATAAGTCTTAAATTTCCTCATTATTCATGTCTCCCCATAGTGTGAATACTATGTTCGGAGGAACTTTGAAAGTATTCTTAGGATGTACTGCATAGAAAGGTCGACCATAGACTTTAGGTGTCTTAGGTATTGTGGTGATACAGTAAGCTATATTCAATTTGAATTCTCCACAACCCATGTCCTAGATCTTAAAGTCAGTACTTGGTATGGAGGCCAAGGAGGATGGTGTGTCGTAAGTGGATAGAGTGAATGTGGATAACTTGGTAAGTGTGGATGGGTCAATGTATTTAGAGGAAGTAGATGTTGAAGCCTCTTGATTGATAGGCACTTGATGCTCAACAATAGCTCTCCAGTTGGTACAATATTGAAAAGGATTAGGATATCCTAGTATAGTAATTTTGGTGCAATCAAAAGGGAAATTTACACATTGGTGGTAGGTGGAAGAGATGGTCTTTAAGGTGTGAATCCATGGGAAACCAAGTAGGATATTGTAATATATATCGTGATCAAGTACTTGACATGTGGTGTCTATGATAACTAGTCCCACATGAATTGGGAGTCTGATGACGCCTTTAGAAGAACACTCCTTGTCATCATATTCTTTTATGACAATACTCTTGGTAGCATCTACACATGCATCAAAGAAGCCAAGAGCCTTAACCAATTTTAAAGAGAATATGTTCAATCCTACTCTACCATCTATTAGAACTCATCTAACCTTATGCTTATGGATGAAAACCTTAATATGAAGGGTGTCAATATGAGATGGCTTGGGTGAGGAGTAGTCAAGATCTAAAAAGGTAATGTGGTGAGGTGAAGTCAAATATCCAACCATATTTTAAAAATGATTGACATCAGTATAGTTTGGGATGGAGGACTCTTGCAAGACTTTATCTAATATGGCCTTATGTGTTGGTGAAATGCAAAGTAATTCTAGGATGGAAATTTGGGAAGTGGTCTTATTTAATTGCTCGATGAGGTTCAACACTGGATTGGGTATTAACTTCTTGGCAGACAATCTTGGTATAGTGATTTTGGGTTGACGAGCAGAAGGGCTTGGGATGGTGACCTTTCCTTTGCATGTGGTGACATTGCATTCTAGGCTCTTCTTAATAGTAATGGTATTGACACATTTATCTTCAACAATAGTACAAAGATTATTAATGATGGTACCACCAAAATAGGTGTAAGTGACACAGGTGTAATTGGCTTGATTGTTATCATTATTTGTTCTAGATGAGGAAGGGTTACCTAAACCATGGTCTTGTAGTGGGTTCTTATGAATGGTATGGTTAGTATTAGATGCAAATGGTTGACCTTCTAACTAAATGGTGTGGTTTTCAATAAGATCTTGGACAATATTTCTGAGTTGGTGACAAGAGGAAGTTTTATGCCCTTTAACATAGTGGTAGTCACAGAATGCATTATCATACCACCATGATGGCTTAAACTGACCAGGATCATATGGTTTAGGCTCTTCCAAAGCTACAACATGAGTTAGGATGAGTTTCTCTAGGACAACTTTAATGGGTTCACCCAAGGGGGTGTATGTGCATTTTGGGAATGGCTTTGTCTAACGAGGTTGCCTTTGGTTTGATTGAGTAGGATTGTTTTGAATGGAATTAGTAGTTGGTGTTCATTCTATCACAAGTGCATTTTGGGTTTGCACTCCTTTGATTGTGAGTACATAGCCTATTGTGTTGACTATTTTTGCATCAACCATGCCATCATTGATGATGTGTTTATTTTTAACCCAATATTTGTTTTTGTCATTGGAAGCACTTGGGTTAGTGTTTGTTGTAGTGTTGATTGTTTTGCTGCCATACTTAAGTTAACCTTTTGCAAGTAAGACTTTCTCAAGTTGGACACCTTTTTCAACAAGATCAGTAAAGGTGGTGCAAGAATGGACTTGTAGGTCGTATCTCAGCGAGCCGAGGAGATTTTGTACATTGTAACTTTTTCATTTTTAGGTATCTCCACAAGATATTGGCTAGCTAGAGTTCTCCATCTTTGGAAGAATGGGATAAAGGTCTCCCTTGCATCCTCTCGAGTGAGTTTACATAAGGAGGCAATGTCAATATTTGTATCAATGTTATAGGCGTAGTTTTCAACAAACTTATTTTCCAATTCATCCAAAGATTTGATTCCTTTAGGCAACTATGTGAACCATTCTAGTGTGTACCTTGCGAGACTCCTAGGTAAGATTCTCATTAAATAGGTGCATTCATAGGAAATATCCATGCAACTGGTAGTGAATTCTTGGATATATTCAATGGGATTTTTCTTTCTTTTGTATTTAGGGAAATGTGGTACCACATCGCCATGAGGAAATGGTGGCATATACAAGGTTGTGTCAAACAGATATGGACATAGGTCATATGACATGTAAGACTTTTTTTTAACTATTGCAAGGTTTCCACCTATGTTTGAAGAGGAGCAAGTTTGAGTATGAGTTCCTCCAAAATTAGGTTGTTGGTAGCATCACACATGTTGGTGATAGGTACGAATTGATTTCCCACCTATTGTGGTGAGATGTGTTGGTTTTGGATTCATTGTTGGTCAGAAAATTGGGTGTCCTAATTTGGTGGGTGTTGGAAATGAATGTTGTGATGAGGGATGTGCTGCTATGTATGGACTTGCGAAGCATAAGTTGGGATGTGGGATCGAGCCATATTGGATTGAATTTGGGGGCCTTGCTGAAGTTTTGCTTGTTGATGCCCAAATGGAGTGGAATATTGAGTGCCTTGATTGCCTTTCCCAAATAGATAATTATAGCCTGGAGGAATGTTGGTATTTTTCCTCAACGAAATGTTGGTATTAACCTATGAGGAATTTGGGACATTAGGTTGAGTTCCTTAAATGAAAAATCTTTGTTTATTCCTCCCAAAAGGGTTTGATGAGTTTGTTTCCATTGTATTAGAATAACCTAATAGAAATTTTGTTGATGTACCCATAGAGGTAGATGATGCCCCAAAGAGGTTTGATGTGTTGACATCCATTGTTGATCCAATAGCTTGTGAAGAAATTGTGGATATTTTTTGAGGGATGGACTGTGATGTGGTGTTTTTTTGGGTTGATGGTCCCCCAATATACGTTGCATTGGATGCATTGGTTTTACTATTGGAGGTAGGAGTACCAAGGGAGGTAGCATTGATGGTGTTCATGACATTTTGTGTTGTGGAAGTATTGTTGGCATTATGTGCTTGGCTTGGATTACTAGTAGGACTGGGAGATGATTCCCTTATGGTTTTGATTCCAAATCTTTTGGTAAACTAGTGCCTTGGTCAAGGAGCATGGCTAGGTATCCATCTGAATCTTGTAAGACTAATTCTTCAAAAAATGAAGCTACTTACAAATTTTGTTGTGCAGGTTGCATATCTTCTTGAAATACTTATCCATTTTGGTCTTGATGAACAATTGTTCAAAAGGTTTGTGTGAAGAGGATGGAATGGACATCTCACTAAATCAATTAATGAGAGAATTTCCTATATTTATATTATCATTCATGTCATTAGGGAAATCATTTGTATTCATGTCATTGGAAAAATTGTAAAGGTTGGTATCTTGACCAAAAGAATCCATGAGTCTTATTTTTCTTTGTAGTCTAGTTTCAATCATAAAAGTTATGCTCAACTTGGGGATGATGGAGGATTACCTAAGTATGCAAATGTTATGACACTATGTTTTAGGTATTTTTTTTTCAGAATGATGAATGCAAACGAGACTAATGAAAATGGATTCTAAGATGCACTCAATGTTGGAAAACTTAAGGAGATGTAAACCTAACAATACCAAGTTTTGGCAATCTCTCAATTTTGGAATGTCAATGGACTTGTAAAAAGGACTAAGGAGGAAAAAGTGAAGTTTCCACACTAGACTAATGAGTGAGAAATGGTTCACAAAAGGTAATGATTATGGGAAATGGTTTGATCAAGTCCAATGATAATGTACTCTTGGAGGAAACGTTTTGACAAAGGATGGTAAGGAATCTAATCCTAAAATCTACAAAATTAGTGCCTAGAATGATGGTAAATCCTAACAATGCAGTTAAGGAAATGTAATGGAAAACTATGGAAACCTAAGAGTGCAACCTATAATGCAAGGATGATGGAAGTTGAGCAATTCCTGGTCTGGTTGTGGATGAAACAAATAGAGGAAGATGTCTAGAATCTTGTATGGACAAATTGAGCCTCAATTTCCTAGCAATGAATGAAATGGTAAGGCACAGGAAAATGTGTCTATACAAATGCATTACAAGAGAGCAGATGCATCATAGAATAAGAAATTGCAGCATTTTAGCAAGTGAATGTGGTTTGAAAGATTAGTTGTGACGTTTGATAGATAAAATACAACATATGACAAGCATTTGCGATGTTTAAGATGATGATTGTGACTCGACAAAGAAGTTGTGACTCAAGAATAAGCAATTTTGATTCAAAATGGTAGGTGCATCACAATGTTTAATTTATGGCAAAAAAAATTTGGTAGATCAAGAAATGTGCTTCAATTTTCACGTGTAATTTCAGATTTTGAAGAAGATGTTAACTTGTTCATTTTTTCTGAATACACTTGGCAAACACATTGTCTTGAAAAAATAAATTGAAAACAACCACATACAAAACATGTACAATCCCTATGGCTAAAAAGATGGTATTCTTTTAGATCCCATGCAGATTTTACTCCAACCACATATTCTTAGCGGATGAATCTAGAAGCTTGGCCCCACAAGCTCGCCCTTACACTGCACTCACTTCTTAGGGAAACCAAGCTTCCAACCCCAATGAATTACCCGTGGTAGGTTGATCATCTCTACTAAAAACTATGAAGATGTGGGTGTGTTCACAATGACCGTTGTTGTATCATAGAATAGAAAAGGTTTTTGGTAACACTAGAACAAGGGTTTTAATTTGGTCATTTTGTTTGTGGGGCAACATCCATGTGGAAAGAGAACATTTTTTCCCTTCTTGTCAGAATGATGCTTGTGATTCTCGAACATTCCTTGAGAAACCACACTTATATACCAGCTAGAAGTCACTTAGCTTTAGCATGCTATTTGTTGGTTCTTTCCCTAGGGTGATTACTTTTTCTCACTAGGCAAGCCCTCTAAGATAAACGAAAGTGAGCTAGTACACCTGTAGTTCAATCAATCTTTGTTTTCATAAACAAAGAGAGAACACATGTCATCTACTAATCTCACACTAGCCAACTTGTTCATTTTAATCCCCGAATTGAAATATGAATGGGTGATATAGTAACCAACTCATTAGTGTTTTTGTTTCTCTAGATCGCACAGGGAGCAAGATAATTTCATACACACTATAGAGGTTGTTACTTGTTGATGGTGTTTCCTGCATAGCAACAAATTAGACAGAATATGATATCCTATCTCTCTTGAAAGGTAAATCTCTATCAACAAGCCTCAAGAGATAACCACAAGGTCTCTAATGTCAGGTCTTGACAATGCAACAAAACAACTCAGTGATAAATGTGAAAATGCTGGTAATCACAAAGGGACCTTACTACAAGCAAATACTAGATTTGAACCTATCAGATCTAACCATATGGTGATACTTCATATATCAAATGTAACCCAAGTTAACAAATAAATAGAAAAAGATATAAGGGTTTTAGAGATAGCTTCTAAGACTAATTCTAATCCTAATATTAACAATGTAAAAGATGAAATGCTCGAAATGGACCAACCCCTCATCAACCAATTCCTATTCAATCTAGATAAACTTGCAATCTTATAGAAATAGTGCAATCTTCTAGGGTATTAAATATTTTTAAACAATGAACATTCATTCTGAACAACCTTATTGCAACTAAAATGAACAAACATTCATAATCGAACTAAGCATAGTTTTAAGTCCAACCTAGCTCTGCAAAGCAGCTAACAATCAGCTAACTATAAAAAGTATGGACTAGAGGTCGCTACAAACACTTCAAGCATAAAACCCTAAACACCATTAAACTATCTAACATCAAATAAACTTAAGCAATTTCAAATTTAGAACACTAAGAACCATGCTAGATAAAATTCAACACAAGAAAGGCACCAAATCACAATGTCTTTACTTGCATTAAACTACCCAGAGTCACCTCAATTCTAGTATTCTATTATGACACTTGCTTGCTTGAAAATTGACTAACTTCTAACTCTAACTCCTACAATCCTATTCAATTCTCTCTAGTATCAAAAACTATCCAGCAACTCTAGCTACTAACCCTACAAATGAGGCAAAATGCCAAATTTATAGAAAACCATCCAAGATATGTCAGTCCAATTAGGGTTTACAATAATAAATGGCCACATAATAGGTTGGCCAAGAGAAACCCAAAAAATAATATGAAATGTGCATTAAATGCACCAATTTCATCCATGTCGGCCAAGTTAGGGTTCTCAAACAATGCCTGCGTGAACAACATGTGTGAAATTCCAAGATGAACACGAGCCACTAATCAGATCTGAGTTGGGTAGACAAATGGCTCAGATCGAGCCAAACCAGGTTGAGTCCACCAACCAAGTTCACCTGCCATCAATGAACACCAAACGTGTTGAGCTTGCATGCAGGTATGGGTTTCGTTTCGTCTAATAGAAGCCACAAAGTGCATTAGACTACACCCGCAAATCATAATAAATCCTCAAAGTAAACCCAAAAAATCCCAGTTCAATCCAACCTACATTGAAATGGGCCACAATTAATGCTCAATACATCATCAAAATCCAAATCGATCCATTAGAGTTCCTAAGGTAAGAGAATCATGCACAAACCCAGGCGGGAGCAGAGCCAAAAGCAAAACAGGAACAAAGACAAAATAGGTGGGGGCAAAACCAAAGCCAACCTCGATGTAAGCAGAGGTGGAATGGGAATGAAAACAAGTAGGGGCGAAGACAAAACCAACCCCGACAAAAGCATAGGTAGAGACAAAACCAACCTCGGTGGAAGCGGAGGAAGAACAAGAATGAGAACAAACCCGTGAAATTTGTGAAACTTTAAAGTTAAGTTCCATCCTAGTTTCTGTTCTGGTGAAAGAAAGGAAGACTGAAGTAGACCCATGCGAAAGAAACTAACCCGAAGGCTGAACACAACAAAAATACAAAGACATAGGAAGCGGAGGCAGAACGGGAACGAGAACCAAACTAAGAACTTTGAAAAAGTTCAGAGTTAAGTTCCATCCCAGTTCTGGATCAGGCGAATGAAAGAAAAAGCAAACCAACAAAAATCTAAGGGAGGGAACCAACCCTTAGGATGAAGACAAACAATGTAGCGAAGAAAATGAGAAAGCAGGAAGTAGAGCCAAAACGGGAATGAAAATTGAGCCGAGAACTTTGAAAAAAGTTCAGAGTTAAGTTCCATCCTAGTTCTGATTCCCGTGAGCGAAAGAAAAGGTGGGGAGCGGAGCCGGAATAGGAACGGGAACCTAACCAAGAACTTTGAAAAAGTTCAGAGTTCAGCTCCATCCCAGTTCTGGTTCTGAGAGAACAAAGGAACAAGGAAAACAAAAGAAAACCTAAGGGAGGAAACCAACCCTTAGGACCCAAACAAAAACACCAAGGGAAAAAACATAAATAAAAAAAAAACCACCCCAGAGAGGACATCCACGAGACTCAAAAATCTCTAGGAACTCAATCACAAAGGCACCCATAACCAAGGCAAGCACCAAAGACCAGAACCCCAAGATTTTCAAAGATAAGCACAAAAGAGGGCGCAAGGCCACAAAAGGGGGCCAAAAGGGAAGGCCAAGAGAGGGTCCCTACTTTCAGTGGGGCTTGTGTGCAAAAACTGCACAACAAATGGCAACTCTACTAGGGAAATGGTCTAGAGAATTTTGATGACAAACTGGTATCAAGAACTCAAAATCTTTGGTTTCAATCCAAGCATTAGGTTACCAATAGACATGGTTTCAGAAATCACAAGCAAGAAAACCTTTCCTATACCAGGGTAAAAGTGTGTGCATATGCATTCATTTCCCTTTCCTAAGTTACAACAAGGAACAAACTGAGTCTGACAGGGCTACATAAGGATTCTAACTCCAAAAGCAACCTGGATACAGCCTCACTGTGAGTCAGGCATCCATAGCCCCGGTAAGGTTATCACTGTAATTCTCCCTAGCGTAGCTCTATTGCCAACCAGACATCTATAGCCCCGGTAGAGATACTAGGATACCCTTGAAAAGGTGAACATTTATTTTGTTTTTCAATATTTTCTTTTCTTTTCTTTTGATATTCTCCTTTGAAATTTTCTTTTAAAGCTCTACTTTTCACCTTGTAGGCAATGAAGCCCACATTCAAGGATGAGAACCACAGTGGCACTGGAGCCAAATTTTAAATTTTTCACCCAATTAGACCTCCTAAAGAACATATGAAACCTGATGGCACTCTTAAATTCTTCAAATTTGAGATGCCCCTTTCAAAATTTTGCTTCTGCACTTTCAGAAATGCACCTCAAGAATTTGCTTAAGGGACCCACTTTGGAGGCTTGTAATTTAAATCTTGTTGATTTTCATGCAAAACCCATTTCCAAACATACTCAATTGACCTATGTGAATAGGCATGTCAATTTTCAGCTTCCCACAATAAGTTTTGACAGAGTTTCGAAAAGTGAAGCTAGAGGGTTTTGACACTGTTCTGTTGTTTGTAGATTGTCAGTTTTGTGAAGTTGCTTCCTGTTTGAGCTTGGATTTCGCAACCAGTTGACTGTCTAGAGAAAATGAATGTTGGTCTATGTTCTCCATATCTAAATGATCTCAGGTGTCAGTTTTCAAAGCCTCATGATCTGATTTTCTATTTTTAGCAGATCGAAACCAAATGTAGTTTGTTTAGTTTCACATCTGCATTCTTGACAGCCTTTCTGAGTGGTCAACTTTGATTATTAATAACTTTTGATCAGTGATGTTTCAAGCGAATTCCTTTTGCACACATGCTCAGGGTATCTTAATGTTCCACTATGTTTAATTGAAGCTCATTAGGAGTTGATTCACTATTTTTACAAATTGGCAGTTGGGTTAGTTTTAATTGGTCCAGAATAGTTGTTTCAGAAAAGCCTGACTGGGCAACTTTGCCAATTAATATCCGGTTCCTCGGGTTTCCTTTTATTGAGCTATCTTTTGCACTATACTCTTGGGTCAACTTTCTAACTAATTGAAAGTTTTGATGTCTCCCAGAGCTTGTTTGACCAATTTCTCAGATCGATTTTAGAGCCCACTGGGTTAGTTTTGCCCATTTTCCAAAAGTGTCAAAAAACTGATTTTGATGAAGAACCAATTCGTTTTTCAACTACAGAGGCACTCAAAATTAGTCTTGAGTTTTTTGAGGGTAAAAGTTGTTTGAAAACAAAAAAAAAATTAGTCGGGCCACATTGGGCCTGACATGCTTCGCACTAATATGATGTTGCAAATATTACAATATTACAAATGTGGATAGCAATCCATTTGTAGTGATTAAGAAGGTCATCTATTATGCAATATACATGAACAAAGCTTAATGATGAGTTAAATCTTGAAGCCATGAAATCATGCTCAATATAAGCATGATTGAAGAATGTGAGCTGAACCAATAACAATTTTAAGCAGCTATAGGATGATGTTCAAGTTCAATGTTAAACAATGAGACCTTGTGTTTTCAAGGCTCATCTCAGGTTATTGATACTCCCCAATTCGAAATTGAGTATTAAAGGACCGATTACCTAAGTTTATCTATGGCAAGTAAGTATGCAAAGTGGATGAAACTTATCAAGGATTTTATGTTTGTTGGCAATGTGAACTTAAATAATGGGTGATAGGCTTGGAATGATAGAGATAATTGCAATGCCCAAGAGGAAATGGGCAAGGTGCAAGTTCTGAGTGGGATTAGTGTAATGTGGAATTGAAAGGGAAGTTCTCAAGAAGTAACTCAAGCCACTTGCTTGAGGCCAACACACTCAGACAAGGCATGTAAAATGTCATCTAGTGGAATGCTTGCTTGCAGCATATACGCCCAGAATGAGTTTATTGAAAACTCTTCATATGCCCTGCCAAGCTACATAATGCATGAGGAGAGCTTAAATGAGGAGTTTCATACATTTACTGAGGATAACGAATTTCCAAGCTAACGTGGTCTCATGGTGCACCACTATAGGACATACACAAAGTGCATTTGTTAAGAATTCTTTTGCAGTGCCAATGAGCAGGTAAAGAGGGAGGCATTTACAATGGATAAAACCCATCTCACTACCATTGCCACGCACAAAGCAACCTCCACACTAGTTGAAAATGTCAATGGATGGCAGAGATAATGTTATTCCCTGGAAGTAGTTTGTGTATATGGTTTGCATAATAATTGTTCATAGTGGATTATTTGCACACAAGGCGCATTCTTCATCGACATTTTAGGTGTCTCTCATCTATGTTGAGTCTATTTTCAGACGGGGATCGAGAAAACTACATTACATCTTGAGAACTTGGTTTAGAGCAGAAGAAGCAATTCAAGCCACGCAAGGAGGAGTAGATGCACAAAATCCAATAAAATGTATTGAAGAAGATGCGCATAAAGTGGATTCGTTGAACAAGGTTTAGAAACTGTCAAGCCAATGAAACTATTTGGCAACTTTTAATGCAATTGAAATCAGTGGTGGGCATGATCAACTATGGTGGGTGCGGCCAGTTAACCCAAGTGCAAGGAGCTTAGAGGGAGGCACCACCACACCTATTTAAAGGAGGGCTATGGGTCCTACACAGTAAAGAGGACACAACCCACACCAAACAGGGAGGAAGCTCGATCGAAGGAAGCACAAGGGCCCACACCTGCAATGGCTAGCAAGCTATGAGGAGCAATCCACTGGAAGTAGCCATGGCACTGATAGGGATGATTGGAGGCTACGCACAATGCACAAAATGGAAATTACAGAGGGGCACAACCTGAACAAAGTGTGGGCATCCATCAACGCAAGAAGAATGGGGTGTGTGACTAGCTAAACTATGTGTGCATCCATCAAAGCAAGAAGGTAAGAAAAGACCCATGCCTAGGAAGGAGGAGGTGTGGGCATCCCTCAAAGTTATGAGGTGCGCTAGTCATAAGGAGAGGTAGGACCTACAATAGGAGAAAGGTATCCATGGGAAGCACAAAGGCCCGCGCCTGGAAGAAAACACAGAGCTACCACTGCACCATGGACCAGGTAAAGTCGTGGCCTAAGAAAGGATGGAGATCCATCAAAGCAGCAAAGGGCTCGCACCATGGGAGGTGGTCTCTAGGTTGCAAGGAGCTCGAGGGAGGAGCGAGGCCAAATGCAGGCCATGGGAGCTCGCAAAAACAAATTAGGACCAACCTCGTTGACCTCGCAGGATTTTGATGATGCCATCAAAATTCTTGCGAGGTGTGTGAGAATGCACAGGAGGAGCCCATTTTATTTTTCAAAAAATTATATGTTTGAAGTGAATTTGGGTGGGCCCGGGTGAAATAAGGCACGAGCAAGTATAAGACGGGGGCTTGTTTTAATTTTATTCTAAGGGGTGAGATAAATGTTTTACACTGTGAGTAAAATTAAAGTATAAATCAATGAGAAATTGTAAGGTGGGCCCTCATAATTTTAAAAATGTGCTCGTAAATTTCTCCTTCTTATTTAAAAAGGAGGGAAGAATTTAAAGGTGAAATGCCCAGGGGTAAATTTTTATGTTTGCCCAAGTAATTGGAAAGTGAATAGGATATTCACTATTTTGGGATTTTTATTTTGCTGAAGGTGAAATGCACGTGAGAATGAAAAGGAATTTTTAATAAGGTAAATAAAGTGGATTTTATATTCATTTTAATATTTGGGGGCTTTTCAATGTCAAACATTCTCCATGTTGGGGATTTTTAGATAAAGTCAAGAGCAGAAATAATAAAGTTATGAAACTTTAATATTTGGATTAAAATAATTGCAACATTGTGAAAGAGAGTTAGAACAAAATTTTCACAGGAAGAGGATGTTTTCTAGCTGGGTGAATTTGAAGATTTTCCACATGGGAATGCTTTCACTTACTGGGTAATGATGAGAAAACGTTATTTTTGAGGGAATAAGTTTGTTGCTGTAGAGGAAGAAGGAGGAAATATTCTTTTCAGTTTGGTCAATGGTAAATGGAGCTTCCAGATAGCAATTGTAGATCAAGTTTAGGGCTGCTCTTGATTGCATCTCTTCTTCTATATCTTCTATTATTCTCTCACTATAAAGGGTTCTGAATTTTTGTATTGGGCTGGGTAGATAGAGAATTAAAATTTCAGAGTCATTGTTTGAGTCTGTATGCTGTAATTTTATGAATTAATGAGTAAATACGGTCAGTTTATGCAATTAACACCATGAAGGTGTTTTCACATTCATGAATGTCATTAGATTGTCTCCATATTTGTACACTTTTAGTCATGTAAATTCAATAATTTAAAGTGTCTTTGAGTTTATCATCTCAAGTTTCATGAGGTTGTATTATCTGTTCATTGTTTTGTTTCAAAGAAATGGTTAAAATGCTTTGAGCAGGTGATTGTGATTTCAGGTGTGTAGATGGGATTTGATAAGAAGAATCTGATTGATAGTAAGAGAACGGTTGTTGGTGCAAGGCACTAATAGTTAATGCAAAGCATTATCAAGTTAAATCCACTAGTTGAAGTTTATGTGTTTGACTCCATGCCCCAGAATTGGCACTAATCTATTATGCAGTTTTGTGCATCTCATAAACAAATTTAAAGGAAAAATCATTCCTATTCTTACTGTTTAGTTTGTTGTTTGTCCTACTTTCCAATGGCTGAGAGAGGATTGAGTTATTGAGAATTTAGCCAAGTTTGAAGTTGTTAATGGCTCCCTTAGTGTAGTTCATTGGGAATTATTTACTTTATAAAGCAATGCTAGTGTATGAGTGAATCAAGTTTTGGGCATTGTATAGGTTTACCCACCTTGGTTCTATAGAGCCAAAATTGTAGGAGATGTCAATCTTTGACTGAATCTTGTCAGTTGGCCACTAGCCTTTGTGGTTATTTAATATAGAGGTTGGCTACCTCTTAGAGAATTACAAATCCTATGTGGGAAAAAACACCAACATAATGGCAACTCTGCTAGGGAGAATTTGTTAAAATTATTATTGCAAAATCTAGCCTTAAGAGTCATTGCATAGAGTCAAATGATTTGTCATTCTGATTTAGTTCAAAGTTTCAAGGATTTCAACCCTATTTGTTGCAGTGAACCTGAACAGTATTGTAATCTGTGGTGCTCTGCTGGTGGAAAGGAACTCAGAAAGAAGTCTATATGTAAAAGAGCTTCATACTGCTTGAAGTTCAGTCCTTTGTGAAAAGAGGTGGAGACTTTGTTAATATAACCTGTTGAAAATTTGAACAAATTTCTATATCTACAAATGTTACGAGTCCGGAAAACAATTTTCAGCGGTTATAAAGTTTTTAGGTATTCCTAATTCTTGGTTTTCAAAAACAAATTGTATATGAAAACCATATTTGAACATCTTAGGTAAAACTTTGGTTCCCTATTGAGTGATTAGCACTAAAAGAGGGAAAGAATAGTAATACTTCATTTGCATACTTCTTAGTTATAATTTTCAGCCTATATGCTCTGTTGGAGAAGTATGTGTGTTTTAACTTTACCCATTAAATAGATATTATGTGTAAATGCATTTAAATCATGCATTATGGTATTCTAAGATTGTTATGAAAGGTAGGAATAGGGCAATGAATGATCAACTACAAAGTTGATATGTAAAATTTGGAAGAGGTATATCAAGATGCCTCAATACATGCACCCTAGTATGGTTCTAGATGGAACTATGGTTTCTGATCAGTCCCAGCTAGATTGTCAAAAAGGTTTCAGCACTGGAAGGCACAGAGCTATCAATTTTAGTAGCCTTAGTGGTTACACAAATGACATTCCAACTAAAGTCATAAATAAGTTACCAAGGTTTATTGGTGATAAGGCTGAATCAGCAAATAAACATCTACAAGAATTCAGAAATTTGATGGATGATTATGAGATTGACCACGAAGATGTGATCATAAGGTTACTTGTTTAGTCCTTGAGAGGAGATGCAAGAGAGTGGTTCTCTTATTTACCAACCTCTTCCGTTCATTCATGGGAAGAGCTCAAGGCAATGTTCATTGAATATCTTGGAGAAAGGATTAACCTTGTTTTGATAAGGAAAAAGTTCATGAACATGGAGAAAGAAAAAGATGAGTTAGTCCCATCTTTTAATCTCAGATTTTCAATGATCATTAGAGAGATCCCAGAGAACATAAGGCCAAATGATGTTGAATTTTTGGTCGTGTACTTAGGAGCATTTGACAAAAAGATGAGTTATCTGTTGAGGGATAAAGAGCTTACAACCCTATTCCAAGCATATCAAGTTGCTATAGATATTGAGAAAAATTTGAGATATTCAATAATGAAAGGACATAGGGTTGTGATTGTTGATCATCCTAACACACCTCAGGAAAACAAAACTCATGGATGAAATAATAAAAGTGCTTGTCAAGAAGCTAGTGATGTTGCTGCTCCAATTTCTCCATCATCACGATCTACAGATCCTAATGAACTTCATGTTAAAAATCATCAAAACATGGTGTCTCAAAATGAAGGTAGTATTTGTCTTATTCAAGAAAATCAAAACATGATACACAAGGGTGAAAGGAGTGTATCAAAAAATGAAGACACCTATTGTATGAATGAGGGCACTAATTGTAATCAGCTTACAATCAACATATGTGCAGATCCTTGCAGCAGTAGTGAAGAGGAAGATACATGGTATGATGAACAAATGAATATACATGAAATTTTTTCTTGCAATATCTTATGTAATGAAGAAATGAAATAGATGAAGGTCATCATTCCATGTCATGTTTTGACCAATGAAGATGATACAATTTCTGATGACATTCTTTCTCAAGTTAGTGAACAAGATATTGAAGATGGAAGTTCAAGAACCTACTTTGAGGAATCTGAGCATGGTTTATGCAATGATAACTCATCTTGTGATGAGGATGCTGATGAAGGTCAAATTGATTACTCTTATGCTGATTATGAATGCCCTTATGATGATGATATGGAGGAACTTTCTTCACCTCAAGAATGTAAAGACATGATTGCTCATAAATTCACATGTCCACAAGTAAAGGATCCAATTGCATTTGATGCAAACTTGGAATGTAATTCAAATTTTTTTTTAATGGAGTATGTTGATTCTGTCAATGATGAAGAATCTGAGGATGAACATATATGTGTCCAATTTTTTGATCATGAGCATAGTAGTGATGAGAATGGTGAAGAAGGTGATGAACCTATTTATGCTTTTGTTTATCATGACTGCTTGTATGAGATAGAGATGGAAATGGTAGTGGTACATAAGAATGAAGATTCAAATGTGCTACATAACATAGTTGATAAAGAGATAGAAATAGTTTCAGATGCTTGGCATATCACACCATGTAATGGAAATACAAGTTGTTCTAGTTATGAGATCACAGAGAGTGTCCATATGTAGTCCTATGGTTCTAGTGAATTTGGTAATTTGTGTGAAGATAAGAGTGATAATGAGATAATTTATTCATCATTCAATGTGCTAGAATAGTGTAATCCTGATTACAATATTACCAAGATTCATATCTTTGTCAATACTAAGGTTAGTGTCATGGGGCATGTTCATGTACATTCAACTCATAAGGTTCCTCATGCTGATTTTTCTTATGTTGGCCATACTAGCTTGAATGAAGTAGACTTGGAAAGTTTTATATCAGATGAGGATAACATTAGCATGCAAGATGTGGAGGAAATGATTTCACTCCCAGATTATGTGGATATGGCAGAAATGTCAGATGTGTGTACTGAAGAATCTGAGAATGGGAACGATATTGAAGATGTGTCTATCTTCTTCTCTAGTGATTGCAATGAGTTTGAGTGCAATGATGAATTGAAGGATTTGGACCTTCATGTTATGGAGCCTGAGGTTCTTATGTCAAGAATAAATATAATGGAAAATCCACTGTTTGATGAGCCTCCATCTTCATTAGAGATGATAAATGATGAAACATATTGGTGGAGAAATAATCCACTCTTTGTTGAGAGTTCCAATGATACATTTCACACATGGTTGGAATGTAGTCTTGAGCAAGCAAATGAGCAATTTGATGAACTCCTTGAGGGAATTTCCTATAACTGTTTTACATTTGAAACAGGTGTTGTAGGTAAGATTGAACATCATGATGCAAGATACTTCAAGGAGGAGTTTAAAATTTTTCAGTTTCCAATTCAGTTGGAAGGTATTTTTATGGAACATGATAATGAGATGAATAATAGGAAATGTTATTTTCAATCTGAGCATATTACATATGATGAATGTAACAGACATGTCATGTGATGATGAAAGTTTGTATTTTCTGATTGATTACACAATGAAGAATGATAAAAATTATACTGGCAGCGGTATGCTCAAAAACTATGTGAGGAATGTCAGTGGCAATATTTGTAATCAGGCAAATTTCAGTGGTCACAACATTTTTCTGCTTGTAAGAAGGTCACCTATGTTATTGTGGTATGACAAAGGAAAGCATAGATGGAGGGTGAGAAACTCTTTTTACAGATTGGTGTTTGACAGAGGTAAATGTTGATTCCCATTCTTTCATTTAGTGGCCTAGGATCACCGAATGAAGTTGAAAAATAAGGTTAAATGAAGGAGCAATTTTAGCACCTGATGAACTTAGGTTTTGGTCTACTCTCCAAACATCTAGAATCTTGCTATGCCCACAGGGGGAATACATCCCCAGTAGGAGCCACTAATGGCACTCTTAAATTCTTCAAATTTGAGATGCCCGTTTCAAAATTTTGCTTCTGCACTTTCAGAAATGCACCTAAAGAATTTGCTTAAGGGACCCACTTTGGAGGCTTGTAATTTAAAGCCTATTTATTTTCATACAAAACCAATTTGTAGACATACTCAATTGACCTATGTGAATAGGCATGTCAATTTTCAGCTTCCCGCGATAAGTTTTGACAGAGTTTCAAAAAGTGAAGCTGGAGGATTTTGACACTGTTCTGTTGTTTGCAGATTGTCGGTTTTGTGAAGTTGCTTCCTATTTGAGCTTGGATTTCGCAACCAAGTGACTGTCTAGAGAAAATGAATGTTGTTCTATGTTCTCCATACCTAAATGATCTTAGGTGTAAGTTTTCAAATCCTCATGATCTAATTTTCTATTTTTAGCAGATCGAAACCGAATGCAGTTTGTTGAGTTTCACATCTGCATTCCTGACAGTCTTTCTGAGTGGTCAACTTTGATTATTAATAACTTTTGATCAGTGATGTTTCAAGCGGATT
Organism: Sequoiadendron giganteum; assembly: GCA_007115665.2. NCBI lineage: Eukaryota > Viridiplantae > Streptophyta > Pinopsida > Cupressales > Cupressaceae > Sequoiadendron > Sequoiadendron giganteum. Next base: position 57,824,690 of record CM021101.1, on the reverse strand, counting down.
CCTTTTGCACATGTGCTCTAGGTATCTTAATGTTCCACTATGTTTAATGGAAGCTCATTAGGAGTTGATTCACTATTTTTACAATTGATAGTTGGGTCAGTTTTAATTGGTCTAGAACAATTGTTGTTTCAGAAAAGCTTGACTAGGAAAATTTTCCGATTAATATCCGGTTCCTTGGGTTTCCTTTTTTTGAGCCATCTTTTGCACTGTACTCTTGGGTCAAATTTCTAACTTCTTGCAAGTTTTGATGTCTCCCAGAGCTTGTTTGACCAATTTCTCAGATCGATTTTAGAGCCCACTGGGTTAGTTTTGCCCATTTTCCAAAAGTGTCAAAAAACTGATTTTGATGAAGAACCAATTCGTTTTTCAACTACAGAGGCACTCAAAAGCAGTGTTGAGTTAGTTTAGGGTAAAATTTGTTTGAAAAATATTTTTTTTTTAGTCGGGCCACATGGGGCCCGACATGCTTTGCACTATTATGATGTTGCAAATATTACAATATTACAAATTTGGATAGCAATCCATTTGTAGTGATTAAGAAGGTCATCTATTATGCAATATACATGAACAAAGATTAATGATGAGCTAAATATTGAAGCCAAGAAATCGTGCTCAGCATAAGCATGATTGAAGAATGTGAGCAGAACCAATAACAATTTTAAGCAGCTATTGGATGATGTTCAAGTTCAATGTTAAACAATGAGCCCTTGTGTTTTCAAGGTTCATCTCAGGTTATTGATACTCCCCAATTCGAAATTGAGTATTAAAGGACCGATTACCTAAGTTTATCTCATGGCAAGTAAGTATGAAAAGTGGATGAAACTTATCAAGGGTTTTATGTTTGCTAGCAATGTGAACTTAAAAAATGCGTGATAGGCTTGGAATGATAGAGATAATGAAAATGCCCAAGAGGAAGTTTCCAAGGTGCAAGTTCTGAGTGGGATTAGTGTAATGTGGAATTGAAAGGAAAGTTCTCAAGAAGTAACTCGAGCCACTTTCTTGAGGGCAATGCACTCAGACAAGGCATGTAAAATGTTTGATAGAACATTACTAGTTAAATGTCATCTATTGGAATTCTTTCTTGCAGCATATATGCCCAGAATGAGTTTATTGAAAACTCTTCATATGCACTGCCAAGCTACAAAATGCATGAGGAGAGCTGAAATGAGGAGTTTCATACATCTATTGAGGACAACAAATTTATAAGCTAATGTGGTCTCATGGTGCACCACTATAGGACATACACAAAGTGCATTTGTTAAGAATGCTTTTGAAACTTTATGGCAAATGCATGCAGTGCCATCGAGCAGGTAAAGAGGGAGGAATTTACCATGGATAAAACCCATCTCACTACCATTTCCATGCACAAAGCATCCTCCACATCAGTTGAAAAGGTCAATGGATGGCAGAGATAATGTTATTCCCTGGAGGTAGGCTATGTATATGGTTTGCACAATAGTTGTTCACAATGGATTATCTGCACACAAGGTGCATTCTTCATCGAGATTTTGGGTGTCTCTCATCTATGTTGAGTCTATTTCTAGATGGGGATTGAGAAAACTACATTACATCTTTAGAAGTTGGTCTAGAGTAGAAGAAGCAATTCAGGTCACGCAAGGAGGAGTAGATGCGCAGAATCCAATAAAATGTATTGAAGAAGATGCACATAAAGTGGATTCGTTGAATAGGCTTTAGAAACTGTCAAGCCAATGAAACTATTTGGCAACTTTTAATGCAAATACAATCAGTGGTGGGTGCGGCCAACTATGGTTTGTGCGGCCATTTAACCTAGTGCATGGAGGTGAGAGGGAGGTGCCACCACACCTATTTAAAGGAGGGCTATGGGGCCTGTGCAGTAAAGAGGACACAACCCGCACCAAACAAGGAGGGAGCTCGATGGAAGGAAGCATAGGGGCCCACACCGGCAGCGGCTGGAAAGCTATGAGGAGTGATCCACTGGAAGCAGTGATGGCACTGATAGGGATGATTGGAGGCTATGCACAATGCACAAAATGGAAATTGTAGAGGGGCACAACCTGAACAAAGCATGGACATCCATCAATGCAAGAAAAATGGGGTGCGCGATCGACTAAACTGTGTGTGCATCCATCGAAGCAAGAAGGTAAGGAGAGACCCGCACCTAGGAAGGAGGAGGTGTGGGCATCCCTCAAAGTTATGAGGTGTGCTAGTCATAAGGAGAGGCATGACCTGCAATAGGAGAAAGGTATCCATGGGAAGCACAAAGGCTCGTGCCTGGAAGAAAACACAAAGCTACCACTGCACCATGGACCAGGTAAAGGTGCGGCTTGAGAAAGGATGGAGATCCATCAAAGTAGTAGAGGGCTCACACCATGGGAGGAGGTCTCTAGGTTGCAGGGAGCTCGAGGGAGGAGTGAGGCCAAAGTAGGGCATAGGAGCTCACAAAAAGAAATTAGGGCCAACCTCGCTGACCTCACGGGATTTTGATGATGCCATCAAAATTCTTGTGAGGTGTGCGAGAATGCATAGGAGGAGCCCATTTTATTTTTCAAAAAATTATATGTTTGAAGTGAATTTGGGTGGGCCCGGGTGAAATAAGGCACGGGAATGTATAAGACAAGGGCCTATTTTAATTTTATTCTAAGGGGTGAGATAAATATTTTACTCTGTGAGTAAAATGAAAGTATAAATCAAGATTGATAGATGTTGAATTATTTTGGGCGGTGGCTCTGCTAGGGTTTTTTGCTTTCTAAGGTCATTCATGATCCCTCCTACGTCATACTATGCTTCTTGCACAGGAAATTATTTCCTTCATTGTGTACAACCGCATTTACTGCAGATTTAGGGGTTTATTATGCCTTCAATCGGCTCTAACCCGATAATTTTTGCTAGTGTTAGTGGTCCGTTGACACAACTTAATGGCTCCCCCACTAAACAAATGCCCTCAAAAATTTGTTCTAAAATTCTTTCATGAGGTAAGCATTCTGACGCCCCTACTGATGTAGTTTTACCTTTACCTAATTTTGATTCTACATGCCAATGGCTTGAACAACACACCCTTGTGGGTTATTTTGTCGGGAGGACTCCCCCCGAAAGTGTGCTAAAAGACTGGGTTAACAAGGCTTGGGTCCCTCATGGGGTTTGCCTTGATATGGTCCAAAACCTGACCAAGGGTTTTTTTTTGTTCCACTTTGCGGAAGCCAATCATGTCCAAGCTATTTTGGGTCATGGACCCTGGTATGTTTTTTCTTCCTTGTTACTTTTTCAGTCCTAGACCCAAGATTTTGTTGTCTCAGAGGACACCAAAATGCATGTTTTGGTTTGGAATGAGTTTCCTGGGTTGCCCTTGCCATGTGTACCCTTCTTGCACCATATTGCTTCCTCTCTGGGGAAGGTTGTTTGCATTGAACGTGGTAAGTTTTTTCAAGCCCATCCTCAAAAGAGGGTTTGTGTGGAAGTTGATTTATCCAAGGATTTGAAAGAGTCTATAGACATTCAAATCGGGGATATTCGCCACTCCCAAAAACTCACATATTTTAACCTACCCAACACGTGCTACCAGTGCCAATCAGCTGATCACAAGATCAAGGACTACCCTTTGTCAGTTCCCCATACTATCTCTCAGCCACAGGGTGCTAAAAAGCCTCATCTGATAGAGCCTTCAGCTAAGGCAGACACAAAATGGACTATGGTCACAAACCGGAAAAAAAAGTCATCTGGTTCTGGGTCGGCTCCCAAAGCCCCGAAATCGACCCAGTAGGTTTCAAACCCTTAAGAGAAGGGGACCACTACACCCTTAGGAGTGGCTTTTGCTATTCTACAGCCTAGGCCGAAGGCCATGCCTCAACTTGCTACTGTTTTATGTGCTCAACCGACTTTGTCCTCCGCTGTGGGGACCCAATGGCATTTTTGCAGCCGTAGCCGATCTCCTCCACCGAAAGAAGGTGAATATGTTCTAGAAAAGTAGATATTTTCTCCCTCTATTCAAATGGGTTCGATTTCGCAAGTGTTTTTGAAGAATAGCTTCTCTTCCCTAGGTGAAGAGGACCGGGATTCAGCAAGCATGGAATATTTTTCATGAATTTTCTCTCATGGAATGTTTGAGATCTCATAGACCTCTTAAGGAAGTATTTTGTTAGGAATACTTTGAAGAATTATCTAGAAATTGAAGTGCTTTGTCTCCAAGAAGTTAAAATTTTAGGTTTTTTTCTTGCTTCAGCTTGTCGCTCTATTTGGCCAGCTAGTACTATGTTTTGTACCCTGCATGAGGCTAGTCATGGTGGAGCTGCTACTCTTTTGGCTCCACGGTTGCTTTCTTACATGGTTGACCATGGGGTGGACCCCTCCTAGTGGGCTATCTAGATTCTTCTCAATATTGAGAACCATTCCTTCCGGATTATTAATATTTATGCCTCTAATGATGTTGTGGAACATTGTTTGATTTGGCATTGGATTGCTGACTCTTTGCTAGTTGCCACCTGGTTGTTCTGTGGGGATTTCAACATGGTTGAAATGGCATATGATAAGAATGGCATTGTGCCTTTTCATTGGGCTACTGACAAAAGGGAGGCGTGGTTTTATATGCGCAATAAATTGGGGCTTTTTGATCCCAATATGGGTTACCGCCATTCTCATTCCCTCTAGAACACTTGGTGTAATTACAGGGCTGGTTCTGACAGAGTCTTTAAATGCCTTGATCATGCCATGATCTCAGCACAATCCTTTTTTTCTTTCAGGAGATCTGCCTTTCCTGTGAAGCCGTTAGTGGATGTGACCCTTTTGGATCACTTCCCAATTCAATTTCGCATTGAGTGGGTGTCTTGTCGACCTCACACATGTAAGACTCAATTCTTCTTGAACATGTCTCTGCTCTATCACAAGCCCACCCTGGCCCACATTCTTTGAGTGTGGAATTTTGAGTGCCGTCCTTCTGACAGTACGGGCTGGATTGTTTGGTGGAATGATGCTATTATTCGTATTGCACATTTTCTGCGCATTTATGGGTGACAACTTGCTATCTTCTATCGGTGCTCTTACGAGGCCACCACTACTGACTTGCGTGTTGCTACAGAGGCCTTAGCAGTTTTTCCTTTCTCCCCATCACATCAAGTCTGGGTGGCGGACTTAAGACACCAGCAACAAGTGGCAGATAGTTATTCTACCAGAGGCGCTCAAATCAAGGCTCGGTTTCACTAGCTCAAAATTGGTGACTGTTCTTCCAAAGAGTTTTTTTTGGCTCTTCATGCTAGGCACTCTTCCCCAAGTATTAAAGCTATCAAAGATGGTAATCAAGTGCTCTCTGAGCTACCTGACATTCTCTAGGCTTTTGTGCATCACTATGAGCAATTTTTCATGGCTCGGGACCCTACACGTGCGCGCCAGCAAGCCCTTCAGAGTTGCCTTATTGTTGTGCCACATAGGCTTTCGTCAGCCCATATTAATTTTTGTGATCAATTATTAACAATTGATGATTTCAAGGAAGTTGTTTCCTCCATGGCTGATGACAAGGCTCTTGGGATTGATGGCTTTCCTTGTGAATTTTATAAAGTACTTTGGGATTGTATTGGGAGTGACTTGCATTATGTTTATCTTGAAGCCTTTCACAATAGTTCTCTGGGTAATTTAATAAATAAAGGCAATATTAAATTCATACCTAAGCCTGGGGATCCGGAGGATATTTGTAACTGGCAGCCCATCACGCTTCTTAATGTTTCTTATAAAATCATTGCCAAAGCCTTGGCTCTGAAAATTCACCACCTCTTACCTTAGATTGTGTGTCTCGAGTAGACTGGATTCATTAAATCTAGGTTCATTCTTGATAACATTATTACTGTTTGGGAAGGCATGGAGTGGGCTCGGCATTCGAAACAGAAAATTGTGCTCATTAAAATTGATTTTGCTAAAGCATATGACCGTATTGAATGGCCCTTCATTCTTGTGATGTTACAGGCCTTAGGTTTTGGGCCCCATTTTTTGCAGTCTATTCGTATGTTTTTTTCCGATGCCTCGGCTTGCATCTCCATTAATTACCCCCAGTCCTCTACTTTTGGCCTTTTTTGTTCTATTCACCAGGGATGCCCTCTTGCATCTGCTTTCTATGTTCTGGCTACTGAGGGCTTTGAATATCTCCTGGCCAATGCTATCTCCCAACATGTTAAAGGAATCACTCTCCCAGATTCTCAAGAGCAGCTTGTCAATGGACACTTCATAGATGACTCCTTTCTCACTCTTTTAGAGGATGAAGGATCGATCATTGCTGCCCTTGAATGCCTTGATATTTTTTGTCTTGCGTCTGGTTCCGCAATTCAAAGGCACAAAACCTTGTGTTACAGACAGTCGGTGCTCCCCACTCCTGCATGGCTTCAAAATTATAACTGAAAATGGATTGGTCAGAGTGAAATCTTTTGATTTTTAGGCATTTCTTTCACCTTCCAGGCTTCCCCTTAAGAGCTCTGACAGGTTGTGCTCTCCAGAGTTGAGTAGAAGCTGGCCTACTAGGTTACTAAGCCTCTTTCACTAGCTAGTAATTTCCAGGTGTACTCTAAAATCTTGGTTGCCACCCACATCTATTATTCTTCCTGTTGGGCTCCTTCTAAAGTAGCCTACAGTAGGCTTGAGAAGCTACTCCACGATTTTCTTTGGGCCTCTACTGAGACCCATAAGGGCTTTCATCGGGTCACTTGGGAATTTTGTTGTCTCCCCAAGGATTCGGGAGGGCTTGGCTTGCTTTCCACTCAATGACAAGGGATTTCTCTCTATGTCAAATAGATTATCCATGCGCTTATTGGGGATGAAGCCTAGAAAATTCTCCTCAGGCATTGTATTTAGTCTGGGTTTCCTGTTCACAGACTCGCTTGGAAAGGAATCGGTCTCCAAACCCTCTTGGTTATGAGGGAGCTGGTTCAAATTATGGGCTCTTTTGTTGCTAAAAGTATTTGGTGCTCTTGGGAAACCATCAAGCCTTGGCTCCATTGGGCCAGGGCTAGATTTCATGATGGGCTTTCCATCAACCAACATAACCTCTGGTGGTCTCCCCTTCTAGCTCAGAATGGTCAACCCCTGGCTAAATCGCCTTGGCTCAAAGCTCTCAAATTTCATAAGAAGGGCATTCAGACTTTGCACCAGCTCTTCCACTGGCCTACCATGCATATTTTGCAGTGGGATGCTTTTAAAACCAAATTCAGCCTTCAAAACCAAGATCATCCTACTTTTGATGGGCTGGTGAACGCCATTTCGGCAGAGATTCTTCACAAAGTTGGCATTCATGGACACAAACCTTGGTGGAAAGACTGGAAATGGTTTCCAAATACTTCTCTTAGGAGCTACAAGCCATTACTTGGTTACAAGTGGCTTTCACCCCATTTCCCTATGATCAACTCTTTGAACCAGTGGTGGCTTCTTAACTCCTCGACCTTTACTTGGTGTAGGAGGTTTGATGCCATTTGATTTGCAATTGTTAATCTAAAGTTGGCCCACTTTGCTTGGTGTATTCTTTTCCAAGGCTTGCCTATGGGCTCTCGGCTGGTTCATTTGGGGGTCTCGGACCCTCACTGCCCTTTTTGTGGGTAGCCTAAAAGCTTCAAGCACCTTTTTTGGTTTTGTCCCAAAGCTCAATAGTTCTGGACTTGGATTCATGATTTCTTTTGGCCTTTTAGGCCTAAACCCTTTTCGTAGCATATGGTTCTATTGGGGGACCCACCTGGAACCCCAGCTAAGTTCACCTAGCTTTGGCACACTTCCAGAGTGGAAATCCTCTTCAATATCTGGAAAGACAGGAATGCTTGTATTTTTTGTCATTCACATTTAGATGTTAATGTATCTCTTTATGCTAAAGCAGTTATATGTTCTAATGTAATGTTATAGATTCAAGTGCAAGCCAACAAGGTTGCATTAGAAGTGGCTCACCTACAGGTTCTCCTAGACCACTAGGGCAATGCCCCTTGTACTGTGGCTCGGATCCCTGAATCGCCCTCCTCCTCCCACGGTCAGTCGCCCTCTCGGGGCCAAAAGCGGAGTGATTCCACATGGGCTTGCTCCGAGCCTCCCGTTCGAAGGGATTCTCGGCCTCCCAGGTGGGTTTGTTCTCCTCCACCACATCCTGGTCAGGGCTGGCACCCTAGTGGTGCATCGAGGAACAATGGTGGCGGTTTTGGGTGGCCTTCGGATTCTCTGCCTACTTCTGGCTCTGGTTGGCCTTCCACTAGCAAAAGATTTCCCCGGTTGGCTCTCACAATCTTGCCTCAACACGAGGATAAAGAAAAAGAAGAAGTAAAGATTGATGATGGTTGGGGTGCTCCTCCTAACATCACTCCAACCCCTGTTGATGTATGGGGGAAACATTTGGATAATTGGGATCCCCCAAGATCTACTAGCATTGCCTTAGTTGCTTAGTTTTATTTCTGTCATTTTTTTTCTGGGCTAGGCCCATGTGACATTTGATTTTTTGGTTCTAGGCTGGTCCCATGTGACTTTCGGGGTGTGCCTTCTTGCCACATTCCCCTTTTTTGTGAATTTGTAATTTTATCTTTATTAATATAGATATCTAGAAAATTCATAAAAAAAAAGTATAAATTAATGAGCAATTGTGAGGTGGGCCCTCATAATTTTAAAAATGTGTTCGTAAATTTCTCCTTATTTTAAAAGGAGGGAAAAATTTAAAGGTGAAATGTCCAGGGGTAATTTTTTATGTTTTCCCAGGTAATTGGAAAGTGAATAGGATATTCACTATTTTGAGATTTTTATTTTGTTGAAGGTGAAATGCACGTGAGAATGAAAAAATTTTTTTAAGAAGGTAAATAAAGTGGATTTTATATTCATTTTATTATTTGGGGGCTTTTCAATGTGGAACATTCTCTGTGCTGGGGATTTTTAGATAAAGTCAAGAGCACAAATATTAAAGTTATGAAACTTTAATATTTGGATTAAAATAAAGTGCAGCATTGTGAAAGAAAGTTGGAATAGAATTTTCACGGGAAGAGGATGTTTTCCAGCTAGGTGAATTTGAATATTCTCCACATGGGCATGCTTTCAGTTAGTAGGTAATCATGAGCAAATGTTGTTTTTGAGATAATAAGTTTGTTGCTGCAGAGGAAGAAGGAGGAAATATTCTTTCCAGTTTGATCAACGGTAAATGGAGCTTCCAAATGGAAATTGCAGATCAAGTTTAGGGTTTCTCTTGCTTGCATCTCTTCTTCTATATCTTCTATTAATCTCTCATTGTAAAGGGTTCTAAGTTTTTGTATTGGGCTGGGTAGATAGAGAATTGTAATTTTTGAGTCATTGTTTGAGTCTGTATGCTATAATTTTATGAATTAATGAGTAAATACGACTAGTTTATGCAAATAACACCATGAAGGTGTTTTCACATTCATGAATGTCATTAGATTGTCTCCATATTTGTACACTTTTAGTCATGTAAATTCAATAATATAAAGTGTTTTTGAGTTTATCATCTCAAGTTTCATGAGGTTATTTTATCTGTTCATTGTTCTATTTCAAATAAATGGTTAAAATGCTTTGAGTAGGTGATTGTGATCTCAGGTGTGCAGATGGGATTTCATAAGAAGAATCTGATTGATAGTAGGAGAAGGATTGTTGGTGCAAGGCTGGTGCACGAGCACACCTGGATAACCTCCATTTTTTGTTATTTTGGCTTGTACTTGACTCTAGCCAAGTCAAGATGTTTGGTTGCTTTCAGACCTTAGAAGGTCATTGCTTTTGTTAGCTAGGTAAGTTAGTCATTAGGACTAAGGTCACACTATTAGCCATTGTTAGTAGTTTATGATTTCTTAATGTTAGTTGTCTATGGGAGATTAGAGTCTTAAAGATGTTCTAAACACTTAGTGGTTGTTGTAAAGATTCCTTAAGGCCATTAAGTGAGTTGGTTCCTCATAATCTAGAGAGAATGGTGGTCCTAAGAAATAGGATCAAGGCATAGAGAAAGATGCCAAATGTTGTAAAGAAGTTAGCATGGCAATATTTGCAATTATTGCAAATGTTGCATGTAACTCGGTTACCTTTGGATTCCCTTGAGAATAGGAAGTGGGAGATCAGCCAAAAGGCCCTAGAATCATGGGGATGGCATCTAATATGACCCAAGACTCAAATCTCAGGATAGTTGGTAGTTATGTAATTTGAAATTTTGTTTTTGAAGTGGAATACAGAGCTTTGCAACAATGTTTTCGTGAACAACCCAAATGCTTGTGATGACAGTGAAGCTTAATGGATTGATAGACTGAGTTTAGTGTTTTTTTAGTGTTCTTTAGTATTATGTTAAACTTTTTCATCTGATAGGCAAGTTGTTTAGAGTAGATATTTTGTGTTAGGTAAATTATTTGGGTCTTAAGTACTTACTGGCTCAGTCTTGACCAGTCAGTGCTTTCATGGCTCCCCCATGAAGTCTAGCCTTGGGAAAAACCTAAGGATAGGTGGGAATGTTAGGGGAGTTATTAGTGTACATAGTTGTAGGTTTAAGAGGCATGAAAGAGTGGAGAGCTCTTTTAATCACTAGTCCTTAGGTGAGCAGACAGAGCCCGGTTAGAGGTCTAGGAATGTCATTGAAGATTTCTTGTAGGGTAAGGAGGTATTGTACAGAACAGGTATAGGTTCAAGCAGGGTTTCACCTTAGCTCCACATTCTAGGTGGATTGAAGTCATGTCAATCATTTGGTTTATGATTTGAGCAAGCTACAAACAAGAATACAGTTAGTCCTAGAAATTAGGCCTATTTGCCCTATTGTCCTAAGTTGTAGGAAGCTAGTGTACGGAAGTTGTTAGGCCAAAAGCCCCACTGAAGCTTTTAAAACTTCTAAAAGGGTATCTGAATCTGACTTTAGATTTGTACAATCTTTGGGAAAGTTTTGCAAGAATTGACAAAACATGACTAGTAAAGACTACAAGAAATAGGCCTATTTAAGGTCTCAAATGGTGAATCCTTGAACCCGATAAGGATAGGGTGGAAGAACCTTCTAAAATGGTTCAAATATGCAAGGTTATGAATGATTTCAATAGGATGGATGCCCTGCAATGAAGAATGACATTTGTGAGAAGTTAGCACTTAGAGTTTTCTAAGTGAGGAAGAGAAATTGAACTTGTCAAATGGTGTTAGTCCTCCAAGGTGAAGCACAAAGGAGATAACTCTTAGAGAAGAGTTAGAGTTGGACTTAGTTAATCATCTAAGCCAATCAGGACCTAGAGGAGACTAGGTTCCTAGAAGAGACAAGCTGGGTCTCTTAGTTGCAGTGCAAGCAAGCCTTGGAACACTCACATTAAAGGCACTAATAGTTAATGCAAAGCATTAGCAAGTTAAATCCACTGGTTGAAGTCTATTTACTAGGGAATTCATTTATGTGTTTGACTCGATGGCCTAGAATTGGCACTGATCTATTATGCAGTTTTGTGCATCTTAGAAACAAATTTAAATACAAAATCATTCCTATTCTTACTGTTTAGTTTGTTGTTTTTCCTGCTTTCCAATGGTTGAGAGAGGGTTGAGTTACTGAGAATTTAGCCAAGTTTGAAGTTGTTAATGCCTCCCTTAGTGTATTTTATTTGGAATTATCTTCTTTATAAAGCAATGTTAGTGTATGAGTGAATTAAGTTTTGGGTATTGTATAGGTTTACCCACCTTGGTCCTGCAGAGCCAGAGGTGTAGGCGATCTCAGTCTCTGACTGAATTTTATTAGTTGGCCACTAGCCTTTCTAGTTCTTTAATATAGAGGTTTGCTACCTCTTAGTGAATTACAAATCATATGTGGGAAAAAACACAACCTTGGCACTCTTAATATTTGTGTGAAGGTATAAGATGCAAATATATTCCAAAATTTAACTTAGTCAAGTGACACTAACTCCCAACCCATACAACATCAAATGATGGAAATCTACCAATTTGAATGAATTTGAAAAGAGGATAAGAGTTTTTAAAAGAAATCCCAGAGCAACCCTAGACAAACAACCAGTTGTATAGATGCAACAAGCCTAGAGGAAAGCAAGAAAACCCCACAAAGTGACAACAGAATAGTAGGGAAAACCAACCCAAGCAGACCAAAGCCAAACAAAACCAGAGCAACAGACAAGCAGTGAAAAACAAAAAGAAACCCTACTCTAATTATGTACAAGAGATGATCTAAGAACAACTCAAGGTTGGAAGTAATGCTTCAGATATTGCCCATTGATGGGAAGTGGGATATCCTCACTAGTGAGGGTTTTCAAATGGAAGGCATTATGTCTCAGAATCTCTATAATCTGATAAGGGCCGAGCCAAAGTCTGTCAAGTTTTCCATGCTCCCCCTTATGGTCATGGGATTTATCCTAGTAGAGAACCAAGTTAGAGATTCTAAAGGCTTTCACCTTGGCTCTCTGGGCAAACCATCTCTTCACTACACCTTGATGTTTGGAAAAGTTTTCTAGGTCTTCATCTCTTCTCTCTTTAAGGTGTAACAATTCAGCCAAGTGGGCTTCACCATTATCCTCTCCATCATAATATTTATTAATGAACTACAAGGTAGGGATCTTCAATTGGATGGGAAATATCAGTTCTAAACCATACACTAGGTGATAAGGACAGGTTCCTAAGGATGCCTTATGTTTGGTACGGTCTACCCAAAGAGAAAATCTAAGCTGGGTGTGCCAATCCATAGGATTCTATTCTAGTAACTTACAAATGACTATCAAGAGATTATTATTGGAAGACTCAACTAAACCATTACCCCGAGGGTAGTAATTGGATGCAAATTTTATAACAATTCCATGATCAAAATCCAAATTAGAAAGTTTTAATGATGCAAATGCAGAACCATAATCACAAACTAAAGACAAAGGACAACCAAAATGATTAATAATGCCTTACACAAGGATATTGATTACCAAATCAGAAATACATTGCTTGCAAGGAAGAGCTTAAGTCCATCTTGTAAAATAATCAGTAACAGTGAGAATATACCTATGGACTACAGAGGATGAGGGATTGATTGGACCTATGAATTCCATTCCCCACTGTGTGAAAGGTTTTACCTCAATGACTGGCTGAAGTGGGAGGGCTGCATGTTTTTCCTTACTTGCTGTAGTCTAACATACATGACAAGTCCTCACATGATTATGTGCATCCTTAAATAGGGTAGGACAATAATATCCTACCCTCAAGATCCGATTGACAGTGGATGATGCAAAACCATGGCCTGTGCCATATCTCTCATGGAATTCAATTATCACTCTAATAGCTTCTTCCTTCCCCAAAAATCTTAACTATGCACCCTCATGATTCTTCTTATACAAGACACCTCCTTTCATCCTAAAACTACCACTCTTTAGGCATAAGGCTCATCTTTGAAATATATTGAGGTGATCAGGACACCGTTGGTTCAATGAATAATAGATGATTTCATCATACCAATCACTTGGGGATACCTCTTGGAGATGATAATGCTGAGCTATGAGATCAAGAACTATCTTAACCATTATCTTCGTCAGTCCCTGCCCTCTCACTAATTTCATAGGTTGAATCTCAATATCATATTCCTGTAACATAGTTACCCATTTAGCCCTTCGCTCACCTAGCTCATTTTGAATTAGCAACAACTTCACTGCATGATCAGGCACTATGGCAAAAATAATTTTCCTTAGGATGTAGTGCCTAAAATTTTTCACAGCTCTGACCAAAGCATAGGCCTTCTTTTCCACATTTTGATACCTCAATTCTACATATTTTAAAGGAGTACTCATAAAGGCTATAGGATGCTCATCGCCTTGATCAGACTTTTGAGTTAACATTCCAGCACATGAGTGATCAAAAGCAAATGAATATATATAAAAAGGCTTAGAATAATCTGGACTCACCAACACTAGAGCCTCAACAATAGCTTTCTTGATCTATGTAAATGCCTCCTTGGTTTTCTCACTCCATTCCACTTTGGCCTCCTATTTCAACATATCATTCAAGGGCTTCACTATCTCTATAAATACAGTGATGAACTTTCTAACAAAGTTGATATTTCCAAAGAATGACTTCATTTCCTTCTTGCTTTCAGGGGGTTGAATCTTCAAGATAGCTTCTATTCATTTAGGATCAATGGTTGATCTGGGGGATATTTTCACTAAAAATTGAAGTGTCTCCAATACTCTATATTTTAGCACCATTAGAAATAGCTCGATCTCCTAATTCCAACACAACTTGAATGGAGTCAAACAGAGCTATGAAGCCCAAGTTATTGCCGGTCAAAGTTCAATAAACAATTGGTCAACTCAGGGTCCAAGGCAAGAAAAAAGGTCAAAATTTGATGTCACCAAAAGTGTTCATAATTTATTTCAATGTGAAGAGCTCGGCAAGAGCTTTCCGACGGTGTTTGTTTTGTGCAAATCAGAGCTCGTATGTGTGAGATATGGAAGGTCAAAGCTCAGTTGACTTGAACATACAATGATGACATCAGTATGACATCATCATGATGACATGGATGAATCATGAGGTGAAACATGGTGGCTTCCCGAAGTTACATGTGGTGCCAATTTGTTGTACATGGCTTTATTTAAAAAATAAATAAATAAATATAAAAGCCTACCACTCCTCCCATTTAAAAGCCTTAATTTAAGGCCTACGTGAGAAAAAGTAGGTGGGGTCTTAATTTAAAACAAAAAATTTACCCCTATTTAAATGGGATAAAACCCCTTTAATATTTAAAATGCATGTGGTTGGGAGATCCCCTTTTTAAGGGGAACTTAAACATTATTTTTAAAGAAAAAAAACAAATTTCCAACCAATTCACCCCCTATAATTAAGGATTAAATCCTTAACAAAATCAAGCCCGTTTATATTCAAAGGTGAATTATTAAGATCTCCTAATAAATCCTGAATTATGGAATAAAATTAATTATGGAATAAAATTACAAGAGGCCATCCGTGAAGATTTTATGTAAAATTGGATGGGTTGTTTTAACGGGAGGATATCCCTATGTAAATAAGGGGGGATTTTCAAATAATATTTTCTATGTAAAGGGGATATTGGGAGGTTTTGAAAATCAGTTGGTTATGAACCAATTTGAGTAATTTTTTGTATAAAAAGGGTAGAATGGGGGGTGTGAGTTTAAGTAATTTTTAAGAGAATTTTCAAGTGAAACAGGTGACAGGTGATTCGAGAGGAGTTCTAAGGAGATCATTTTGAAGCCATTTTGTACGTCAGAGCAGTGTTATGCTATCGAAGTGATGGTCTTGGTGCATCATTGTAATTGATTCTAGAGATTAATCAGATCGGTCATACTCTATTGGAGCTGACCTGGAGACGTAGTCATGTTTGTGGTGAACTCCATAATCAAACTCTATTTGTATCTCTTTCTCTATTCTTCTCTCACATTCTGTTGGCATCTCTTTGTTATTTCCTATTACCTTAATTATTTCTATGAGTTAATTGTGTTCTGGTCAACTTGGATAAATCTTTGTAAAATTTAATCATTCAATTATGCAATTTAGTCTAGATCCTTATCAGATCAAGTGGTATCAGAGCTTAGTTGACTATTATTGCAATTATTTTCTTGAATACTAACGAGATCCAGGATTCAGAAGGGTGAAGGCAAGCTTGAAGACTTTAATCCTGAGATCGGGAAGCGAAGAAGTTTTCTGAAGATGTTTGTGTCTGGAATGGAGGTTCCTAAAGAAATTAGTGAGCAGGAATTCTGAAGAGCATTCCTCGAGATGAAGGCTAAGGTGGACATCCTTTTCCAAGAAAGACAAGAATGGAAGGAACATGAAGGAGGTTCGTCAAAGAAAGATGTTCATGAAGACAAGAAAGGGAAACAACATGGAGATGGTGGCAAGCAACCAGATCACCCCTTTTCTTCTTCTCCTCCCTCTTCTCCTTCTCCTTCTTCTCCATCTTCTCCTTATTCTACTTCTTTTAATCCTTTCAAGAATGGGAATAAGCCTAAAATTAAGTTGGATGTAAAATTTGATTTACCAAAGTATTGTGGTGAACTTAATGCTGAAAAATTGGATGATTGGATTCAGCAAGTAGAAGTCTACTGTAGAGTCTAGAACCTATTAGATGATGTTGATAGGATCCAATTAGCTACTCTTCGATTAGGAGGTACAACTTTAACTTGGTGGGAGAGTAAGACTAAGGCAAAAATTTCATAGCATGGTAGAGTCAGTTTAACTTGGGCAGAGTTTGTTAATGCTCTTAAGAAGCAGTTTTATCCCCTAGGACATATGCAACAGTTAATGATGGACTGGAAAATGTTTAGGAAAGGGAAAGGTCAAACTGTCCAAGAGTACACCCATGAATTTAGAAAGAAGGCTATTGCATTAAATGTACCTTTGTACACCCAGGATACTTTGTTAAAGTACATAGGAGGTCTTCATTCATATCTTAGACATTCCATTTTGGTATTGAACCCTTGTAATTTGGATGAAATGTTTGTTCAAGCTACACACTTAGAGTCAAGGGGAAAGGGTTCTTTCATTGATAATGATAACTCTGTAAAGAAATCTTCTAAAGTTGTAGAGACAGGGAAAGGAAAGAAGGCAGCTATAATTAAGAAGGATGACAAGCTTTCTTGCTCTCATTGTGATAGGAAGGGTCATGATGAAGATCATTGTTGGAAGTTGCATCCCAAATTGAAGCCTAAGTGGGCTCAAAGATAGAATCATAAACAAAAGGGTAAGGAGAAATCCAAAAATTTTGTTATGGATCTTGGTTCTGATTCTGATGATGAAACTAAGATAACAACTATGGGTTTGAAAGGTAAAGATCCTAATTCCAATGTTTCCTTTGATAGTTGTGCTTCTACTTCTAAAGTTAATGATGTCTCTGAAGATAAGAAAAGGAATGAGTTGTTTCATTTAAGGGTTGTTGCTAAGAATAGTAAAATTGATGCACTCATAGATAGTGGTTCTCAAGTTAACTTAATTTCTGAAAGTGTTGTAAGAAACTTGGAATTAAAAACTACACAACATAAGAAACCTTATCCACTAGGGTGGATTTGTGTAAATGATAAGTTGCAAGTAACAAGACAATGCACCTTAAGATTCACAATCACTAGTAAATTTGTGGATGAAGTACAGTTTGATGTGGTTCCACTGGATATTTGTGGGATAGTGCTTGGTAGCCCTTATTTATATGATCGGGAAGCAATTTTCTATAGGGAAAATAATCATTATCATTTGTTTAAAGATGGCATTCATTATATTGTACATTCTCATAGGACTAAGACTGATCGTTCTTTTACAAACACAGGGCAATTAAAGAGGGTGATTAATGCAAGTAAAGATTTAACTCATATGTCTGTCAGCATAGGTGGTTATAGACAGGAAATTGGAGTATCTAACTAGGGTTAGATGTCGCAAGATGCACCCATAGTACAACATGAGGGAATGATGATTGAAAGCATTGATGGTCCCTTGGGTAAAAATTTTCTTGTTGGGAAAGATCGATATGTTGTTGATTTATTCTCTTTCATCTCTGCATTATTGTTCAACTTGATGCTAGTCAATTTTTGTTGGTTAGTGGCTATGACAGTTGATGTAGATGCTTATGGAAGTGATAGAATAATGTTTATGTTCAACAATGTTATTGCAGTCTTCATTGTGCTTGTGAGCCAGGTATGCAAATGTACAGAGGATACAAGACAAGTGG
This sequence comes from Sequoiadendron giganteum, assembly GCA_007115665.2. Taxonomy (NCBI): domain Eukaryota; kingdom Viridiplantae; phylum Streptophyta; class Pinopsida; order Cupressales; family Cupressaceae; genus Sequoiadendron; species Sequoiadendron giganteum. The sequence continues at coordinate 57,807,094 of CM021101.1, read as the reverse complement.
GGAGGCCAAGTCCTCACTTGATGTTTGAATAAATGCCACTTTTGGAGGTCCAAAAGTTCTTCAGTGGGGAGGCCTGATCCAGGGGGATATTTTCACCAAAAATTGAATTGTCTCCAATACTCTAGATTTTAGCACCATTAGAAAGAGCTCGATGTCTTGATTCCAATGCAACTTGAATGGAGTCAAACAGAGCTATGAAGCCCAAGTTATTGCCGGTCAAAGTTCAGTCAACAACTGGTCAACTCAGGGCCCAAGGCAAGAAAAAAGGTCAAAATTTTATGTCACCAAAAGTGGTCAAAATTTATGTCAATGCGAAGAGCTCGGCAAGAGCTTTCCGACGGTGTTTGTTTTACGCAAATCAGAGCTCGTATGTGCGAGATATGGAAGGTCAAAGCTCAGTTGACTTGAAGGTACAATGATGACATCAGCATGATGTCATCATGCTGACATGGATGAATCATGAGGTGACACATGGTGGCTTCCCGAAGTTACATGTGGCGGCAATTTGTTGGACATGGCTTTATTTAAAAAATAAATAAATAAATATAAAAGCCTACCACTCCTCCCATTTAAAAGCCTTAATTTAAGGCCTACGTGAGAAAAAGTAGGTGGGGTCTTAATTTAAAACAAAACAAATTTACCCCTATTTAAATGGGATAAAACCCCTTTAATATTTAAAAATACATGTGGTTGGGAGATCCCCTTTTTAAGGGGAACTTAAACATTATTTTTAAAGAAAAAAAACAAATTTCCAACCAATTCACACCCTATAATTAAGGATTAAATCCTCAACAAAATCAAGCCCGTTTATATTCAAAGGTTAATTATTAAGATCTCCTAATAAATCCTGAAACAAATTATGGAATAAAATTACAAGAGGCCATCCGTGAAGATTTTATGTAAAATTGGATGGGTTGTTTTAACGGGAGGATATCCCTATGTAAATAAGGGGGGATTTTCAAATAATATTTTCTATGTAAAGGGGATATTGGGAGGTTTTGAAAATCAGTTGGTTATGAACCAATTTGAGTAATTTTTTTGTATAAAACGGGTAGAATGGGGGGTTTGAGTTTAAGTAATTTTTAAGAGAATTTTCAAGTGAAACAGGTGACAGGTGATTCGAGAGGAGTTCTAAGGAGATCATTTTGAAGCCATTTTGTATGTCGGAGTAGTGTTATGCTACTAAAGTGATGGTCTTGGTGCATCATTGTAATTGATTCTGGAGATTAATCGGATCGGTCATACTCTATTGGAGCTGACCTGGAGATGTAGTCACGTTTGTGGCGAACTCCGTAATCAAACTCTATTTGCATCTCTTTCTCTATTCTTCTCTCACATTCTATTGGCATCTCTTTGTTATTTCCTATTACCTTAATTATTTCTATGAGTTAATTGTGTTCAGATTAACTTGGATAAATCTTTGTAAAAGTTAAGCATTCAATTCTACAATTTAGTCTAGATCCTAATTAGATCAATGGTGATACCGTATTATGAACTGACATGTCCTAGAAGTTTCCCTTTTGTAACCCAAAAATGCACTTCTTTGGGTTAAGTGAGATGCCAAACTCTCTGCACCTTTGGAATACTTTTCATAAATCTGCAACATGATCACTTCTCTTCTTGGAAAAGACCTTCAAATCATCCATATAAATAATGATGCACTTACCAATTATTCCTTGGAAAGCAATATCCATAGCCTTCTGAAAAGTTAGCTCCAACGTTGATCAACCCAAAGGGCATTCTTTTGTAGGTGAAAGTTCCCCATTTTGTATTGAAAGAAGTCTTGTGCCTATCTTCATATTGTACCATAACTTGATTGTATCCAGAATATCCATCCAAAAATGACATCATCTGAGATCTATTGATGATCTGAAGCACCTCATCCAGTGAAGGAACTGGATAGTTATCCTTTTTTGATGCTCTATTAATATTTCTAAAGTCTACACACAATATAATTTCTCCATTATTTTTCCTTATTGGAACTAGATTTTCAACCCAGGTTGAATGCCTCATTGGAAATATAATTCATGCTGAAAGTAACTTTTGTACTTCCTTCTGAACGATGGGTTCTAATAGAGCATCAATTGTTCTTTGCCTATGTCTGAATGGTTTGATGTTTGACTTCAAGGGAATGGTCTGTGTAATGACTAAAGTATCACATGTATTTAAATCTTCATAACTCTAGGCTATCACATCATGATATGCATATAAAGCATCAATAATCCCCTTTCTTTCCTCTAAAGTACATACCTTACCAATAAAAACATTCTTCATGTCATCCGGTGTCCCCATATTGTATTTTCCACATTCGCTATTGAGAGACTCCCTTTTTACTTGTTGTTCTTGATATCTTATCTTATCCAAATCAAAAATTCATTCTAGCTGCACCATTCCTCTTGGGATAGTGTTGGTCTTCAAGTTAATGACCCCTTCTAAGTCCATTTCTGCCTCTTGAGGCTCTATCTCATCAATTACTTGAGCAAAAAACACATCACAACTTGTAATAAAATTGAGAATATGCTTATCATCTTTAAATACCTAGAAATTGGTAACATTGTTAGGCACCAGAGGTACTGGAGTGAACTCCACAGTAAACCTTTTCAATCCTAAAAGTGATAAAGCCTGCAATGTACTAGCTGCCTGTGCCAAAGAATTTGCAACTTGATTCTTACTCCAAGGGATTAACTAGATGTTGAAAGCATCAAACCCCTCAATAAGATCCCACACACTGTGTTTGTAATTAGTCATCCTTCAGTCATGACATGAATACTGCTTCCTCACTTTCCTGACTACCAGCTCAGAATCCCCAAAGACTTTTAATATCTTAACTTTCTTCCTTGAGGCCATTAACATTCCATGGATTAAAGCTTCATATTCGGCCACATTATTGGTGCATTGGAATTTTAGTCTATGAGCAGCAAAATAGATCTTACCTTTAGGACTGATCAGTTTGAACCCTACTCCAACAACTTGGTTAGATTTGGATCCATTGAATCTTAACATCCAATAACTATCAAGCTTTGGTGGTTTTGATTCATCTTTCATTTTATTGTGGAAGGGAGGCTTTTTAGGAAGCATGGGGCCTTTACCCTTGTTATTATTTTGTTCCCCCTGTATATTCAGTTTGACAACTAGGACTAGGTTAATGCACTTTTGCACCTTCTTCACAACAACCTAGCATACATGACATTCCAACTCAGAGTGGGGGGCATCGTAGACTCGACACCAATTAGGAAGCAAAAATTCTTTAAAGTTCATGCTCCTACCCAGCTGGATCTAATTCTCCATACACATTTGGATGAACTCTTGGAAATTATCCAACAAACTGAGCGTCTTGTCCTCTTGGTCATTAACTTCATCTGTTTACTCAGTCAGTGGTTCAAAATCACTAGTGGACTTATCTTGCCTTATGAAGGTTTCCTCAGACCTTCTAGATCCTGATGGAGATTCATAACAGGGGCCTTGCAGCATAAAGACCTCTTCACTATCTGAGACTGATGCAACCAACAGATAATTCCCCATGCTGGCCTCTGATATTAATATCTCATTTGAAGTATTTTGGTACTCAGTGATTACATACTTCATTTTGGGCTCTCTTTCAATATTGATCTGATTTGGGACTCCTTTCCATGGTAGACACATGTGAGAGTGGTCTATAGATGTATACCCATTCAATGCCTTAGTGAAATCTTGACCCAAAATCAAACCATAAGTGTCAGGAATATCAACAACCGGAATGTTGATCACTTGTTGCACCCTTGGGTCTGATGCAACCTATGTGGGGATCATGTTCAATTCTCCTACTACACTAACCTCCATTTTATCTAATTGAGTGACCTTCTTTTGAGAGGAAATAGGGGTAATACCTAAAGCTTTGGAGACAACAAAAGGAATAACATTTGTAGATGCTCCTGAATCCAATAGACAATTATGTAGATTTTTCCCAAAGATAAGAACAAAAATAAAAAAGAGATGGGTTTCCATCTTGCCTTGGAACAGGCTCAGTTGGGTGTCAGCTTGTGAAACCTAACCCCTATCTTTATCCTTCCCTTTGTCTGTAGGTGGGGCTTGGCATTAGCATTTAGGTTCTTGTGAATTGAGAGACCTGGCAACTAACTCATTGGAAGTTACTCCTTGTGATGTGGTGTTTGAATTAAAAGACCCCAAAAAAGCATTCATAATAGCAAGGACTATTAATAATTCAAAAGCAGAAAGACTTGCCTTTACTTTCTTGAATTATTTAGCCACATATTCACCCAATTTCCGTATGTCCATATCAGAATGGGCTTCCTTGCACCCACTAGTCCTTTTATCTTTTGAAGCTTCAATATTGTTTCCTCTTGATATATTAGGTTGCCATTTATTTGTCAAGTACTGCGTTGGCACAAGAGGATAAGATGGATTGTTGTTGGCCTATGGATCCAGTGGAGTAGTTAAATTATTCAGATGAATAGAAGAAGTGAAAGGGCCTCTAGATTGTGGAGTCTTGTTAGGCCTATTCCTCAAATCATATTTCTTGATGGGTTGCTGAAACATACGGACTTCTTCAACACCAAATTCCTCTTCATCCACTAGGCCATTGTCATTTTCATTTTCTTCATTAAACAAATGAGATATTTTATCTGCATTCAATACCCACTCTGTCTCATTGTCTTGGTCATGGGATTCCTCCTCTGGTTCATTCTCCTCACCTTTTGGGAATGGAGCATGGTTAAGCACTATTAATAGAGAATCATAAGGATTTGAGGGCACAATCTCCTAACCATTGGAGTTGTTTTCAACTTCAAACTGGAAGATGGAAGTAGTAGTTTGAATCTCAGAGAAATCTAACTCAGAATGTTGGCTTGTCTTATGGAGCTTGCACCATCCAGATAAAGCTACTTTTACTAAGTATACACCACCTGGAGGTTTCTCTGAATTAGAAGGTTGATCCAGTGGAGGGTGGACTCCTCCATTATTTGGCCTAGTGTTCCATGAATTGTTCTTTCTAGGTGGTTGTATTCTTTCAAATCCCTATTTTCCTTGTTGTCCCCTATCATAATTCTAGCCAGAGCCTTGTCCTCTTTCAAAATTTTGATTCCTGTCAAAATACTATCCTCTATAAAAATTTTGTCCTTTAGCAGCATCTTTATTCTCTCTATTGTAATTTTATTGCATGTTCCTTTGTGCAGCCTGAAGTTGGTTGTTTTGATTTCCTAGATAGGTAACCTCCATATTCAACTTCTTCACCTGCTCAGATAACTCATCTAGGTATTCTTTATCTAGACCATTGTGTGGTGTTGAATTCACATTACTGGTAGCGTATCCAGATGCTCCCCCTGAACCAACAACCTGATTTAGGACTTCTGAATTCTACAAATATGTAGGAAACCAGCCTGCTACTATGGATGAAGGGGGTGATTGGCTCCCTACTGAGGATAAGAGGTCATTGGCTGAGCTTGATTTATTGGAGGACTAGGGTGTGGGACCAAAGGAAATGAGGGTACTGGATTCATAATGGGAACATGATTAGTCAAAGCCTGGTTAAGAGGTTGGACTTGTCCAGGGTGAGTAGCTAGTCCTAGGGATGGCAAAGGTCCTGACAGATGTTGTCTCAAATCTGTGTTGACCTTAAAAACTTTTGTATATGCAGTGAGTAAGGTAGTTGGGGGATTAGTCCCCCATTTGAGGAAGGTGAATGTAAGGCTATCAAGGGCCTCAAAGTAGACCTCAAGGGCAGTGGCATAATCTATAGCATAAGGTGATTGAAGTCTATTGTATGCCTGGTGAAACCTATTATTGAAATACCCCATAGGCTCATTGATTTCCCTCTTAACCTCGATAAACTGCATGTAAAGCTCATTAGCACTGATGGGAATTTTATACTTTTGCAAGAATGCAGTCTCTAGTTTTGTCCAGTTATCGATAGATGCAGCAGGTAAGTGGTTATACTAATAAAAGGCTTCCTCCCCCAGGGAATAAGTGAAAATTCTGCATGCAACATCCTCATGGTTGATTCCTCTATCTCTCAAATAGGTCTGGAAAATCCTAACATGTTCCTCTACAGTCCTATTGGGATCATTAGTATGGAAATTTGAGCAAAGGTGCTTAGGATTTTTGGGCATTAAATTGTAATTGTTGAAGATCAAAGGAGATGGGTTATTGGCCAGAAAAGCTATTGGTGAAGGTGGGGGTAGTAATGGCTGATTTATGACTAGTTGAGGCTATTGAATGGGAACACTCTCATAATCAAATGAGAATAAGGATGATGAGGATCAGGATAATAAGGATGATGGGGATGATGGGAGAGGCTGGGTGGATGATGATTCTCCTCTCATTCTAGTCCTTCTTGACCTAGTAGGGGGTTGTAGCTCTTGAAATTCCTCCTCTCCTAGAGTAGATCTGGTTCTTCTTCTCAACCTTTCAAGAGAAATGGCATTAAGAAAATGCTCTAGTTTGCTTACTCAAGCCCTCGTAGCGCCAATCTATTGATGGTGTTTTCTACACAACAACAACTCAGACAAAATATGATATCTTATCTCTCTTGAAAGGTAAATTTCTATCAACAAGCCTCAAGAGATAACCCCAAGGTCTCTAATGTCAGGTCTTGACAATGCAACAAAACAACTTAGTGATAAATGTGAAAATTGTGGTATTCACAAAGGGACCTTACTACAAGCAAATACTGGATTTGAACCTATCAGATCTAACCATACTTCAGATATCAAATGTAACCCAAGTTAACAAATAAATAGCAAAAGATATAAGGGTTTCAAAGATAACTTCTAAGACTAATTCTAACCCTAAGATTAACAATGCAAAAGATGAAATGCTTCAAATGGACCAACCCCTCATAAACCAATTCCTGTTCGATCCAGATAAACTTGCAATCTTACAGAAACAATGCAATCTTCTAGGGTATTAAATATTTTCAAACTATGAACATTCATTTAGAACAACCTTATTGCAACTGAAATGAACAAACATTCATAATTGAACTAAGCATAGTTTTAAGTCCAGGCTAGCTTTGCAAAGTAGCTAACAATCATCTAACTGTAAAAATTATGGAATAGAGGCCACCACAAACACTTCAAGCATAAAACCCTAAACACCATTAAACTATCTAACATCAAATAAACTTAAGGAATTTCAAAGATAGAACACCAAAAACAATGCCAAATAAAATTCAACACAAGAAAGGCACCAAATCACAATGTCTTTACTTGCATTAAACTACCCAGAGTCACAAAAATTCCAGTATTTTGTTACAACACTTGCTTGCTTGAAAATCGACTAACTTCTAGCTCTAACTCCTACAATCCTATTCAATTTTCTCTAGTATGAAAAATTGTCCAGCTACTCTAACTACTAACCCTACAAATGAGGCAAAATGCCAAATTTATAGAAAACCCTCCAAGATATGTCAGCCCAATTAGGGTTTACAATAATAAATGACCACATAATTGGTCAACCAAGAGAAACCCAAAAAATAATATGAAATGTGCATTAAATGCACCAATTTCATCCATGTCGGCCATGTTAGGGTTCTCAAACAATGCCTGCATGAACAACAATGTGTGTGAAACGCCAGGATGAACACGATCCACTGATTGGATCCGAGTTGGGTAGACAAATAGCTCAGATTGATCCAAACTAGGTTGATTCCACCAACCAACTCCACCCACCATCAATGAACACCAAACGTGTTGACCTTGCGTGCAGGGATGGGTTTCATCTGATAGCAGCCACAAAGTGCATTAGATTTCACTCGTAAATCATGCCAAATCCTCAAAGTACACCCAGAAAATCCCTGTTTGATCCAACCTACATTCAAACAGGCCACCATTAATGTTCAATACATCATAAAAATCAAAATCAATCTATCAGAGTTCCTAAGGAAAGAGAATCATGCACAAATCCAGACAGGAGCGGAGCCAAAAGAAAAATAGGAACAAAGATAAAATAGGTGGGGGAGAAACCAAAAGCAACCCTGGTGGAAGCAAAGGTAGAACGGGAACCAAAATAGGACAAGGAGGAAAATAGGTGAGGGCGAAGACAAAACCAACCCATCGAAAGTGGAGGCAGAATGGGAATGGGAACAAAATCATGAACTTTGTGAAAGTTCAAAGTTAAGTTCCATCCCAATTCTGGCGAACGATAGAAAAAGTAACCAAGAAAAATATAAGGGAGGGAACCAACCCTTAAGATGAAGAGAAACAAAGTGGCGAAGAAAATGAGAACGTAGGAAGCAGAGCTAGAACAAGAACGAAAACTAAACCGAGAACTTTGAAAAAGTTTAGAGTTAAGTTCCATCTCGGTTCCAGTTTTGACGAGCGAAAGAAAAGGAGGGAAGCGGAGCTGGAATGGGAATGGGAACCGAACCAAGCACTTTGAAAAATTTCAGAGTACGGTTCCATCCCAATTCCGGTTCGAACAAAAAAAAAGGAACAAGGCAAACAAAGGAAAACCTAAGGGAGGAAACCAACCCTTAGGACCCGAACAAAAACACCAAGGGAAAAAATAGAAGGCAAAAGAAAACCACCCTAGAGAGGATATCCACGAGACTCCCAAATCACTAGGAACTCAATCACAAAGGCACCCATAACCAAGGCAAGCAACAAAGACCAGAACCCCAATATTTTCAAAGATAAGCACAAAAGAGGGGGCAAGGCCACAAAAGGAGGCCAAAAGGGCAAGCCAAGAGAGGGTCCCTACTTTTAGTGGGGCATGTGTGCAAAAACTGCACAACATTACTAAGTCACAAAACACTTCAGACACATGTTCATTTTAACCATTTTTAGTGTGATCAAACAAGGGTTCATTTTAACCATTTGTAGTATGAGACAATCAAGGGTTCATTTTAACTGTTTGAAAAAAATGCGCGATTGTTCTTTTTAAACCAATGAATGAACATGCAATTTGTGTTCTTTTTATCCCAATGAGAATGTGTGTTGTTTTTCTGATTGATTAGATTGTATAAAAACAAACAAAAAAAAGGGGTTAGACTCCAACTGGGCACATGCAGTCACACATAAATTAGTAACCAAAAAATCATTAATCTAGAAGCAAAGAAAAAAATTTGAGAAATATAGAATTAGAAAACACTTTGTTACCGGCCGATTCCATTGCAATAGAGAAAGTGTGGCTCTCCACGGAGAATGCATCATTCTATGTGGTAGATGTGGCTCAATAAGTCAATTATGGATTGGTTTATTTCAAATGTGGTGCATTAAATTAGGTGCATCACTTGGCAAGTCAGATGTAATGCGATAGAACACTTGTTTCATTTGTGAAGGCATATGCGGCTCAATAAAGTTTTTTCATCACAAAAAATGATAATTATGGTGTTTCGTACACCTGTATCTACAAAAATGACAAAAAAGGTCATATGAAAATCTGCAAAAATTGTGTTTGAAAGATGTCGGGCTCACTAATGTAACATAGGGTAATTTTTGTTAGGTTTGTTAGCAAATTAAATGAAAAACATAAAACCTTAAGTAATTAATGGAGTGCAAAGGAACAAATAAATGAATGAAACAATCTCACCCAAGTTCTTCATCCTCCATGGCTGATCTCCATTACACCTTTTAGCTTGCTGAAATATGAGATTACCCTCATATTTTGATGAGCAATCTAAGATTTTGACTAGTCCTAAACAAGTGTTGAAGGATTCAAATGATTATGCAAGAGAAATAAATCCTACATGAAAAGCTAAATGGCTAAATGATAAGAAAATGTTAACTCCAGAATTGCATGAAGCTTTCAAGATATTAGTTATGAAAAGACTTTAATATTAGAGACATATTTAAATAAAATTAATTTATTTAAATAATCAAGAGGGAATAGTGGATTAAATAAATTTAATAGTTTATTTAATTTCAAGAGGGCTTTAGACATTAGTGGCATGTTTAAATAAATGTGATTTATTTAAATAGTCAAGAAGGGTAAGAGGGATGAATTAATTAAATAATTGGTCATTATTTAATTTATAGTTGAATTTGATGAGAGAGATAGAATCAAATTATGTTTAGAAGGATTGATGAAAAAATTGAGTTTGTAGGTCTAGGTCAATTTTATGTGTCTACACCCATGAGTCAGAATTTCATGATTCTAACTCCATGTGGACACATGGAAAGATGAAAAAATCTTGACAAGGCATTTCCCAAAAATCTAGGCTCTTGACGCATGCGCGACATGCGAACGTCTATGCGGTGCACTAGCATCCTAGTAGTTTTTCAAGTTTGAAATAGTGAATCTAGAGCCCTGACCCTTGTGATACGTGTCCTAACGGTTATGTCTCGAGTGAAATGGCTCTATGTCACCCTTGCATGCATGAAAATCCCCTTTTGGCTCTCATTTTGGGGTTGGAAGTCATCAGTTGAAGCATTGTCATTACTTGTTCTAATCTTGGGTAAGCTTTATCCTTAAATAGCAACACTTTTACAAGTGAAGCCATGTTGGACTAAGGTCTCTCCTATAGCTACAAGCTCTCAAGTAGCTACTAACTCTTAAGAAATCACATAGGGGTGTTCCCATGTGCTCTAGAAGAGGGTCTTGACCTATGGGTAATGCTCTCTGTCCCTATCACTTTTTATTATTAGCTCATTTACTACTTTGTGGTGCAGGCCATACTCTGAAGCAAGTTTTTCTTTCACCATGCACTTTGTTTAATTCCTTTAAACACTTTTCCAAACATGGCTATATGTGGAGGTGGGAACACCAAAATGGGGGTATGAATGAGGAAGACCCCTATATAGCCCAAACATTTTCTCCTTGATCTTTTGTGTGCAGGTTACATAGTGAAGATTGGAATAATGAATCAGACACAAAAAGGTAATCTTGTTTTGAGTTCTTTTGTGTTTCCCTTTATTTTCTATCTTTATGTTGATTATCAGGTCTTTCAAGATTTTGATCCAAGTCTAGAAGTGAGATTCAGCTTCACCTGCTTGAGCTCCTGAGTTATTCATGGCTTAGGATGCTAGTGTGTCTTTTACATGATAGCGCGTTGCATTGGCATCCTGAAACTATGTTGATGTCTTTTAGTCGAGAGCTCCTCAGCTAGAGGTGGAGATATATAAGTCTTACTCTCTTGGGGTCAGAGATTACTTTCCTTCTTTCCTTCACATTTTCATCGATTCATTAAAGTTGAGGTGTATTATGGAAGTTTGTTACTTGGTGATCTCTTGAGAATAAAGAGACCCGTGTGCAACGAATTCCTCTTATATTACATTTTCGTGAACCAGACATGAACCGTTGGATCCATTTTCATAATGCCGCATAGTTATAATAATTATTTCTCTGAATAATATTTTGATATGTTGGAAGATGCTCTAGGTGATTTCTTAGAAGCACTCTCCCTTATCTATAAATATTTTAAACAAAATCCTTCCTCGCCAGTTGAGGAGTTGGAAAATGTGGTAGTAGTTTCTGTCACTCCTCCAAGCCCTAAGAAACCCATTATTTATGTGACCCTAGCTGAGCCATTTCCTAGAGAGGACTATTTCATCTATGGGATTTCATGTCATAGTAATCCATCAGACTTATATTCAAGGTTTGTGGAAGCTACTAACTCTACTTAAAATGATGTTGGGCATACATATAATATAGGGAGAAACAAACACAACTTGGAACAACAAGTTGATGTTCCTATATCACAACCAATTCAAAATCCTATTTATTTACAACCATCTCAACCTAACCTCCCTTCAACTCCTAACCCTATGATCAAATAACCAGGTGATTACAATCTTGTTGAGAAAATTCGTGTTACTCCAGCTAAGATCTCACTTTGGGATTTAATTCATACCACTCTAGTTTATCAAGAGATGTTGCAAGAAGCCTTACAGAAGATTCTCTTCCCTGCCTCTACTAGTCCTATGAATGTTGATGCATTGATGACACATATTTGAGTGGATTTTCTGAATATTATGTTCCACCAACAAGAACTCCTGCCTCCGGATGTGTAGAAACAAGTGGAGCCTTTGATAATTATAGTTAACGTTAACAACATCAACATTAGGCATACCCTCATTGACATTGGTTCAACCCTCAATGTTTTTGGTATGGACCTACTTCCTAAAATTAAAGTTGATTCATCTTCTTTAGCAGCTTCTTCCTTGTATATTCGTGGGTTCGATAACGCTAGCCACCAAGCTCTGGGAATGATAATACTACCTTTGTACTTTGGCCTCGTTACCTTTCCCACATTCATTTATGTGATTCCTATCCTATTGTTGTACAATATTATTTTAGGGAGACCTTGGATTCATGCTATGGGCATAGTAACTTCTACCATACATTGTTCCTTAAGGTTTCTTGCTAACAATTGGGTGGTTATAGTTGTAGACACTAAAAATTGGTCTAGGCCTGGGAGTACCATTTTTTACATAATTTCTAATGTCCATGGTCGCAATTAAATAATGTTAATTATTTAATTACTTTTTGTACACATCTAAAAATGGTCACAATTAACCAAACCTGTTAATTAATTAAATATGAATTATTTAATTAATATTCTTAAGTCATCTACATATAAATAAATTTAATTATTTATTTATATTGTTCAAAATTTCCAATTCTTCTAGTTTAATTAAATAAATAAGTTTATTTAATTAATGCTATCTTCCTCTTAATTAATTAAATAGATTTTACAATTTATTTATATTAATTATCACAAGTTTAAATTCTAAATTTAAATGATATTCTTCATTTCACATTTAATTAAATATTTTCAATATTTAATTAAAGGCTTTTCATTTCTCTCACATAATTAAATATTTTCAATATTTAATTAAAGCCTTTTCATATTTTTCCCACACATAATTAAAAATTTATTTATTTAAATTATGGAGACATCTTTCATTTTGTCTCTTCATTTTCCATCTGTCTCTCAAAATTCCATCTTCTTTTCGAATTCTCGATCTCTCACCGTTCATTTTAACAGGTTTGAACTCAACTGTCGATCTTGGCCAATTGAATTCCTACCTTCAAAAATCTATAAATACAGCCCTCTTATGAGTGGAAAATGACCTCGAATTCTAGATTTTCATGCATAGTTATTATAGTCACATTTTAGTATTTCTAGCATTTTAATTAACATTTCAATTTCATAGCTTGACTTATATAGTTATGCATATGCATCTTTATTAATCTCATTCTCTCAAGCTACCATTCTACAAGCTGTTATTTAAAACGACTGAGAGCCAGCATCTTAAAACAAATCCTTGGAGATAGACGATAATGGGATGAATTTGAAGAAGTTGTTTGTGTTTAGAGTTTGCATTTTTCTTTCTTTAATTTATTTTCTTTAATCTAATGTTTCATTGGTGTATTAGATTAGATTCAATTTGATTTACCCTTTTCTAACCTACACATTTTTGGCACCCACTCTGGGGCATCCCCCCATATTAATATTTTTCTTGCAAAAAATCTTATGTTTTTACAGGTGACAGACTGAAAAATTCGCTTTGGCGCATACGATCCTCGGTTTGGCACATCCACAGACTATTTCGGCACATCCACAGACTATTTCGGCGCATCCACAAACTGTTTTCGCGCATCCAGGGACTATTTTCATGCATCCACAGACTGTTTTCACACATCCAAGCTCTGTTTTAGCGCATTTGGCACTGTTTTAGTGCATACAAGCGTTATTTTAGCACATATGAGCTTTGTTTTAGCGCATACAAGCTCTGTTTTAGCACATAGACCTTTGTTTTGCGCTTTTAAAGTCAGTTTTTAAAATGATGATATCTTGGTCATATGAAGGTCTTTTTTGATACTTTTTTTTTTCAAATGGGGTAAAATTTCATAAGCTATCTAATGTTGTAGATTTTAAAGGACCGTGGAGCATAAAAATGAAAGAAAAATCATTACCACATGATTGTAACAAGTGTTTTTAAACACTCTGGGAGCAATTATAATCTAATTCTTAAATTGTTGTTTGGATCCAACACGACCATGGCCAGAGGTTTTATTGATGTATGGGGAATAAAATGAAGCAATCATAGGATAGAAATTTAAAATCTGGAATTTTTCAATCCTAGGATAGTCACCACATGCTATTTTTTAGTTAAAATGAACTCCATGCCTATTGTGAACAACATCTTCACTTAGTTTAGATCATTGTCATTTGGTGCTATAAAAAGAACATTGTTTACTTTGTTTATGGCAATAGGTCTATGCTCTCCCCTTAACTGGGTGACCAAAATACCAGAATGCCTTTTCATTTTCATGCAATTTTTATGCTTTATGACATCCTTTAGAGGGCCTGCTCTTGTGGGAAAAGTACTCACCCAAGAGGAACAACCAAAGCTAGGCTTTCCAACCCACTATAATCAAAAGAAAATTCGAGGAAAGTCTGCAATTCGATGATAGTGTGTAGGATAACCATCCCCAAAATCTTTGTTTTAAAAATTGGGAGGTCTCTCGAGGGAGTTTATCTATTGTCCCATCGAATGGAAACCTTGAATACAAACCTTAGTGTGGAAAGTCAATCGTGTCAGTATCCAAACATCATCTTAATCATGGTGCAAGGGGAGGGAAGAATCTTCCCCCAAGACACTCACCATATAATCGCCACAGATTATCTGCTTAGGGGATTCAGTATCCACTTCCGTCACCTTGAGTACGCACCTGGAAAAGACAAAAAAATGGGCACCCTCTAGAGGTGACATGGTTGTGTGAGTCGACATGATTTTAAGCTATGGGTTGTGATTTCTATGATGACCTATTTGACAACTAAGAGTGAGTCTGCTTGGAATGCTTATTTTGTTCAAAATCTATGAAAATCTCAAGAACATACACTCAATGTTTTAGATTTTGTGTCTTTAAAAATAATTGTCTTCCTATTGCATGTTGTGTTTTCAAAATATTAATTCAGATAAGATCATCCGAAAACTTTAAAATATGGGTGATAGGGAAGAAAATATTTTTCATAGCTCAAATCAAGAGATAACAAAAGAAATGCTTCTAGAAGCTAAACAAGATCCACAGTTTCTCTTAGCTATGGAAAAGATCTTAGAGAAAAATAAAGAAGGATACTTTCTTTTATTGGCAAAGCAAGGTGCCAAATTACCCTCTGACTACAATATGGAGAAAATTAAAGAGAATCCTGAAAAGAATGAAACTCCCTTAAATGATCTTAGTACTCTTACCTAGCAAGTAAGAGCACTCCAGAGGCAAGTCAAGGAAATAGAAGGGGGCACAACTAAAAATTCCTCTGACGAAAATATGAACGTGACCTTTTCTCCTCCAAAAACAACATCAACCAAATTCAATGTTTCTGAATTTTTGCAAAGGTTAAAGGGGAAGCCCAAATCTAAACCATCAAGTAACATTGACCATTCCTATCATGCCATGCATTTATCTTCATCTCCCATAATTCAAAATGAACCTCATGGTTCTTCCACCCAATTCAATGATCCCATTCAATTACCTTCTTCTATCATATTCTCTACATCCAGTGATCATTTCAATCTACACATCTCGATAAAAACATTCTTTCCACTCCATCCCATGATACCAAAATTCTACAAACCCTTCCAATATTTGATGAAGATCCCATATCTCAAGAATCATATGATGATCCCCTCCTTTCATTATTTTCCCATGATAATCCTCTTCCATCTCAAGAACAAAATTTTCTTCCAAGTCCTTCCTCCACCCCATCTTATGAATTCATACCCTCTCATGACTAAATCACATCCCAGGAGCATGAAAATTCTTCCATCCTATCCAAAGCTTCCCTTCCATCTAATGATCAAGCTACTCCATCTCCTTCATCTAATGATTCTTTTCCAAGTCGAGATCAAATTATCCCATCATCCTCATATCAAGGGCTCATCACACCTCTTCAAGAAATGTCAACATCATTTGATCATATGGTTGAAAACATTGACAATTTCTCCACCATAACTATTGAAGACAATGACCAAAATCAATCCATCAATGAGCACTGTGAAGATATGTCTATCCCATCTAGTGATCAAATCAACATTCATCAAGAGCCATTTTTTAGTTTTGATTAAGATCCCTCCTACAAAGATCTATTTCAAGGAGTGTTTATGATATTTGATCCTATTGATATAATCCAAAATCCTTCCACCAATGATCATGTTGACAATGTCTCTACATCTGCTAATGATTTAGAGGACATATCTCAAGAATTTATTCCAAAGCATGATCAATATCTTTCACCAATGTCTAGCAATGATCCTTTCCAAAATATATGGACATCCTTTGACCTTAGGACATTTGATAAACTTCCTATGCCTATTGAATATATCCAAGAAAGCAATCCATTCTTTGAAATTGACCCATGTCAAGAACTTGATCCAAAGCATGTCAAAAGCAATTTTGAAATCATTCGAGATCAATAATTTGTATCTCCAAGCTACTACAATGATATAATGGACACTCTCCTATCCATACAAGATGACCATGTCCGTATAGCACATACTCATCCATCTACCCATGAGATGCTTTCTTTGGATGGACACATAGATGATCTTCATTCAAAACAAGAGTCTCATACTCTTACTGAGAAACAAGAGTCCCCTACTCTTAACATTTGTATACATGATCAAGAAATAGAGAAATTTAGAGACATGTCAGAAATGGGTCATGAAGAATTCTACAGAAGTGGTGAATCAGAAACATCATGTGAAAGCATATCAAGAATCAATCATGAGGAAGAATTTTATGTGGACAATGAATCATTAACACTTCTTGAAGAAACAGTACAATTTGATATTTCACAAGATCAAGCTAAGGATATCAATCAAGCATTTATCCCACAGATAAAGGATCCTATCACTTATAAAGTTGGATCACTCACCTTTGTAAGGGAAAATCATCTTATTAATAAAGGAGCTATCACCTTTGAAGATCCACCACAGAGCAGAGAAGGAGAAACAACTTGTTTCCAAGGGAAATCATATCCTTTTGCAAATAAAATGTTTCAACAAATGAATTATCAAGGTAAAGGATTAGGCCTACATGAATAGGGTATCTTGGAACCAGTACAGATTATTGAAAATCCTAAGAATCAAGGCCTTGTTTACTTGACAATCAAGGGATATGAACATATCAGTGATACTTCCACAAAACTGGGGGCAACTTCATCTCAAGCAAACGTCAACATAGGGAGCACGAAGAATCCTTATGATGAAACCAATGTCAATACTATAACCCACCATGTCATGAATCTTCATCCACCCATCACCCCATCCATGAACTGGGACCAACATCAAGAGAAATACTTGAATCAAAGCATGAAGAATGTTATCAAGGAAAAAGACGCTAAAGAGCATATAGGACAAATCAAATACATATGGATACCAAAGAATGCAAAGAAAAATTATCCCTATCAAACTCCATTAGTCAAAGAAACTATGGGTCAAAATCAAAAAGGGAAAAGTATCCATCAAAGATGTCCACAAAGGAAAAAGTAGGCTTCTCAAGCAATGTACAAAGTGTATCAAGCAGTTGGTCCAAATTCCATGCACACTTCCATATCCCCCCATTATTGCTCATCTTCTCAAGTTTGGAGATTCAAAGGTTCCAAAATATCGACCAATCCATCTTTTACTCCTAAACACACTCCATCCACTCCTCCATGCATGATATCCAATTCTCACATTGACCATGTGACCCTTTATCATAAGGATTCAGAAGGCACTCTATCGTGATGTGCGCACAAAGATGAAGTTAACTCCAGTATAAGCAAAGTAAATCAGAGATCTCAAAAGTTGCATTCAAGTGCACATATCTTGGCAAAACAATTTCTTCAAGTAGGATACCGATGGCACATTATGACAGAAGCATCAACATCAGCACCACCAAGTGGTTCAGCATCAGCTTAAAATCTCTCAAAAAATACAAAAGAATCAGAAAAATGTCCCGAAAAAATGGTTACTTTGATGAAAACCTAGCAAATAGTTGTCTTGATGACAACAAAAAAATCAAAAATACAAAAAATCCAAAAAAATCAGAAAAAAGGATTGAAAAATAGTAAAGAAAAAAATTGTCCTCTAGTGAAAACCACTACGATGGCGCTTTGGACAAGTACCATGATGAAAACCTAGAAAACATGTGTCATGGGTAGAATCAAACATCTATGTGCGCCAATTCAGGAGAAAGCATCTTATCACATCCATAATAAAGCCAACATTCCATCTATTCATCCATGAACCATTTATCTAGCCCATTACCATCTATTTACATTATCTCGATCTTGACAAAGTTTGGTAAACACTTTACACTTGTTTATGGTAAACATCTTGGCATGGGTCATTTTCATTGATCCTATCCAATCCAAACATTATCTAAGTCTTGAAACACTATCCAAGTGAGAATCCTTTGTTCAAACACCTTATATTATTGCAAGATAATGCTTGGCATCCTTTGCATGCTTACCGTATCTATCCATCCATCCATCCACCTATTCAAGAATCCACCCATGGCCATTCAAACATTGCTAGACACTAGGGGCAGATGTTTACATCTTGCGTCAGGAATGAATCTTGATATATATCCTCCAAATTATGTGCTAATTTGAACATTGGAAGACGTAAAATCAAATTGGTCAAGCATTTGTGAGCCAAAAGATCCAAATCACTAGCCCATGGCATATTTTGATAGGAAGATGCTCCTTATCAAGCTTTATCTTTCGTCGAACATCAATCTAAACAATTCATATCAGTCACATCTAACTTGCATGTCAGTGTCACATCAAATCATCAAAATAATTTTGTTCCAAATCAAGCTTCATCAATCTTGATCAATCAAATCCAATCAATTCTCACCTTGTTTGACTTAACACACTTAGTCAAACTATCATCTTGTGAACAAGTTTACTCTAGGATAACACAACTTCCTTGGGTTTACAAGTTCATTATCATCTTTGTTTGACTTAACACACTTAGTCAAACTATCAATTCATCAATCTGATCAATCAACCTTAGCTTAGTTTTCAACAAAATCTCAAAACAGAGCACTGATATCGTCATGCAATTTGCCTCTGGGAGCTTTTCTAGCAGGTAGTCGACAACATGTGTCTAGAATCAGAATATCGAAAGCAGCATACCTTGTCCAATCAAACCGAGTCTTCATGACTATTTTTTCAAATACTTAAAACAAATTGGATGATCTTACTATGAATAAAATAAATGATAAACTTAACGTAAATCAATTGCAATTGTTGTTTTGATATTTGATGACATCATATCTTTGGAGTGGTTCAATGATGTACTAAACTAGAATCACAAGGAAGAAGCATGATTTTTCTTTGCTTGTTGTCTATAAGCTAATCATTAGTATTGTATAAATATGTCATGGGACATGCTCTACAATGTATCATTGATGATATTTTGGAGTTTGCATAGGAAAATGGTTAACTTTTGTCTGTTTATGCAAGCAATACTCAGGTCATCTTGGTTGAATTATACCTTGATGCTTGTATTAACTTGGTATATCACACATTATGAAAGCAGTACTCAGGTCATCATTGGTGCTAACATACCCTTTGATGCATGTACTAACTTCCAACATATCAAAAGGCTCAATGATGAAATGTAAAGCATAAAGTAGCTCACAAAATGACAACTTTGCATTTTAGTTTGCATATTAGATTGATCACATCCATATTTTTTTGTGCATGATCATTATCATATTCATCACATCTGATTTGCATAATCTCAATCAATTCAATCTAGCACAAATCATTTAATCATACCTTTGGTCTTGTTCCTAGCCTTAATGCAATCCTCGATCATCATCATCATCATCGGGATGTATCCTTCCCTATCCTTGTGTTTTTCTGGGATGTATCCTTCCCTAATCAACAACACTATCATCATCATCATCAATCCATCTTGGCTTGTAGTTTGACTGGGGCAACATCATACTCATTTTTTGAATCTATTTGTGTTTCTTTCTTCTCATTTTCTCTTACCAATCTCCTATCACTTATCATCCTCTCTTGTTCATCATTTTGCATCAATGCATCAAATCATTTATTTCAATTTCTTCTAATCAATCACATCGCTTCTTCTAATCAAATCAATCAAAATTACTATTTTTTTTCATATCGCATGGAAGCAAATTTATCAATTTCATCTACTATTTATTTTTCAGAGCGCATGGAAGCAAATTTATCAATTTCATCTACTATTTGTTTTTCATATCGCAGGGAAGGAAATCAATCAATTTCAATTTCTATTTGTTTTTCATATCACATGGAAGCAAATTTATCAATCATTTCTACTATTTGTGTTTCATATCGCATGGAAGAAAATTTATCAATCAAAAAGCATCATCAATCAGGGCAAAATCAAAGTTTTTCATCTTCATATCAATCTTTCAATAGGGGTTTTCATCAAATCATCTTTATCAGTCGATGAATCAAATAGAAAATTAGTAAAAAACTCCAAAAATCATCTTTATCTGATTCATCTCTAGAGGGGGCATATAGCATTGGTAATTTCTAAAAATCTGGGGCAAAATTCTTTGAAGCAATGCATAAAACACATCACTTCAAAGAGGGGAAAAATGTACACATCTAAAAATGGTCATGGTTAACCAAACCTATTAATTAATTACATATAAATTATTTAATTAATATTCTTAAGTCATCTACATATAAATAAATTTAATTATTTATTTATATTGTTCAAATTTTCTAATTCTTCTAGTTTAATTAAATAAATAAGTTTATTTAATTAATGCTATCTTCCTCTTAATTAATTAAATAGATTTTACAATTTATTTATATTAATTATCGCAAGTTTAAATTCTAAATTTAAATGATATTCTTCATTTCACATTTAATTAAATATTTTCAATATTTAATTAAAGCCTTTTCATATTTTTCCCACACATAATTAAATATTTATTTATTTAAATTATGGAGACATCTTTCATTTTGTCTCTTCATTTTCCATCCGTCTCTCAAAATTCCATCTTCTTTTTGAATTCTTGATCTCTCACCATTCATTTTAACAGGTTTGAACTCAACCGTCGATCTTGGCCAATTGAATTCCTACCTTGCAAAATCTATAAATATAGCCCTCTTATGAGTGGAAAAGGACCTCAAATTCTAGATTTTCATGCATAGTTATTATAGTCACATTTTAGTATTTCTAGCATTTTAATTAACATTTCAATTTCATAGCTTGACTTATATAGTTATGCATATGCATCTTTATTAATCTCATTCTCTCAAGCTGCCATTCTACAAGCTGCTGTTTAAAATGACTAAGAGCTAGCATCTTAACACGAATCCTTGGATATAGAGGACAATGGGACGAATTTGAAGAAGCTGCATGTGTTTAGAGTTTGCATTTTTCTTTCTTTAATTTAGTTTCTTTAATCTAATGTTTCATTGGTGTATTAGATTAGATTCAATTTGATTTATCCTTTTCTAACCTACACACTTTCTATAGTCACCTTTCTACTATTAATTAAATAACTTTAATTATTTAACTATGTTGCTAATTAATTAATCCCCTTTCTAAATTAAATAATTTATTATTTAATTTATCCTTTATGACAAATTTGACTATAATTAAATATTTATTTTGAATTATTTAATTATTAAATTAACTTTTTTGATGGTCAATTAAATAAATATTTATTTATTTAATTAAATCTCTGAATTTTGAATGTTGAATTAAATAATCATTTAATTCATTAAAATAATTATTCCTTGAATATTCCATGATTAGATAATCTCCTAGTTATCTAATTATTCACTCAGCACTTGACTCGAGATCTATTTGAATCAGTCAGTTATCTCCTGGTTCAATAGTTGATTGTCTCTACGAAGAGACTCTTTGTCATAACCAATCAGTTATCTAGTTAGCACTCTTATGCATGAATATATTTATTTAATAGAATATATTAATTTAATTAATTAATTTATGTGTGCATTTGAATAGATCATTCTATTTATTCTATCTTTATCCTTTTCATTCAAACATTATTCTTCTAATTTTTGAATACTTTAAACTAAAGATTAAATCATTATTTGATCTTGCTCTCTATTCTTAGGTTTTATCACTCATGTTGTAACTAACACAAATATTACATCACATGGCATTCATCAATCTCAATTTTTGATCTCTCTTTTGAATCTGAGCCAATCGTTCGGAAACCCATTTTCTATAAATTGACTGACCTTTGTCATTATTCCTCCTCCTGAAATTGATATAGTTTTGGAAGCAACTTGTTAATCTTCAATATTTTTATATAATCACATAGATCAAGGCTATACTTGAAAACTTATTGAGAATATGAGGACAATAATACTATCATGATGAAATCAAGTAGGAAAATAGAGATTATGCATGGAGTTACATCAATGTTTGGTGAGATTGTTCATATTTTAGTTGTTTCCTTTGTGCTTTGTTGTTTAATGAAGGTTAGTTAGATTTTTTATTGCTTTAACCATCACTTTCATGTTCTTCGTACGTTACATTTGGTGAACTCGATGTGAAGACATGTTCTTTGCAAATCCGTAGATGTTTTTTAAATTTTTGTAGGTATCATATGAAATGACACATTTGATAGATAAAACAATGCAACTATTATTATGAACCACACCTGAAAAATACAACGACACATATGACAACATTCGACACATTTGTGGCTTATAGTGACACAATTGACTAATGAAACCTGTGACGCATTTGTTGCTTTGAACAATGCATCTGACTAGTAAGATTTTTGAGTTTAATTTTTTATTTACGATTTTTCTTTTTGTTTTCATTTTAGCTAACTTTTGGTTTGCAGCATGTGTTTTAGGTGGTTAACATAGTTTTTTACAAGATGTAGCATAGAATATATAAATTTGAAACTTTTTTACAAGACGAGTGATGAAGACAATCAAAAACTACTAAAATCATTTTTTTGCAGAACCATAGATGAAGACTGATTTGTTAACTACTAAAAATTTGCATGCAAAACCAATGTTGAAGAGTTTTTTTAAAACAAACAGTTTGGTAGATTAGGAAAAAAAAATTTGGGTATAAAATTAACAAGTGTTTTTCATGCATGTACATGTTTAGATGAGATCTTGATTTAGTAAACAGAAGTATCCTCACCCCTTGTGCATTCGTGTCATCTTGGGTGTAAGAGAAACTATTACTAACTCTAGAAATTGGGGCTACTTTGGTGGTTAAGTGTAACCAAAGCGACTCAAACTAGTGATAGGATTTTTCACCGAGCCACTCCCAACCAGTATAAACATTTTAAAGTTGAGGAAATTCTACATTACTGGAGCTCATGTAGACTAGCTATTGATTCCCCAGTACCCTTGTGGTACATTGAAACTTGCAGAGCGTAACCTCTACATATTGGGATGATATTACCTCTCGTGTGGCCTTCATGAGTGGGTGACCATACTAAAAGCCAACTTGTTATTAGTTAAGCCCAAAACCTTCTATTCGCTAGTGCAAGAGGTCATACCTCTAAAGCTATCTCACAAACTTATGGTTCCTAGTAGAGATGGGAAGTTCACCATGGGAGAGTCATAGGAACTGATGCTTGGCTGACCTGAGAAGTGTGTGTCATGGAGGGAAGCCAATGTGGTCAAGCTTCTAGCCATCTGCTTTGAATAAGCATAGCTAGGGAGACCCAAGTGAGAATTCAACAAGTATTGTCACTGCTAGCCTTAGGATTTGTACATGTCTTTTGGTTTTTAACATATTCATACACATTGAAATTGAAACACAATATTTTTTGTTTGTCTTCAATTGCCAAAATTTGATCACGAAACAAAGTCAATTGGAAAACCTATGTCATCAAAATACCACATCTATTAAATTCAGTCACATTTGATAAATAGAAAACCACATGTTTGAATTTGAGTCACATTTGTTACTTGAAAACTCACAATTTACTATCAAAAATTTAGTGTCCACTAACTTTAAATTCTGATTCGCATCTATCACTATAAACCACATTTGCCATTAGAGTCACATCTATTAAGAGTTAAGCCACGTCTGTTAGGGTAGGTCACATTAACCTGTCAATAAACCAAGACTAGTTTTCATTAAATAGCCACATTTGCAATACACAACACATTTGTCAATTAATTAAACGCATCTAAAAATTGAACCGCATTTGTCTATCAACAAAAATCTCAATTTTCAATCATAGTCCTGAAAAAACTATCATTTTAATATCTGTTTCTTATAGTCAACCTTGGACAAAAACTAGATAATTGCTCAAACCTTGTATTTGTTCTTCTTTAGGTGTCATTTAGTTTTAGAGATAGACGTCTTAGTTACTAAACTTAGTTCCATCGTAGGAATTTGTATATCTTAAAATATGCCAATTTTTTGTAATTTTGGACAAAATTCATGCTTCGACAGTCATTTCCATTGAACCAAGTCACTTTTATCTTACTAGTGAATTCTTCCAGCTCATCAGTCTAGTTTGGAAATTCACCTTATCATTGGTACTTTTCCTACATCAAGTTCCTTGATAAAGTTAGGTCGTAGCCTTGATTAATCCATAGGTGGTAGGTAATATTCTCTTAGAATCATTTACTATGATAAGCTACTTAAAATTTTGCATATTTTCATCCTAGCATATGTCATTTTAGACATCCTTTATTTTCCAAGAAAATATCAAAAAATAGCAGCATTCATTCAGTATTATATCCAAAAATTCCCAAAAACATAGAAATAGAACATTTCATTTATAGACATAGTTTTTCATTTCCATATTTTGAGCATACATTTTCATGGTTGAAACAAGGTCTAAGAAGAAACATAGAGACATGGTAGACTCACAAGACTTCATCAATCCTTTCAAAAACCAACCATCAAGGAGAGAGAGACCTCATAAAACGTTTCTTGTAAAATTTCTCACTAGGGACACACATGGAAAAAATTATATAGAAGATGTAGACGTTGTTGTTCAAGATCCTAAATTTTCATCCTTTATGGATGAGTTTTTGGTGAATGATCCTCAAAGATACCTAGAAAAATACTAGTAGAAGGTGCCACACTACCACCAGAATTTTACGTTCACACCATAAAAACAACATCTACTCAAACAACACAAAATGTTACATTGAGTACCTCCATTCCTCAAATTAGTATAGTAATACCAAATGGCATACCTACTCAAACAACCTCAATCATAAATACAACCCCATTTGGTATAACACATGGCCTAACATTTACTCTGGGAGCATCCTCATCAAACCCCTTTGGTACAAACACCACAGGAAAAAGACCCAATGTTTTCTTGAACACAACATGAGCTATACCCCATATCAGTACAAGTACTTCCATTCCACACATAGAGGCTACACAAACAAGACATACTCCTACACCGAATCAGAATATTCAAACAAGAAATATACCCTCACCAAATCACAATCCATCACAAAATATTACATTTTAGAACAAATACCTCGATCCTAATAACACAACCAACATGTCTTTAACACAGGTAGATGTTCTACAAAATCAAATGCAAGTCCTCCAACAATAAATGGACCATATTTCAATTTCAAGAAAATGAACTATCTCAATGCAATATTTTTGTCCATGTCCCATTGATAAAGCATTGTACATGAACCCCTTCCCACATGGATACATTATACCGAATTTGCCTAAGTATAATGGGAAGAGGAATCTTCTCGAACAAATTATGGAACTTTCCACAACATGCATGGACATCTCATATGACTCTACATATCTTATGAGACTCTTTCTATGAACCCTAGTTAGGATAGCATTGGAATGGTTCTCTAAACTTCCATACGACATAAAATCATGGGGAAAAATAGCTGAGAAATTTTTGGAAATTTTTTCCTTCAACACAGGCAATTAAATCATGATAGCTACCTTATGTCATACCACGCAAGAAGACAATGAAAAATTCACCACCTTCTTTTAGAGATGGAGAATTTTAGCTAGTCGATGTCTAGTTGAGATACCAGAAAAAAAAAAGTCACCATATTCCTTGAAAATATTCATTCAAAACTATGAAGTGACTTAAGAGTATATTGTTGTACCTCTTTCCTAGACTTGGTGCAAAGAGGAATTATACTTGAAAAGGGCCTTATTGATAAAGGAGAAATTAAGATGTAAGGCAGGAATTGAGTTGTTCAACACCAAAATGCCCCTAATGATAGAAACAAATTTTGGTCTCAGAACAAAAATCTAACAAATGATGGTATTATTGATGCTAAGACCTTACACGCAGGACCTATCATCATACTAAGAGACTACAACCCCTTTCAAGACATGACAAACAATCCTAATCAAATGGCCACCTTTGTCTAGAATTCACAACAACAATGACCGTAGAGGAGGTTTCCTAGATGTGAGTTTACACCCTTAGGGGAACCAATCAAGATAGTTTAAAAATAACTGATTAAACATAAACACATACAACCTTTGGAGCCAAAAGAATACAATCTTGGATAGTTTAAACCCTCATGGTGGGATGACAATGCCTATTGTGAATACCATCAAACTAAGGGACATAACTTACAACAATGTCAATATCTGAAGAACATCATACAATATTTTGTTGAAGACAGAACCATAGAATTCAATGGGAAAAAGCATATCAAAAACAATGATCACAAGGTCTTCACGGATCCATTACATGACCATGGGAAAGGAAAGGCCTCCAGTTTAGGAACTAAGAATAATACCTCAACCAATTAGACCAATGCCAAATATGACTATAACCTAGTACAATCATCAATCATATCTGAGCTCATAATGAAAATATCCATACAATTACCATAAAGAAGCATCTTGAATGTGCTATAAATACACACAGAACTAAGATAACTCTTCTAGGTCCTTCATCGAAACCACAACTATAGTCTTACAAGCCTAAGTATAACTTACTTGATCAATTTGGGAAGACCCCTACATAGATATCTATCCTTGAACTATTGAACCTATCACCAGATCATTGAGCCATTCTCTCTAAAGCCTTACAAAGGACAACAATCCCTAACAACTTAGATGTCAATTGTTTTGAAGAAACGATAGGATACTTAACCAATTCCTATCATGCCACATTCTCTCAATTGGATTATTCAACCGAGAAGACCAATCATAATTACTCACGACATCTTGAAGTTCTTGTCCATCAAACCAAAGTTAGGTGAGTCTTGGTAGATGGAGGAGTAGGGTTAAATCTTTGTACCTTAAAGTTGGTTAAGGCATTAGGTTTCTCAAAAGAATGCATGGACACCACTAAGAGTATAGTTATTAAGGCTTATGATGATGAGGAAATATTATCTAAAGGAGTTGTCATGCTCCCTATTAGGATCTACCTTGTAGTTATGGACACTAGTTTCCAAGTCTTGGATCTCACCCTTCCTTATAATCTTTTATTGGGTAGACCTTGGATACATGCTATGAAAGCCATACCTTCCATGTACCATCAGTGTCTTAAATTCCCATATAATGGAACTAAAATCATAATTGATGGAAATCTAGATCCTTCCCAATATTGCTTAAGTCTACATGAAATAATACAACTACAGGGGCCAGTTAATCAGGAGGTGTCATCCTATACCTTATCCCTATATGTTAACCCATCCACCCTTCCAAAGTCCATTACATCACAACCATCTTCATCCAATCCTAAGGTCGAGATCTAAGATAAGTGATATGGAGAATATCACATGAAAGTGTCCTATTGTGTCAGTCAAATGTTTCCTCCTAATTCATACGGTCTACCCATAATATATAGGATACAATCAATATTCCCATTCCACATCCCTCCTACAATGACATTGAAAAAATGGGGAGACCTAAGTAAAGAAGATAAAGAACAAGAATATGTCACCTCTTGGTGTGAACCCCAATCCTATTCCTTCATAGACATGACAAAGAAACACATAGTTAGGTTCATATGCAAGATAAAACAAGGATTCCCCATGAAATCCATTTACAAATACTCAAAATAGAAAAATGAAGAAATAAAACATGAAAGACAAGTGAAATCCTAATTAAGTATGCAAAATCTTGATCCCATGGGGGAGTCATTTCCAACTGGTGTTTCAAAATTAGCCCTTTCCCAACTCCTTTGTAAGCTTGATGATGATTGATCCAATTTGGTTGAATTCTTGCATAACCTAGCTAAGAACTTGATAAAAATATATGAAAATGGCTATGCTTGAGGATGATGGTGAGTGTATTAAGTTTACTCAAATTGTGGATGTTAGAATGAGATGAAGAGTCTCTCATTTATAGATTTCAAATTGGAAGAAAGAGTGAAAATAAGCAATGTGGGATCATTCAACATCCAATGGCCAAGTGCTACTTGTCAAGATGTGAATGGTTGAGGAATGATTACATTTTGGTTAATGTGCATGATAAATGCTATTGGATTCAAATTTGAAAATTTGAATGTGACATGTTGGAGGGAGAGAAAAATGGAGTTAATGTCACTTGGCTCAAGGCCAAGGACATGTAAGAGGCATTAAATGCCTTGTTGGAAGGACCAAGCCCACTTAGATTTTGAATTCAAATTTCAAGGAATATTCCTCCTTTATTCCATCTTAAGAGAAAATAGGCAATTAAATAAATCAAAGTAATTGATTTATTGTGCAAGTTGCATTCTCTAAAGTATTTTAGTGATTATGATTAGCATTAATCAGGATTTGATTAATTAAGAGGGGGATTAGTTGATTTGACCATTTTGACTTGAATCTATGATTTGATTTAAATCATAATTGAAAGGAAATGATTATTTAAATAATTTTTATTTATTTATTTAACTAAAGGGGATAATGTTAGATTAAATAAAATAAGGTTTAATTTATTCAATTTAATGAGAAAAATTTAGGGATTTAATCAAATAAGATGAATTATTTAAATAAAAAGGGATTACAAAATCAATTAAATAAAATTGATTTATTTAATTAACATGAGATGATGGTTTAACTAGATAAAATTGATTTATTTAATTAAGAGATGAAGAGTGATGAATTTAATGAAATACAAATTATTTGATTAAATGACTAGCAAAGGAGAAAATTCAAGATGAAATGGTGTTAGTAAGATCAGGATTAGGTGCATGTATATTTTACGTGTCTAAATTTTTCCCCTCTTTGAAGCAATGTACTTGTTGGATTGGTTCAAAGAATAATCTGCTGTGATCAAAGTTCAACTTTTTTCAATTTTTCTAGATCCCCCACTGTTGCCCCAACAGAAGGATTATGCTGATATATTTCCCCCTCGAGAGATGTAGCGAAAATGCTTGATTTTCTAATCGAGATCACGATAAGATGCAAGAGGAGTGGTTCTATTGATCAAAGGATGAAAGATAATTCTTTTAGAAAGATCAGATATTTGACGTAGATAATTTTGATGATGTATAGACAGTCATCGACCATGGGTAGTGTTGTGCATATTTTTCACACACGCCCCGCCATAGGTAGGGACCCTCTTTTTTCGCTCCCAATAGGCTTCTTTTCTCCCACCTCATTTTGTGTGCCCCTCATTTTGGTGTCCTAGTTGGTCAACACACCCTTGAAAGTCTCATTTTTGGTTGACCATATTTTGCCCCTAAATTTAAAAAATGGCTAAGTCTTGAGTTTTTTCGGGCTTCACCTCTGCACTCACTTGGTTCGCTTTTTCCTTCATTTTTGACTTTGGGGATAGGTTTCCTATGGATTTGGGATGTTTTGTGGTGCCCAAGTTAACTACCAAGGTTTCATTAAGTTTTAGGAAGTTGTGAAAATTTCAAAACAGCATTCCGGCATCCGGGGCCCGGACTGTCCGTCGCCCTTTCAAAAATAGCATTCCGACCTCTCATTTTTGGAATGTCCAAGACCTCCTCCGATTTGAAAATGGACTTCGACCCAGATGCTAAAATTGGATCTTATCCTCCCTAGACATTTCAAATTTCAAATTTGCAGCCGAGAGATACCATCCGGGTTGTCATGCTCTGTTTGTCATTTTCAAAACAACATTTCCAGAATGACATTATGGCCTCTTGTTTCTGAAACATCCAAGTGCTCCTCCGATTTGAAAATGGACTTCCACTCAGATGCTAAAATTGGATCTTATCCTCCCTAGATGTTTGAAATTCCAAATTTACAGCCGAGAGATACCATCTGGAGTTCCATGCTTTGTTTGCTGTTTTCAAAACAACATTTCCAAAATGGCATTCCGACCTCTTGTTTCTGGAACATCCAAGCACTCCTCCGATTTGAAAATGTACATCGACCTAGATGCTAAAATTGGATCTTCTCCTCCCTGGACCTTTCAAATTCCAAATTTTCAGCAGGGAGATACCATCTAGGTCGCCATGCTCTGTTTGCCATTTTCAAAATAGCATTTCCAGAATGACATTCTGGCCTCTTATTTCCGGAACGTCCAAGTGCTCCTTCGATTTGAAAATGCACTTTGACCTAGATGCTAAAATTGGATCTCATCCTCCTTAGACCTTTCAAATTCCAAATTTTTAGTCGAGAAATACCATCTAGAGTTCCATGCTATGTTCGTCGTTTTCAAAACAACATTTCTAGAACGGCATTTCGGCCTCTTATTTCCAGAACGTCGAAGTGCTCCTTCGATTTTAAGATGGACTTCGACCTAGATGCTAGAATTGGATCTTATCCTCCCTGGTCCTTTCAAATTCTAAATTTGCAGCCAGGAGATACCATCCAGAGTTCCATGCTTTGTTCGCCATTTTCAAAACAACATTTTTAGAATGACATTTCAGCCTCTTATTTCTGAAACATCCAAGCGCTCCTCCGATTTGAAAATGGACTTCGACCCAGATGCTAAAATTGGATCTTATCCTCCCTGGACCTTTCAAATTCCAAACTTGCAACCCAGAGATACCATCCAAAGTTCCATGCTCTGTTCACTGTACAACATTTCGGCCTCTTGGTCTCAGAATGTTCAAACGCTCTTTAGTAAACTACTAATGGAAATTGAAACTAAATATTATGATCTTTTGATGATGCATGGATGGATATAATAAGGATTTTGTAAGATTTGACTAACATTTGTCTTGATTTGTGTATAAAAGCACTTACGACATTTCATGCATGCAGGTTTCAAGAAGTCTACTGCGGGTCCGTCGAGAGACCCATTGATAAATTTCAACAAAGAAAAGAAGGTGGCTCCTATCACCATTCATTTTATGCCCACCTCTCCTCATGGTGCCAATAGAGGTGGCGTCAGAAGAACACAATTTTCAGGCAGTTTTAGCTACAGTAAAAGGGAAATCAGCTAGAAGACAAAACTGCTATAGTGACTGGCCACTACAAGACAGAATAGGGAAAAGACAAAGATGTATTTTAAATTGCTGAATATTGTGGGGTAGGTAAATCCCTAATGTAATTGAATCTGAGCCACACAATTTAGCTCAATCATGGCCATTCATTTGGGCTTTGGAGAACTATAAATAGGGGTCTCCCCCTCATTTCTAAAGGGTTGGAGAGCTATTGTAAAAACATTCTACAGCAATAGAAAGCAGCATTGCATGATCTATGGGTGTTACATTTTAGTTTTCTCATTATGTGTGCATGGTTCTACTTTCCAAGTTAGTTTTAGTTGTTATTTTCTTGAATGGAAGTGATAATGGTGATTGTTGTTTCAGTATTTGATGAATTTATAGCCCATACTTTTGGCACTTGTTGATGACAAGTTGCTATGCAAAGTTAGCTTGGGCTTCTTTATTTTATTGCTGAAACTTAGTTCACTTGCATGTTCATGATGTGTGTATGCAAACTAAAAATTTGCACTCCTTAGAAGATTGCACTGGTTTTGTGTAACTTTAGGATCCTCTTGGCCAAGCAAAACACAATTTAGGGAGTTTGTCTACTGTAGTAGCATCCATGATCATTGTTCATTCATAGTTTTAGATCCAGGAACCTTCTCTCTTCCCTTCCCTTTTTACTTTTTTTTAATAACCTTAGGTAAGGTTCATTGCACATTATAAAGCTAAATTTGATGTTGAAATGGATTTGTAGACTGTTGTTTGAACTTGTAGCAAATGCACAACAACTCTCCCATATTAAGAACTCCATTTGTAGATCCAAATTTCCCACTTTGTAACTCATCCATAAGTCTGCCTTGTGATTCCATAAAATCATATAAATCAACTAAGATATTCCAAGCACTGTCAAGACCTAACATCTGAGAGACCTTGGGATAGTGTTCTATAATCTGATTGTGGAAGATTGTCTTTCAAGAGAGGTGATGCACCTACGCATTACCTATGTTGAGAGGTGCATAAAAAACACATCAACATAACTGGCACTAGAAGGAGGGCTTGACATGTTGGGGATATAAAGCTGAAAGTTGGAAGTTGAAAAGAGCACTTTCAAAGAAGAAATATGAGATAGAGTGATCTCTTTTAATGCTGAAACATAAAATCAGAAAATTTTGAAGGCAAAAAGAAGCTGAGTTGAAATGGAGCAGCATGTGCAAATCAGCATTGCTCAGCTACATGAAAATTTAAATAGGAGATTGAAGAGACCATTACAACAATTTGCATTGGTAGATAAGTGTAGGATCCACTACACTTGTAGGCATAATGAATTGTAGTGTCTAACCTTCTTGAGCAGAATTGAAAGAGTCTTGCAAGGAGAGATTCCCTTTTGGGAAATACATCAGCCTTTAGCCCTTGTAGATCAAGAGGAAGAATAGACAACCATGGTAGCCAAGGCATTTGAAGAGCTGATACAAGAATGTTTGGGTAGCAAAGACGGACCAAGATTGGAGGAAACACTAATGTCAAGTTGGTGCAAATTTCACAATGCACCACATTCAAAATTTACTTGTCTGTCATGTGCAAACATCATCACCCAAGTCAAAGGCATTTTGAACAAGTTGGAGCAGCCAAATTTCAAGGAGGATGAGTCATTCCATGAGGAAAAGAAGTTGTCAACCTCTGAAGGAAAACACATTGTAGATGAACAAAGAAATCCTACACGAACTAGTGTTGGGACAGCAAACACTGAAGCTGAAAATCAAAAAGGAGAAGCTAATTTTTTTGGGCCTGAAAAAAGCTTTAGTGAAGGTTCACTAAGAATGGAGTTGGAAAGCCTCTCCTTCACTAGTAAGGGGAAATCCTCCACTCAAGAAGAGAAGCCATTGGTAATTAAGGATGAATCAATGAAGTTTGTAGCAGTATATGTTGGGGCAGCCAATGAAGATGCTAAAAATTAGCAAGAGGAAGAGGTTGACAGCCTTGGGATAGCAAAAAATGATGATGAAAGCATAATTGAAATCAAACTAGAAGACCTCTCCTTTGTAAATGATAGTGACCAAGCATCTGAAAATACAGATTTGGAGGAGTGGGAACAACTATAGGATAGATATAATGAGCTAGTGTCAAGGCTAGCAATGGATTGGTTTGAGCTAAAATGTCAAGTGGATCTCGAGGTATTGCTGCTACCAAATTGGTCCAGGCTCCATGATTCATCGCACTCAAAGTTCACATGTGAGCTATGCCAAGAAGCTATCCAACTAGTTAGAAGAAAAGCAGAGTAGCCAAGTGCTTGACATCCTCTACTTGATGCCTGGATGGAACGTGAGGATCAAGAGCCTAAGCCAAATGATAACCTAGCTGAAGGAAATCCTCAAGACAATGTTGGGATAGGAATGGAAGTAGGACAACAATATAATCTTGAGCTTCTGAGTGATGAAGTGAAGCAAACAAGAATTTTATCCACTAGTCATCAAGAATTTCTTCCTCTCAAAGAGCATTTGTGCACCATGGATGATAGGCTTCATGGCAGGTCCTTGGAGGGAGATTGCATGGTAAATTTTGGCCCCCTTGATGAGGTTCCATCAATTGATGGCTTCTTTCCATTGGGATCTGTACTACAGAGGTATTCTCATGTTGAAGAAGAGCACATCCCAAAAGATGGTAGCGATGATGACATACTTCTTGAGCCTCCGAATGGTGATGCACTAGAGTTTCCAAATTGGGAGAGGGGTTTCTTCTCCATCCACAATGGTAGTGAACAAGGGGAAATGAGTGAATGTCATGATGAGATGCATGAACATAAAAGAGAAGAAGATAAAGGTGGGGGTGTTGAGATAGTTGCCAATAGAAATGAAGCACCTTGTCAACTACAAGATACAACTTGGAGTCCTTCCGCCATGATCGTTGTTGATCCTCCTTCATATTTAGATGGCTGCAATAAGATAGATTCACGCATGTCATTGTCCCACGACATTGAACACCACATAAATAAGGAAAACACTTGGGAAAGGAAGTGGGACAGCATGATGCCTTTCGAGGACAACAATCAAGTGGACACTTGGTTTGTAGAAGATCAACAAGATGAAGTCTATCCTCTCGAAGAACAACCGAGGGGGATTGTTGATCCCACACAAGATGTGGAAGAGGTGTTTTCTACCCCGTTCTCTCAGCCTTTTGCAAACCTAATGCCTGAGGTGTTGCACCATCCAGTGCCTCCATCTAAAGCTGCCAATGCAAAGATTGAGGATACGGTGCTCGCCCCCAATTGTCAAATGCTGCCACCTCCATGTGATAACACCCAGGTTCTATCCTTCCTTTCTCCTATTAATTGTCATAGTTGCACTTATCATTTTGATTATGGGAATGAGGGGATACAAACATGTTTATGGATTAACCATGGGTTTAGTGAGCCTCCTCAATTACTGATTTTTCCTAACCGGGTGATTGAACTTGAGTGTTGCAACATTGAATTTATTTTTTCAGAATATAAAGATAAATTTGCATGGTTAAGAATGATAATGGTTGCTCGTTTGCTTGTGCATGCATTATGAAATCCAATGAGCATGAGCATCAACTCGCCTTACCCAAACCTAGTTCTTTGTAAATATCTTTGTACATAGCTTGTTCTGAGTAGGGTAGGTTTCCTATAAATACTTTTTTTTTCCTGCTTTTGTTAGGTTGGTTTGTTTGTTGTAGGTTTCTTGCTTTAGAGTAGTTTCTTCGTTGTTTTCTTTCATTGTCCCACTTTGGTTAGTTTTGGTGTTTTCTTTCATTTGCTTTTGTTTTCTCTCGCTTTGCTTCTACTTTGCTCAGGGTCCCTCTACTTTTGGCTTGGCACATCTGTGCGCACAACAACCATTCTTATTTCCTGAGGTTGTTCTATGTATTTCTTTGTCAAACTCTAATCAAGTTTTCAGAGTGGATGGTGAGGATCTTCTATTAGTATCAAGCGATCTAGATGTTTAATTCAAAGTGGATAAGTCATTGGTTGGTCTGATTTTGAAGTATTCTACAATCTTATATCTCTCACATATTTTAAGAATCCGGCAGTCACTCTGGGTCCTTTGTGAAGTCTAGTTAAGTGAAAAATCTAAAATTTTGCTCTAGCGCCATTGTGATTCTCAACCTTGAGCATTAGCTTCATTGCTTGCGGGTTGAAATAAAGAACTGAAAATAGAAAAGAAACAAAAAAAAGAAGGCAAAATATTGAAAATCAAAAGAAGAGAAATTCAGCTTTTCAGGGGTATATGAGCAACTCTACCGGGGCTATGGACACCCGCCCGTCAGTAGAGCAATGTTTGAAAGAATCACAACGACAACCTCATCGGGGCTATGGATGCCTAATTGGCATCGAGGCAATTTCCCAGATGCTTTTGGTGTTAGAATGAACTACGTAGCTTACCTTGATGGAGCTTGGGTTCTTGTAGCAACTAAAGGATGGGAATTAATGCAATTGCACAAACTTGGATTTTTAGCATACTAAAGGTTGGATTAACTGATGGTTTTGATCCTTTGGTTGAACGTGAAGATCAAAACCAAATATTTTGGGTTCATGATTCTAGTTTTTCATCGAAATGCTCTAGAGCCTTTCCCTAACGAGCCGCCATTTGTTGTGCATATTTTGCACATGGCAGGGACCCTCTTTTTTCGCTCCTGGTGGGCTTCTTTGCTCCCACCTCATTTTGTGTGCCCCTCATTTTGGTGTCCTAGTTGGTCAACACACCCTTCAAAGTCTCATTTTTGGTTGACCATATTTTTCCCCTAAATTTAAAAAATGGTTAAGTCTTGGGTTTTTTCGGGCTTCGCCTCCCCACTCGCTTGGTTCGCTTTTTCCTTCATTTTTGAATTTGGGGATAGGTTTCCTATGGATTTGGGATGTTTTGTGGTTCCCAAGTGAACTACCAAGAAATCATTAAGTTTTAGGAAGTTGTGAAAATTTTAAAACAACATTTCTGCAACAATACTCTGGCATCCGGGGCTCGGACTGTCCGTCGCCCTTTCAAAAACAACATTTCGGCCTCTCATTTTCGGAACATCTAAGCGCTCATCTGATTTGAATACGGACTTCGACCCAGATGCTAAAATTGGATCTTTTCCTCCCTGGACCTTTCAAATTCCAAATTTCTTGCTAGGAGATACCATCTGGGTTGCCATGCTCTGTTCGCTGTTTTCAAAACAACATTTCCAGAACAACATTCCAGCCTCTTTTTTTAGAACGTCCAAGCACTCCTCCGATTTGAAAATGGAATTTGACCCAAATGCTAAAATTAGATCTTATCCTTGTTGGACCTTTGAAATTAAAAATTTTCAGCCATGAGATACCATCTAGAGTTCCATGCTCTGTTCGTCATTTTCAAAACAACATTTTTAGAACGACATTCTGGCCTCTTGTTTCTGGAACATCCAAGCGCTCCTCTGATTTGAAAACGGACTTTGACCCAGATGCTAAAATTGGATCTTCCCCTCCCTATAACTTTCAAATTCCAAATTTTCAGCAAGGAGATACCATCCAGGTTGCCATGCTCTATTCTTCGTTTTCAAAACAACATTTCTAGAACGGCATTCCGGCCTCTCATTTTCAGAACGTCCAAGCGCTCCTTCAATTTGAAAACAGACTTTGACCTAGATTCTAAAATTGGATCTTATCAACCCTAGACCTTTCAAATTCCAAATTTAGAGCTGGGAGATACCATCTAGAGTTTCATGCTCTGTTCATCATTTTCAAAATAGCATTTCCAGAACGGCATTCTGACCTTTTGTTTTCAGAACGTCCAAGCGCTCCTCCTATTTGAAAACGAACTTTGACCTAGATGCTAAAAATTGGATCTTATCCTCATTGGAACTTTTAAATTCCAAATTTGCAGCTAGGAGATACCATCTAGAGTTCTATGCTCTGTTCGTTGTTTTCAAAATAGCATTCCTAAAACAGCATTCTGACCTCTCAGTCCCGGAACGTTCGAATGCTCTCCAGTAAACTACTAATGGCAATTCACACTGAATATTATTATCTTTTGATGATGCATGGATGGATATAATAAGAAGTTTGCAAGAATTGACTAACATTTGTCTTGATTTGTGTATAAAATCACTTACGACATTTCATGCATGTAGGTTTCAAGAAGCCTACCACAGGTCCGTCAAGAGACCCATTGAGAAATTTCAACAAGGAAAAACACGTAGCTCCTATCACCATTCATTTTATGCCCACCTGTCCTCGTGGTTCCCATCAATAGAGGTGGCATTAGAAGAAGACAACTTTCAGGCAGTTTCAGTTACAGTAAAAGGGAAATCAGCTACAAGAGAAAATTGCTACAGCGACTGGCCACTACAAGACAAAATTAGGGAAAAGACAAAGATGTATTTTAAATTGTTGAATATTGTGGGATATGTAAATCCCTAATGTAATTGAATCTGAGCCACACAATGTAACTCAGTCATGGCCATTAATTTGGGCTTTGGAAAACTATAAATAAGGGTCTCCCCCTCATTTCTAAAGGGTTGGAGAGCTATTGTGAAAACATTCTATAGCAATAGAAAGTAGCATTGCATGATCTATGGGTGTTACTTTTGAGTTTGCTTATTATGTGTGCATGGTTCTACCTTCAAAGTTAGTTTTAGTTGTTAGTTTCTTGAATGGAAGTGGTAATGGTGATTATTGTTTCAATATTTGATGAATTTCCAGCCCATACTTTTGGCACTTGCTAATGACAAGTTGTTGTGCAAAGTTAGCCTAGGCTTGTGTAACTATAGGATCCTCTTGGCCAAGGAAAACCCAGTTTAGGGAGTTTGTCTACTATAGCAGCCTCCATGATCACTGTTCATTCATAGTTTTAGATCCAAGAACCTTCTCTCTTCCCTTCCCTTTTTCCTTTTTTGTAATAAGTAACCTTAGATAAGGTTCATTGCACATTATAAAGCTAAATCTAATGTTGAAATGGAGTTCTAGACTACTGTTTGAACCTGTAGCAAACACAAAACAACTCTCGCATCTTAAGAACTCCATTTGCAAATCCAACTTTCCCACTTTGTAACTCATTCGTAAGTCCACCTTGTGATTCCAAAAAATCACATAAATCAACTGAGATATTCCAAGCACTGTCAAGACTTGACATTCGAGAGACCTTGGGATAGTGTTCTACAATCTGATTGTGGAAGATTGTCTTTCAAGAGAGGTGATGCACCTACGCATTACCTATGTTGAGAGGTGCATAAAAAACACATCAACATGTAGCCTCATATATATTTTGATACAACACACTAATTTTAGATAGAAATTTTAGTAAATATAGAAGAATAAGAATAATAAGATGATGAAAGAAGGATCCACAAGCCTACACTATGAATGATGATGATGGTTTGCTTACCAGGATTTGGGATTTTAAAAGGACCAATTACTTTATGTTTGATAACACACATAGGTATGATGCATCAAGGTATAAAGGACTAGGATGGTATTTTACCTAGTGTGATGGAATTTGAATCGACAATCAGATAGGAGTATTCCTGTTCACACTTGACATAGAGAAACCCTTGCTAGGACAGACCTAACAAAGACAGTATTCACTAATTTATTTTATAAGAATATCCAACAAGCACAACTTATGAAAGATAATGATCGTTACCCCATTCCTTTATCTCTAAATTTTTTTTGTTTAGGCATCATCGAGAGGTCCTTGGAATGAGCACAAAATAAGATAAATCAAAAAAACCAAATAAAGTAAACAAACAAGCCAATTTTCTTCATACCGCTAGCTAGGGATAAAATAAGGTGAGATACCTGATGGTTATGTCCATTATGGGAAGGATTCATCCTAGGACATGTTGTGATCAGGTTTTTGATGAGATTGATTGGATGATAAGCTACTGATACTCTGAGTTGATCAAGTTGCTTTCTTATTGACCTAGACTTGAGACTTTGATTATTTGGTGTTCACTTTAAAACCTGCTATACTTGCTTCTGCCTAACTAACTGAAGGATGAAGGTGATGATTGATTTATTATGAATGATGATTATTTTCGGTGAAAGTGAGATGAGGCGGGTGAACCATTTTGGATTTTTTAGATATTTTGAGGCTATTTTTGGTATTTTTAAAATTTTTCAATTTTTTTGGATTTTTGAGATTTACGATGAAGAGAGTAACCTAAAGACCTATCTTAGGGGTCTCAAGATCTAATCCGTAGATTAGCCTTGCTTATTTTATACACATAGAGACCACGTAGTTTGACTAACGAAAAACTTGACCAATGATAATATGGGCAAACAGATTTCCATTTTATTGCGATAGATGTCTAAGGACCGACCTAAAATGTCTCAGGGGATGATCAAAGATCAACCTTGCCTATGTTCTAGCTCAGAGATGACGTAGTTCGACTAGATGACCCTATTTTTGAATTTTTCAGAATGTTTGAGATGTTTTGGATTTTAATTTTATGATGCTTTTGGATTTTCATACAATTTGGAAACATATATGCATGTTGATATCAGTACTTTGTTTTGGGATTTTGTTGAAAACCAAGCTAGGGTTGATTGACCAGATTGATGGATTAATGATGATAACATTATTGAAGATACACAACAAGGCAAGGGTAGTGTTAAACAACACAAGGATTTTGAGATTGATGATGATAACATTGTTGAGGATACACAACAATGCAAGAATATTGTTAAGCAACACAAGGACCGTCGGGAAGGATATCCTGAGATGATGATGGATTGGTCTGATTTGATTCATCGGGATTTTGAAGCTTGGCTTGGAACAAAATTTTTTGAATTATTTGATGTGATGTTGACGCAAAATTTAGATGCGACTGATATTGATTGTTTTGATTGATGTTCGATGAAAGATAAATCTTGATAAAGAACATCGTCTTGTCAAAATATGTCATGGGCTAGTGATTCGGATTCGCGCTCACAAATTCTTGACCAATTTGATTTCATGTTTTCCAATTTTTGGATCACCACATAAGTTGGAGGATAAAGATCAAGATTTATTCCCAAAACAAGATGCAAATATTTGCCCGTAGTGTCTAGCAATGCAGGGAAGGCCATGGGTGGATGCTTGGATAGGTGTGTGGATGAATAGATATGGTAAGCACGTAAAGGATGCCAAGGATTATCTTGTGATAAGATAAGGTGTTCAGATAGTGGATGTTTATTTGGATAATTCTTCAAGGCTCAGATAACATTGGGTAGGATAGGATCAATGAAAATGGCCCATGTCAAGATGTCTACCATAAGCAAGTGTAAAGTGTGCACCAAAATTTTCAAGATCAAGATAATTTGGAAGATAGATATAGATGTATGAAAATGGATTGGATAAATGGTTCGTCGATGAATGGATTTATTATGGATGGAATGTTGGCTTTATTATGGATGTGATAAGATGCTTTCTTCTAAACCGATGCATGTAGATGCTTGATTCTACACATGATGCCTATTTGCCAAGTTTTCATCATGGTACTTGCCCAAAGTTCCACCGTAGTAGTTTTCACTAGAGGATGATTTTTTTCTTTACTATTTTCAATCCTTATTTTATTTTTATTTTTTTTTGTTGTCACCAAGATGCCTGTTTGCCATGTTTTCATCAAGGTGACCATTTTTTTAGGACATTTTTTTTTTTTTTAAATTTTTCTGTGAAATATTTTAAGCTCATACTGAACCTCCTAGTGGTGTTGATGTAGATGCTTCTGTCATAATGTGCCAACAATATCCTGCTTGAAGAATTTGCTTTGCCAAGATACGTGCACTTGAAAGCAAATTTTGAGATTCTTGATTTGCTTTGCTGACACTAGAGTTAATTTTGTCTTTATGCACACATCGTGATAGAGTTCCTTCTAAATCCTTATGATGAAGGGTTGTTTCCAACACATGGTCAATGTGAGAATTGGATATTATGCATGGAGGTATGGATGGTGGAGTGTGTTTAGGAATGAGATATGGATTGGTTGATAGTTTGGAACCTTTGACTCTTCAAACTTGGGAAGATGAGCAATGATGGGTGGATATGGAAGTGTGCATGGAATTAGGACCAATCGCTTGATATACTTTGTGCGTTGCTTGAGAAGCTTGATTTTTCCTTTGCAGACATCTTTGATGGATACTTGCCCCCTTTTTATTTTTCCCCATAGTTTCTATGACTATTGGAGTATGATAGGGATCATCTTTCTTTATATTTTTTGGTATCCATATATATTTGATTTGTTTGATACACTTCTTAGCTTATTTTGCTTTGATAACATTCTTTGTTCTTTGATTCAAAACCTTAGTTTGATGTTGGTCCCAATTTGTGGATGGGGTGATGGGTGGATGAAGATTCATGACATGGTAGGTTGTAGTATTGGCATTGGTTTCATCATAAGGATTCTTCATGCCCCCTATGTTGACATTTTCTTGAGATGAAGTTGACCCCAGTTTTATAGAGGTATCACTGATATGTTTATCTCCCTTGATTGTCGAATAACCAGGGCCTTGATGCTTAGGATTTCCAATAATCTGCATTGGTTCTAGGATACCTTGT
This sequence comes from Sequoiadendron giganteum, assembly GCA_007115665.2. Lineage (NCBI taxonomy): Eukaryota > Viridiplantae > Streptophyta > Pinopsida > Cupressales > Cupressaceae > Sequoiadendron > Sequoiadendron giganteum. Next base: position 57,765,377 of record CM021101.1, on the reverse strand, counting down.
TCATGTAGACCTAATCCTTTGCCTTGATAATTCATCTACTCAAAAAATTTATCTGCAAGAGCATATGATTTACCATGGAAACAAGGTGCTAATCCTTCTTTTTTTTGTCGTGGATCTTCAAAGGTGATAACTTCTTCATTGATAAAATAGCTTGTCCTAAAAAAGGTAAGTGATCCAACTTTATAAGCGATAGGATCCTCCATATGTGGGATGACTTCGTGATTGATATCTTTAGCTTGATCTTGTGAAATTTCATATTTTAATGCTTCTTCAAGAGTTTTGATGATTCACTGCCCACATGAAAGTCTTCCTCATGACTCACTTCACATGATGTTTCACGACTTGTATAGGAGCCTTCTTCATGATCTACTTCTAATATGTCTTCACAAGATGTTTTTGATTCACCACTTCTATAAAATCCTTCTTCATGATCCACTTTTGGTGTGTCTCTAGATTTTTGTATACCTTGATCATGTGTATAAATGTTAAGAGTAGGAGATTGTTGTTTCTTGGTAATGATGTTAAGAGTATGAGACTCTTGTTTTGAATGAATATCATCTACATGCCCATCTAAAGAAAGCATCTCATGGGTAGATGGAGGAGTATGTGCTATATGGATATGATCCTTATTTTTGACATCTTTTATAGATAGGAGAGTTTCCATTACCTCATTGTAGTATATTGGATATACAAATTCTTGATCTTGGTTAATGTCAGAATTGCTTTCAACATGCTTTGGATCAAGTTCTTGATATGGATCAATTTCAAAGGATGGATTGTCTACAAGGGATTCTTGGACATTGTTAGTAGGGAGGATTTCTTCACTATCCACAATCATGAGGTCGAGGGATGTCAGTATGTCTTGGGAAGGACCATTGCTAGAATTTGGTGAAAGATGTGGATCATGCTTTGGAATAAATCCTTGAGATATGTCCTCTAACTCATTAGGTGATGTAGAGACATTTTCAACATGATCATTGTTTAATGGATCTTGGATTATGTAAATAGGATCAAATAACATCAGCACTCCTTGAAATAGATCTTTGTAGGAAGGGTCTTGATCATGACTAAAAAATGGCTCTTGACGTATGTTTATTTGATCGTTGGATGAGGGGGAAACATCTTCAAGGTGCTCATCGATGGATAAATCTTGATCATTTTTTTCAACAATTTTGGTGGGAGTTTGTTAAAAGTTTTGTTGGGGGAGTAATGTTTGCATTTGCTGCTGAGCCAACAATGCTTGTTGTTGGTCATGTTGTTGTTTTTCCAACAATGCTTGTTGTTGGGCTTGCTGTTGAGCTACTTTTTGATACACTTGTTGATGAATTTCTTGCAATTGTGCCTGGTATTGTACTTGTTCTTGTTGAGCTTGGTACTGGGCTTGAGCTTGGGCCTATGCTTGTTGGGTTGCTTGTACTGCTTGTGTAGCTTGTTTGGCTTGTGTAGCTTGTTGAGCAGCTAATTCTGCTTGTGCTTGTTGAGTAGCTAGTTGTGCATCTTGTTTGTTTTGGAGTTCCTTTTGGTGAGCAGCTTTTTGAGTGGCTTGCAACACGATGGAGAATAAATTTTTCAGTCATTTTGGTGATGGCACTAGTGGATTTGGAATGGTGTTGACCATTGTGATGAGTGGAATAGTAGCATTGATTTTCAGGCTTTGAGTGGTGAATGGTGTGATTGAGATGCTTGGTCCTTGAGACACTTGAGGGATAGTGGTTGTGTTGACCATTGGGGTTGCTTGGATGGTTTCCATCTATTGTTGTGATATTGATGAAAAAATGGGAGGATTTGATATGATGTTTTTCTTTATGATTGGATTATTGCCCGGATTCAGTTGATTGATGGTTGGTAAAGGGGGAAGGCTCATGGCTTGATTGTTTGGTTGATAGATTTGTAAGTTTTGACTTTGATATAAATCTACCAAAGGGAAAGGTGTTCCAAAATTTAGATTGGGAAAAATCACATTTGTTGTACCATTGAGGTTTGTAGGAGATAATGATCCCATGTATGGATTGTACAAATGAAAGTTTTGAAAATCAATTGGTATTGTAAGGCCTTGATAGTTTGGTTGACTTGGATTACTCATGATGTATGAATCAATTTTATATTCCATGTTCCTCTTTTGTTTTGACCTTGTTGACCTCTGAGGGGTTTAGGACCAATGATGAGATGAAGGATGAAAGGGGAAAATGATATGGATGTTTAAAATTTTATGAACTTTAGATTAATGCTAGACTTTAAGACCTGATTTGGTTTGATTGAGGATAGTTTGACTAAGTGTGTTAAGTCAAACAAGGTGATTTTTGATAATCCACTCATAGACTCTAGGAAGTTGTGTTATCCTAAAGAAAACTTGTACACAAGATGATGGTTTGATAGAGTGTGTTAAGTCAAATGAAGCGATTATGGATTGGATAATTTGACTATGTGTTAAGCCACACAATGTGATAATGAAATTGTAAAGTCTAGCATAAGTGATGTTTTCATAGTTCCTAAGAGTTGTTGGTGAGATGGGATTTGATTGATGTTTGAAAGATGGGTGAAAGTGATGAATTGATCCTAGATGAACCTCAGAGGACTTGTTTACAACACCAAGGTAATGAAGAAGATGCTTTTCCCTAAAAGTTGTTCAAACCAAAAGACCATTTTTTTGCATGAAAATCAAATGACTCAAAAGGGACCAAGCACATGTGTGGTTCAATTGTTTTTTATCTTGCTTAGGTTTGGTTCTTTTTAACACAAGAACTTCTTGCTTGGTTTTCAAACTAAATGTCCAATGTCCTAATTTTCTTTCATCCCAAAAAGTGCATTATGTGGAAATCAAGGAAATCAAGGAAAAGGTTTCCTAGTGTTGACTTTGGGAGAAAAAAATTGAGATGTCTGAATATTTAGAAGCCTTCTAGAGATAAGAACCCCTAGGGACAAGGAGCAAAATGTGGACACCTCCAAGGTATTTTTTCTTCCAAAGGGTTTGAAATTTTGATGATCCGTTGAATGTTTGCATTCCACTATTTTAGATCCAAGCAAAGTGTTTTGATTCCAAGAACATGCACAATCCTAGGATGAAGAGACAATATTTGTTGGGTTCCCACTTGGATAAATCCAACTACGCATATTCAGTGTGGATGATTAGATGCTTGACCACACAGGCTCCCCCTTATAGTGCGCTCACTTCTCAGGTCAGCTAAGCATCAATACCCATGAATCTCCCATGGAATACTTTTCATCTCTACAACAGAACCGCATGTATACGCAGGGCGGCTTCAAAGGACATGAACTTTTGCACCAACAAATAGATAGGATTTTGGCCTTTTCTAAACAAGGGGTTTTAATGTAGGAATTCCATTCATGGGGGGTAATGCATGTGGTGAGAGACCATTTCTTCCCTTCTTGTCAGAATAATCCTCATGATTCTCAAACTTTCCTCGATAATCCACACTTATATACCGGTTGGAAGTCTCTTGGCTTTAGCGTATTCCCGGTTGGGTCATTTCCTTGGGTGATTAATTTTTCCCAAATGGTAGGCCCACTAAGATAAACAAAAGCAAGCAAGCATATCCCATAGTTCAATCGAACTTTGTTGAAAAACAAAGGGAGAACACTCACAATTTGCCATGCTCACACTCGCAAGATTGGTTCAATTTTAATCCCAAAAAAATGAAGTGTGGAGGCAATTATTTTACTCAAATTAAGATCATCAAAAGAGATTTTGATTCTCAAGATCTTCATGAGGTGCGAGAGAAGCACATACGTCCTTTTGTTGATATTATTTTAAAAAAATAACTACAAAACAAAGCAACACTTGTTCATTTTAAGCCCACAAAGAAAAATGAATTCTTTTTAAAGCACCAAAATAAGTGTGGAATTTTCCTTGTTCAATTTTTTAAACCTTAACCAAATATAGTAAAATTATTTCTAAGGTTCTTTTTAAGCCTTTTTTACAAAATTGAAAGCTTTTGTAGTGTTCTTTTTAAAGCCCAAAAGAAATTTAGTGTTTCTAAAAGCGTAAAGGCAATCAAATCCTTAGGAAGGGATTATAAGTTCTCCCAAAGTGTTTAAAAACATTTGATACAATGAGATGATAAAATCATAAAGAACCCTTGGCCTTCCTTTTCCTTCCTTTACTTTTGATCAAGAAATTTCCTTTTTTGGCAGATTTCAACAATTGTTAGATTTTTCCATTTTTGGTAATTTTGCATGCATGATTTTGAGAGTCATATTTTTTCCCAAAAAAATTCTAAGACTAAGATAATCTTGTGCTGGTAATCAAACCATCTAGGGCATTCACATTTTTACAAAGTTTAGAGATATCCACAAGGAATGTCCTAAGGATGACTTCCCTTTTCCAAACATTGACATGATAGTGGACCTTACAATAGGATATGAGATGCTATCCCTCATGGATGGTTTCTCTGGGTATAATCAAATCAAAATTGTAGTTGAAGACCAACATAAAACAACTTTCACATGTCCATGGGGAAAATATTGCTAGAATGTTATACCTTTTGGGCTCAAAAATGTTGGAGCTACATATCAACATGCAATGACGACTATGTTCCATGACCTTGTACATACTCTCATGGAAGACTATGTAGATGAACTCATAGCTAGTTCATTAACAAGAGTTAATCACTTGAAATTATTATATAAGATATTCTAAAGGTTAGAGAATTAAAAAGTAAGGCTAAATAAGAAAAAATGTGTCTTTGGCATTAAATCAAGAAAACTTCTAGGATACATCATTTCTAGATAAGGCATTGAAGTAGACCGAGCAAAAGTAAAGGCTATAATACATATGCCTCCACTAGCCACCATCGGTCAGCTAAGAACACTTCAAGGGAGACTATAGTCTATCAAATACTTCATAGTATAGTTAGTAGACAAGATACATACATTCCAAGATTTTCTCAAGAAGGGGGTACTGTTTGTTTGGACACCCAAATTCCAAGAATATTTTCAAAGATCAAAGACTATTTGCTTACACCTCCTATTTTAATGCCACCTATAGATACCCGACCTTCGATACTCTATTTATCGAAAACTCAATCAACATTAGGAGCCTTACTTGCACAAAATGATGATGAAGGTCATGAAAGGGTAGTGTACTATATCAATCGTACTTTGGTGGGATATGAACTAAACTACAATAACCTAGAACGTGTCTTTCTTGCAATAGTTTTTTCTACTAAAAAAATTAGGCACTATATGATAAACCACCAAACCATGCTTATCACCAAGATAGATCCTCTGAAATATCTTCTAAGTTTAGTAACACTAATAGGTTGATTGGCTAAATGGGTAATGATACTTAGTGAATATAACATCCAGTATGTGGAACAAAAAGCTAGAAAAGGGAAGGTTATTGCAGATCAGTTAGCAGATGCACCAATTAAGGACGACCATCCTTTAGTGGTAAATTTTCCTAATGAGTTCATTTTCACTATTGACACCAAAACCACATGGAAATTAACTTTGACGGGACACATACTAATCGAGGTTTAGGAGCAAGCATACTATTTTTTACACCACAAGGAAACACTATTCCCAAGTCATTTATAATTTCTTTTGCTTGCACAAACAACATAGGAGAATATGAGGCCCTTGTGACCAGATTTAAAATGGTAGTACAATGAAATATTTAGATTTTACATGTTAATGGAGATTCTTATCTAGTAGTCTAGCAGGTCAATGACGAATATTAAACTAAAGATGAGAAACTTGCCCCCTACAAGCATATCACAAATATTTTTAAATAATACTTTGATAACACCAACTTTCAAAAAATACCCTGCATTTAGAACAGGGCAGTAGATGCTATGGAAACCATTGGATTATTATTGCATATACCTAGCAACGTGCCTAAATTTGAGGTTTTGGTCAAATATCTTTTGGTCCCTGCATATGACGTCCTAGATTCTATGATGGTGTGTATGATTGTTGGTCCTACTTACCCCTGGTATAAGGACATATATGATTACCTCCATTCCCAAATCCTTCCCTTAGACTTGTCAAATAACCAACATAGGACCTTTATCCAAAAGTATTCTAAATATTCCATCATCGGAGATATCCTTTATAGACGTGCCTTAGATAATACCTTATTGAGATGTCTTGATGCTAAAGAAGCACAAGAAAAATTATGTGTGATACATGAGGGTATATGTGGATCCCATTCTTGTAGTCCTACCTTAGCCAAGAAGATTATGGGATAAGGCTATTATTGTCAAGAAATATCGACAGTGTTAGATACATGGAGACTTGATACACGTGCCAACATAGGAGCTCCATCTGATAACTTCACCATGGCCCTTTTCCCAATGGGGACTTGACCTCATAGGTAAGATACACCCTCCATCTTCCAATGGCCATAAATTCATCATAACCATAGCTGAATACTTCACCAAGTGGATTGAGGCTATTTTAATGACCTACATTACTAGCACTCAAATTTCCAAGTTTATCCTAAACTACATTTTTCGGTATGGCGTACCTCAATCCATAATCACAAACAATGGTCATCCATTCAAAAACCAATAGTTATTCCATCTCTGTGAAGAATTCCATATCCAACACCAGTTTTCCACCCCATGTTACCCACAAGGTAATGACCAAGCAAAGGCGTCTAATAAAACAATAATCAAAATCCTCAAAAAGATTATCAATGATGTTGGTTGTGACTAGCATTTACAACTAAATCCTACCTTCTGGACTTATCGCACAAGCATCCATACTCCAACTGATGCCACTTCATACTCTTTGGTATTCGGTTATGAAGCTATGTTACCTATTGAGGTTGAAATTCCTTCCCTAAGGGTATCATTGAAAGGTCATATTGATGATGAAGAGTATCATGTATCTAGATTGCATGAGTTAGAATTCCTATACGAATGAAGACAAAAGGCATTAGGTCATCTTCAATAATATCATAACCGTCTTTGTCACAGCTATAATAGGAAAGTTCTGAATCAAAAATTTAACATTGGTGACTTGGTCTTAATGGATAACCTAAAGAATTAAGCTAAAAGAGAAAAATTGGGCAAGTTTGAACCTAACTAGTCAAGACCTTACATTGTTATAGAAGCTTTTGGATCAGGAGCATATCAACTCTCTAGCCCTAAAGGAGAACCACTTTTATGACTAATCAACATCCTTCATCTAAAGAGGTTTTATGTATAGCTTCTGAGAACCTTGTCTTAATCTACAAAATGCAAAAAAAAAACAAAAAAATTGTTACCTTGATGAAAACCTGGCAAACAAGCATCTTTGTAACAACAATTTTTATTTTGAAAAAATCAATAAAATAGTAAAGAAAATAATCTAACCAATAGTGAAAACCACTTTGGTGGCACTTTCGATAAGTACCATGGTGAAAACCTAGCAAAAAGGTGCTATGTGTAGTAAACTTCACTCCTTTGTCTACCATCACTCCAATCAAAATTTTCCACCATCACCCACAATAAATGATTGTCCTATCCATAGCTTGAAATGATTGACATCAAGTCCACTCCTCCCCACCTCATACTATAGGTCTATACCCAATTGGGGGAAAATCCTTAACCTATGTCATTTGGACCTTGCACTTACCATCCCAAAGTCATAAAATGTCCTAAAAAATATACTAGAAACATTAGAAAATGTCTTGAAATTTTTTTAAAACATCAAAAAACTCCAAAAAAGACAAAAATAAAAACATGCAAAAGTCCCAAAAATAGAGTCAAAGTCAGTCATAGACATAGTCAAACTATGTTGCCTCTTCAACTACATATAGGCAAGGCCATCTTTCGATGTGCCCTTGAGGCATTAGGTCTTCCTTTCTAGGGTTGTCACATATCACACACATTAAATCATGACTCATTATTTGTATATCAAAGTCATCAATCATGTCGAACCACAAGGTCTCTACATGTATAATTTAGGCAAGGCCATCAATTGATGAGCCCCCAAGGCTGCATTAGGTTAGTCCATTAGGTTTTATAACATTCACCATCACACACACATATATCATCAAGTTAAGTACATATTGTTCAATTAGTTATGTCTGTCAAAGTCTAGTAAAACTACGAGGTCTCTACATGTATAACATAGTCAAGGCCATCAATCGATGATCCCCCGAGTCTACACTAGGTCAGTCCTTTAGGGTACATCATTTCATTCAACATAAGTCATACACTTTCAATACACACATTCAATAGTTAAAACATCAAGACATGTCACGCATCAACAAGCCAAACAAGTGAACAATGTCATCAAATCAAAATCAAATGAATTCCCAATATAATTAACTCATGTCTTATGCAAGATGTTTCCTTCTTGACAACAAACATTATCAATTATCATAGCCTTATGTAGCTTGTCACATCAATGGCATCAGGCTCAATGTCTTATATGGTATGTTTCTTTCTGAAACTAGGCTTCATCATGCCTTACATAGATAGTCACAAAGTCAAAACTAGACTTAATGTCTTACATGGTATGTGTCATCCCTAACATTAAGCTATGTCAAATTATTAAACAAACAACAATAGATCAAATTTTGGAAAATATTTTTATTGAATTTTTGATATTTATGGCTTATTTGGTTTTATCTTATTGGATTTTTCTTTGCATTCGGTTAATAGCTCTCTCAATGATGTCCCATGAAGGGTCTAGAGAAGCAAGGATGTTTCAAGACTATTTTTCTCTGACTATTGTCTATCGGCTATCTTTTAAACTAGTTTTTCAAGTTAGACTACTAGCTCTCTTGAGGATGCCCCATGAAGGATTTACAGGAGCAATAATGTATCTTGACTTTTTCTTTTCATTTGTTTGTTGTATGTGGTTTGTCTTGACAAAAAGACTGTGGCAATTCGGCCCTTAGTATACATCTATACACTCCATGTCTATGACTGTCTATTTTTGCAAGTGGATGAATTTGTACACCATGGTCTATCTCATATCATGGTGTGTACTATCCATTTGATTCATGTCTCAACAAATGATGATTTAATGCAAGGCTTAGTATGTATTTAGAAAAATATTGAAGATTATACATTCTACTAATACACATTTTTCAATACTAGCATATTGAATAATTTGTGCTAACATTTATTCTATCGTGCATAATGATAGAGTCCTATGACACACAACAAAATTAGGTAAGATGCATAAGCATACATTTTAGAACCATTATATAAACATTTCCATATTTCTATATATAGTACACCATATAGTTATGCTAAATTTCAAAATAATACAGTAAAAAAATACATATCCATTGCATTTAGAGAATCATGAAATACATCCATTTACCAAGCATAAACGTGTATAAATTATGCATCCATTCACATAGCATTATAAATAGTAACATCACATTGCATCTCATAAACATAGAATGCATTCATAACATTTATAAAAATTATGCATCCATCATCATATACATTAAACATTTCATCATATAAATACATCAACGTAGGAAATAAAACATCACAATGTAAACATCATAATCCTTAACATGTACATACAACATCTAGAAAACTGCATAATCATAAAGAACACTACATTATCATGATCAATATAGAACAAATGCAAATCATATAATCGCCATCAAAATTTATATATATATATATATGTATAGCGCTCAAAATAAAAAAGTGTCATACTACAATGTCAAAATGTAATAAATCAAAGTGGAGCTCAGATGCTCTGTGATCAAAATACAATGTCTACAAACATAAAATGTCAATGAGAAGTGCTACCACTGCTCCCATGTGGCATATATTGAGGTGACTATTGCTGATGTACTCTTTGTGCAGTGGGAGGCCTGTCATACAATCCTGTCCTTGATGGACCTACCACAACCTCTGTACTTTATGTCTAACTATGAGATTGGCTCTGAGAACTACCACTATGTTCTTGTGAGTAGCTGGGAGCTTGCCTCTTAGGTGGTACCTCTCTCTTATACAAATACCTATAGTACCTCTCCCTATCACCAACCTGCACTAACTCCCGATCAAATGTTGTAGCTAGTCCAGTACATAAAGCTCTCAACTGCACCATAACTTGTTAGAATCCCAAGGACATCAATCTCCATATCCTCTCGATCAGTCTCCTCCACATCCTCATCTCCTCTTTCCTCCTCAAATGCATACTCTCCTCCAATCTCTGCCTCTCCACCACTACCAAGATATAACATGAGTATATCCTCACCCTCAACTTCCACTTCACAAATAGGTGATTTTCCACCTAGTTATCCACCTCTCTAACCACATAGACACCAATGGAAACCTCTACCACCTCCACCCCTACCATCATTGTTGCCTCCTCTACCACCCCTTCCTCCAACCTAACCTCCATGCCAACCCCTAGGCCCTATACCTTGTCTCTCCATTGGTATCAACTGATCCAGATCTATATAAGGAAGGGCCTATGAACTGTCCACCATGCATCATATGCGGTTGTCATACTAGGATCTACCAAACCACCCCTCCATCCCCATCCCTATCCTTATCTAGAGTAGGGATAGCAATATGAGCCACCCTATTGCCCGATCCATCCCTCTCAATCCTGGATACAACCTTGGCCTTCGTTTTCTTCCCCTTACCAGTGTTAGCCATTAGGTCTTCCCAATTGCGAGGAGTGTCCTCCACTATAACAATTTTTTTCTTTAATTATTTATCTAGCCAACTTGGAACAGTGGATTCGATTGGAACTTTATCCTATTTATCCTACTCCTATTGGACATTAGGTTCATCCTTATCAGTACTAGGCACATTAGGGATCTCTTTAGTTGGATCTTCCTTGTTTAAAGATTGCTCCTCTACAACCTGTGCCAGTGAAGGGATTTGTTCAATTGCTCCTTTGCAAGAGAATCCGCATAGGATACATAGGGGGACTAGATCACCTTACCAATTTAAGCCTCGACATGGTAGAGGTCTCCCTCCTGAAATTCTTCCTCACCCAAGTCCTCAAGATCTTCATCCTTCCTTGGCTCTTCTAGAACACTACTAGTATCTTGAGGAAGGGGGATGTTCTCCTGTTCAATGATAGGAGTAGTCATAGGAACATCTCCCTTTGTTGTAGCATCTTTTGGGGAAGGAGTCCTTGAACTCCTCATATATACCTGTGTTCTTTCCCCTAAACTTTCTATCTACACTATAGGTGCCTCAACCTCCTTTTTTGATTTAGAAGTTTCTTTTTCCTTTTGTGAGATTCTCACAAGTCTTCTTCTTTTGAGCAAAGGAGCAGCAGCTTCCACTTCTTCCTTTTCTTCTTTATCCTTCTTAGCCTATTTCCTTGAAACATGCCTTCTCTTTTTGGCAATAGGCTTTCTTTGTTTACCCACATCTATTACCTCTTTAGTTTGAACATCCCTAATCTTGATCTTGAAAGGGGAGTCCACCTTGGCCTTACCCTTAGTATCTTGTTCATGTGATTCCTCGGAAGCAGAATGAGACTCCAAGTCTCCCATCAAATCATAGGTGCAATGCACACCTTCACTTTCCAATTCATGAATTTTGTACTTCAGCCACATCTTGGTGTACTTAATCACCAGAGTCATAATTTGCTCCAACTCTATCTTTTCTTCTTCCAACCAATCTACTTCTCCAACGGGCCTATCTTTCACAGCCTTGAAGATATGGCCTTGAATCAAATTTCCATCCTCTTCCACCTGGTTCATAATGGCCTTTATGTTGTATAATCTTACTAAGTCTACTAGAAACCTAGAGAATTTCTTCTTCCTTACATCAAATTCATCACCAAGGTTAGCCCAATAATCTTCAATGTTGTCCTTGTGGTTGTACTCCAAGCTAGCCTTCTTTTGTGCTTCACTAGTAATATCAAACCTTGCTCTCTTAGAATGGAAAGAGAGACCAAAATTACTCATCTCCTCTTCAGAAGTATGAGTAGACTGGATTGAAGGACATACCTCATTGGTTCCTATCTTCAAGGGGAAGTCATTCCCAAACCCTGTTTTATGTTTATCCCCCTTCACAATCACATCAAAGTCACAAATCTGCCTAGTGACCTCCAACAATACAATATGAGCAGTTGGGTACCTTGGGAGTTTGTAAGGAGCCCTTTGACAACCATCAATCCTAATGTAGGAGAAAGTGAGGAACTGGATGAACCATGCCCCATACTTCCTTATCAATTCCTTGGACTTGTCTGAAATCCTCACATGCTCTACACCCTATAGCATCCTGGTAATATACATTGTAAAAGCATCATTTTCTCTCCTATAGCTACCTCCTGTCAGGTGCAGCTGTGGATACACCTCATAGATTGCATCTTGTTCGAATGTACCTCTAGTGCTCAACCACTTGTATGGGTGGAATCTTTCGAATTCATACACTAGGTAGGAAGTCATGGTAAAAGTCTTGGTCTGCAAGACATTCCACATCTACACATGGATTACTACACTTATGGGACCTGGCCAGTGGTAGTTGATACCTTCCTCCATCCAAGTAATAACACTAAACATCCAGGCCTCAATTACTCCTACACTGTTTAGTCCCACCAACCTACTAAGGAGAGTGATGGCATTATAGTATTCTTTCCTGAATTTAAGTCTAAATAGTTGTTTTGGCAACTTGGAGAAGTGGGACTTGGGCTTATCCAACCAAGAATTGATCACCTAGTAGGATTTAACCAAATTCTGCTCATAGTATTTCTTTGTTGTATCCATATCAAAGGCCACCACACATGACCTATTAGGTATATCAAAGGTCCAAACAATGGACATAGGGTCAAAGCTAGCCACAATCCTTCCTTGAGGACCAATTATTCTCTATGTACCTTGGTCATAATTTTTGGCACATTCTAGCACCAACTCATAGCATTATATCATGGAAGGTAAACCAACAACATGTGCTAACCCAGACTCCACTATCCTTCTAGCCAATAGAGGGAGACTTTGTGCTGCCATTTCAGCCTTGAACTCTTTGTATTCCCACATACCAACATTGGTATCAGTAATTCTTGACCAGATAGATGTTAATTTTCTCTCAAGAACCTTACATTTTATGTCTATTTTCACCCTCTCTACATCAGTCATAGCAGAACTTTCAGCACTTGGATCGGTTGTCTTTCTCTTACCATGCCCAACAACATCCTATCCTAATCCTACTTGTAAACAAGTAAAGATAAAACAATAAGATATAGGATAAACAAGAAGTGCTAGAAATAAACCATCCTGAAGTTCAGGATTTAGCCTCCTTCATGGAATCTAGGCTGGATGGGAACTCTGGAGAAATCCGACCCAGGCGAAATCAAGAAAACTAAGCATACAACCCCACATAATCATTTTAATCAATCAATGTAATAAAGGAATAACTTGAAACTACTTAGCATAAGTTCATTTGATCATCTAAATGCATTATCAACAAGCAAATTTATATATAATCATCAAACTCTCCATTTCCACAAAACTTTAGAGAAATCCGCCTTAGACGAAAATCCCTGAAAATAATAAAAATTCAATCAATCCAGGAAAATGAAGGAAGCACAGAACAACCAGGAAAATCTAGAAGGAGCAAATTCCAGCAGACTCAATACAAATTTACCACGAAAGCTCCAATTCGGTAAAACAACCCAGGAATGAAATTAGGGTAAATCCGGAGGAAGCAGAATTCTGCCAGGGAAACAAAAGTCTAGATAAAAGAAAAGTATGAAGAACAGAGAGGAAACATCAAACTTAGGGAAATCTGCCAAAGATAGAATTCTGCGAAGACATTAAAAACCTGAACACCGACATTCCTCTCGCCTTCACCCCAAATAAAATGAATGAACATGGACTAAGAGCCCACAACTCAACAATGACTTGAACTAAACCTCCAATGGATCAACCACTAATTTAAAAATCACCTCTCAATAATTTGAGAGGGATTGGCTATGCCCAAGGTCAAGAACCCTAAAACCTCTGCCATGAAAGCATGAAAAAAATCATGTGCAAATTTCTTGCAAACAAAGATAGGAAGTTGTGAAAAATGCAAGCAAGCCCCGAAAACAACAATGAAAGACCAACCCTAAGCAAATATTCAACACAACCATCCGAACAGACCAGCCAGACACAGAAACCCCAAATGCTCAGATATGGCATGCACACTCAATCAAGAATGAAGCAATGAATGACATGAAAATGCACAACAAAGCAATTCAAACTAAACGAAAGAGAAGATATGCACATACCATGACAATAGAGGAAACTGAAACCAAGGAAGCTGCTAATAAACTTCAAGCACGAGCAGAACATGAGCAATGCTCAAGAAATCCTACTGCAACACTCGAAGTCACTCCGAAGTGCACAATATAGGAACACACTTCAAGCTCCAGTACTCCAAACTCAAATGGCAAGCAAATAATCAAACTCAAATGGCAAATTACTTCCCAAAGCCCAATATAACACTACCCCAAAAGTCATGCAACCACCATTAATGCGGTTGACAAGATGACTGAGACCAAAATATGAGAATCCGACAGAGCGACGGACACTGGAAAACTCTAGACATGACAGATTTCCTTGAACTTGGGCAAAAAATAGCCGTTACCGAGCACCAAAGGAAAACTGAGAAAGTTCAGCCAGGGCAGATTTTCCCAAACATAGTGAAAAGCCCAAAATACACCTAGAATTTAAGGTTGTCAATATGAATCACAAATGGGCCATTCCAACCGGTAGGATGAACATCAAAGCACATGCCCAAGCAAGTAAAAACTCCAAAAAGTAAGACCAAAACACCAAAAAGTGAAAAATGAGGGTCCCTACTTTTAGTGGGGCGTGTGTGCAAAAACAACACAACAAATGGTGACTCTACTGGGGAAATGCTCCAGAGCATTTCAAGAACAAACTAGAATCAAGAACCTAGAATCTTTGGTTTCAATTCTTTCATCAGAACACCTATGAACAAAGTTTTTGAAACCACAAGCAAGAAGATGTTTCCTATACCAGGGTCCAAGTGTGTGTATTTTGCATTTATTTCCTATTCCTTAGGTGCAATGGGAACTAGAGCAAATTTGATCGGGCTACATAAAATTTCTAACTCCAAAATAAAACTGGATAGAGCCTCACTGCCAGTCGGACGTCCATAGCCCCAGTGAGGTTATCATTGTGACCCTCCCAAGCATAGCTCTACTGCTAGCCAGGCATCTATAGCCCCAGTAGAGATACTAGGATACCCTTGATAAGGTGAAGGTTACTTTGATTTCTAATATTTTCCTTTCTCTTTTCTTTTCAAACATTTCATAGAACCTTTATTTCACCTTGTAAGTAACAAAACTCGCACTCAGGGATGAGGAACACAGTGGCACTGAAGCAAAATATAAGATTTTTCACCAGGCCAAAATACAAAGGAACCCTATGCAATTCTAGAATCTTTAAAATTAGTGTGAAGGTGTGAGACCCAAATATATTCCAAAGTTTATCCAAAACAAGTGACTTTAATTCTAATCACAAGGGACATTAGACAAAGGAATTCCACCACTTGACTCCGAAAAATTGATTAGATTTTGTAAAAGAAATTTCTAAAATAATCCTAGGTGAATAGCCCATTATACAAATGCAACAGCCCCAAGAAATCAAGAAACCCAAAGCAAAAACCAAAACGAAAGCGAAATGAACCAAAGCAAACAAGCAAAGCAAAGCAGAAAGCAAACGTACACTAGCTATGTACAGGGATGAGCTACAAACAGCTCAAGATTGGAAGTAATGCTTCAGATACTACCCATTAATAGGTAGTGGGATATCCTCACCAGTGAGGGTATTCAAGTGAAAAGCATTATCTCCTAGAATTTCTGAAATTTGGTAAGGACCAAGCCATAGTTTGTCAAATTTACCATGCTCTCCCTTACGGTCATGGGCTTTATCCCAGTAGAGGACCAATTCAAAGATTCTAACGTCTTTCACCTTAGCTCTCCTATCAAACCATCTTTTCACTACGCCTTGGTGTTTAACAAAGTTTTCTAGGGCTTCATCTCTTTTCTCTTCAAGGTGTAACAACTCATCCAAATGGGCTTCATGCTTATCTTCCTCATTATAGTATTAATTAATGAATTGTATGGTAGGGATCTTCAATTGGATGGGAAGTACAGGTTCCAAACCATACACTAGGTGATAAGGAGAGGTTCCTATAGATGACTTCTATCTAGTACGGTCTACCCAGAGAGAAAATCGAAGTTCGGTATGCCAATCCTTAGCATTTTATTCTAGCAACTTATGGATAATTGTCAATAGGTTCTTATTGGAAGACTCAGCGAAGCTATTATCTTGAGGGTAGTAATTGGATGAAAATTTAATAACAGTTCCATGATCAAATGCCCAATTAGAAATTTTCAGTGATGCAAATGCAGGACCATTATCATAAACTAAAGAGAGTGGACAACCAAAACGATTAATGATACCTGACTCAAGAAAATTGATTATCACATCTTAAGTGCATTTTTTACAAGAAAGAGCCTTTGTCCATCTAGTAAAATAATTAGTTATGGTGATACCTATGGCCCACAAAAGATGAGGGATTAATTGGACCTATGAAATCCATTCCCCATTGGGAAAATGGTTTTACCTCTATGATCGGCTGAAGTGGATGGGCTACACATTTTTCCTTGTTGTAGTTTGACATATGTGATAGGTCCTCACATGTTGGTGTGCATCTTTGAACAAAGTAGGCCAATAATAGCCTGCCCTTAAGATCTGATTTGTGGTGGATGATGCAGAACCATGGCTTGTTCTATAAATTTCATGAAATTCAATCATCACTTTGGTAGCTTCTTCTTTCCCTAAACATCTCAGGTATACACCCTCATGATTTATCTTATACAAAATAGCTCCTTTCATTATAAAACTTCCACTCTTTAGGCACAAAACTTACCTCTGAACTATACTAAGGTGATCAGGACATTCCTGATTCAGTAAATGATAAATGATTTCATCATACCAATCCCCTGGAGATACCTCCTTCAGATAATAGTGTTGAGCCATGAGCTTAGGACCTATCTCAGCCATTGTCTTTGTCATTCCTTATCCTCTCACCAATTTCATGGGTTGGATCTCCATATAATATTCTTGTAGCATAGTCACCCATTTGGCTCTTTGTTCACCCAACTCATTCTACATTAATAATAGCTTTACTACCGGATCAAGCACTATGGCAGAAACCTTATTCCTCAAAATATAGTGTCTGAACTTCTTCACTACTCTGACCAAAGCATAGGCCTATTTTTCCACATTATGATATCTCAATTATGCATTCTTCAAAGGAATACTCATGAAGGCTATAGGGTGTTCATCGCTTTGGTCAAAATTTTGGGTCAACATTCCAGCACATGAGTGATCAGAAGCGAATGAATATATGTAAAAGGGCCAAGCATAATCTGGACTCACTAGCACTAGAGCCTTAGCAATAGATTTCTTGATTTCTATAAATTCCTCCTTAGCTTCTGCATTCTACTCTACTTTTGCTTCTTGTTTCAACATTGCATTCAAGGGTTTCACTAACTCTGCAAATCCAGTGATAAATTTCCTAACAAAGTTAATCTTTCCAAATAATGACTTCATCTCTTTCTTACTTGTAGGAGGCTGAATCTTTAAGATAGCCTGGATTCATTCAAGGTCAATAGCAATACCTTGTTCTGAGATAATGTGTACTAGCAATTTCCCTTCTATGACTCCAAAAATACACTTCCTTGGATTAAGTGAAATGCCAAACTCTCTACATCTTTGGAATACTTTACATAAATCTACTATGTGACTTTCTCGTTTCTTAGAGAAAATTTTCAAGTCATCCATATAAATAATGATGCACTTACCAATTATGTCTTTAAAAGCAATATCCATAGCTCTTTGGAATGTAGCTCCAGCATTGATCAACCCAAAAGGCATCCGCCTATAAGAAAAAGTTCCCCACTTTGTAGTGAAGTCAGTTTTGTGCCTGTCCTCATATTGCACCATAACTTGGTTGTATCCAGAATACCCATCCAGAAAGGACATCATCTGAGATCCATTGACAATCTGAAGCACCTCATTCAGTGAAGGAACTGGATAATTATCTTTTTCTGATGCTCTATTTAGATTTCTCAAGTCCACACACACTATGATTTCTCCATTCTTTTTCCTTACTGGAACCAGATTCGCCACCCAAGTTTAATTTCTTACTGGAAATATAATTTTTGCTGAAATTAACTTTTGCACTTCCTTTTGAATGATGGGTTCTAACAGAGCATTGGTTAGCCTCAGTCTCTGTTTGAAAGGCTTGGTATTTAACTTCAGGGGAATGGTTTGTGTGATGATTGAGGTATCATATGTATTTAAATATTCATAGCTCCAGGATATCACATCATGATATGTTTGCAAGGCATCAATAATCCCTTTTCTTTCTTCTGGAGTACATACCTTACCAATGAATACATTCTTCATGTTATCTAGTGTCCCCATATTATACATTTCACATTGATTGCTAAGAGACTCCCTTTTAACTTGTTTTTCTTGATCTCTTATCTTATCCAAATCAAAAATTCACTCAAGTTGCACCATACCCCTTGGGATGGTGTTGGTCCTTAGGTTAATGATTCCTCCTAAGTCTATCTCGGCCTCTTGAGGCTCCATCTCATCAATGACTTGAGAATGAAATACATCACAACTTGTAATAAAATCCAAAATATGCTTGTCATCTTCAAATACCTAGAAATTGGTAATGTTGTTAGGTACTGAAGGTACTGGAGTGAGTTCCACTGTAAAATTCTTCAATCCTAAAGGTGATAAAGTTTTCAATGTACTAGCAGCATGTGCCAGAGAATCTACAACTTGATTCCTACTTTGAGGGATCAACTAGATATTGAAAGCATCGAATCCCTCAATGAGATCCCACACTCTATGCCTATAATTAGTCATTCTCCTATCACGACATGAATATTGTGTCCTTACCTATTTAATTACTAGCTCAAAGTCTCCAAAGAATTGTATTATTTTAACCCTCTTCCTTGATGCCATTAACAACCCATGGATCAAAGCTTCATATTCAACAACATTATTAGTGCATTGAAATTGGAGTCTATGAGCAGCAAAATAATTCTTACCTTTAGGATTGATAAACTCAAACCCTGCTCTAGCACCTTGCTTAGATTTGGACCTATCAAATTTCAATGTCCAACAGCCATCAGACTCTGGTTGTTTTAATTCATCCTTTATTTTACTACGAATGGGAGGCTTCTTAGGGAGCATTGGGATTTTACCCTTATCATTATCCAATTCCTTTTGTATATTGAAAGTAGTAGGTAGGACTGGGTTAATGCATTCATGTATCTACTCTACATCAGTATGACATAAGTCACATTCCAATTTAGAGTGAGGAGCATCATGGAACCTACACCAATTGGGGAGTAATAGCTCTTGAAAAGTCATATTTCCTCCTAGCTGAATCTAATTTTCCATACATCTCTTTATGAATTCCTGAAAGTTATCCAGTAAACCAAGTTTCCTATCTTCCTAGTTATCCATTTCTTCTACTTGCTCAATTGATGTCCCAACATCACTGGTTTCTGATGTGAATTCTTCTAAAGGACCCTGTAGCATAAAGACCTCCTCATTCTTTGAGGCTGATGCAACCAACATGTAATTCCCCATACTGACCTCTAATACCAATACCTCATTCAAAATATTTAGGTATTCAGTGATCACATACTTCATTTTGGGCTCTCTCTCAATTCGGATCTGATTTGGAATTCCTTTCCATGGTAGCCACATGTGAGAATTCTCTATAGACGTATATCCATTCAATGCCTTGGTGAAATCCTGACCCAAAATCAAACCATAAGTATTAGGAATGTCAGTAACCTGGATGTTAATCACCCGCTGCACCCTAAGGTCTGATGCAAGCTGTGTGGGGATCATGTTCAATTCTCCTACTACACTTACCTCTATTTTTTCCAATTGAGTAACCTTCTTTTGAGAGGCTATAGGGGTAATATCCAATGCTTTGCAAATAGCAAAAGGCATAACATTAGTAGATGCTCCTGAATCTAGAAGACAATTATAAAGAATTTTTCCCAAATATACGAACATAAATTAAGAAAGGAGTTTCCATCTTTCCTTGAAATAAACTCAACTGGGTGTTAGCCTGTGCAACTTGACCTTTATCTTTATCTCTCCCTTTATCTACAGGGGGGACCTAAACCCTAGATGCTTGTGAACTAAGAGACCCAGTAATGACCTCGTTGGTAGTTATTCCCTGTGGTACTATGTTTGAATTGAATGACCCCAAGATTGCATTTCTAATAGCGGGAACTATTAATAATTCAAAAGCAAAGAGACTTACCTTTACTTTCTTGAATTCTTGAGTCATATACTCACCCAATTGCTCCACATTCATATCAGCATGGTTTTCTTTGTGGCCACCAACCTGTCTGTACTTTGGAACCTCAGTATTGTTTCCCTTTGACAAGTACGATGTTGGCACATGAGGGTAAGATGGATTATTACTTGCTTGAGGATGAGGTGGAGTAGTGAAATTGTTGGAGGAATAGAGATAGTGAAAGGACCTCTAGCCTGTGGGCTCTTGTTAGGCCTATTCCTCAATTTATATTTCTTTGTTGGTTGCTGAAACATCTGGACTTCTTCAACATCAACTTCTTCCTCATCCAAGGGACCATTATCATTCTCACTTTCCTCATTGAATAACTGAGATATCTCATCCTCATTCAACACCTGCTCTACCTCATTATCCTAGTCACTCAACTCTTCCTTTGGTTCATTTTCCTCACCTTTTGAGAATGGGGCATGATTAAGTACCAATACTGGAGAATCATATGGATTTGAAGGCACAATCTCCTGACCACTAGAGTTGTTCTCAACTTCATACTGGAAGATAGAAGCAGCAGTCTAAAACTCAGTACAGTCCAACTCAGAATGTTGGCTTGTCTTATGGAGTCTACACCATCTAGACAAAGCTACCTCTACCAAATATACACCATTTGGAGGCTTCTCCTAAATAGAAGGCTAATCCAATGGAGTAGGAACCCCTCCATTATTAGGTCCAGTATTCCATGATCTATTCTTCCTAGGTGGTTTCCCTCTATCAAATCCTTGTCCACCTTGCTGATTTCTATCAAAGTTCTGGCCAGAGCCTTGTCTTCAGTCAAAATTCTGACCAGAGCCTTGTCCTCTATCATAATTTTGGTTCTTGTCAAAATACTACCCTCTTTCAAAGTTTTATCCTCTTTCAAAGTTCTTGTTCTCTCTGCCATAATTAGATTGCATATTCTTCTAAGCAACCTAAAGTTGGCTATTTTGATTCCTCAAATAAGTCACCTCCATATTCAGTTTCTTTACTTGCTTAGATAACTCATCCAACCGCTCCTTATCTAGACTATTAGGTGGTGCTAAATTTGTATTACCAAAAGAGTACCTAGGTACTCCTTTAGAACCAATAGTCTGATTCAAAACTTTTGAATTCTGTAAATATGTAGGGAAACCAAGTTGTTGCTACAAATGAAGGGGTTGATTGGTCCTTTGCTGAGGATAAGACGTCATAGGCTGAACTTGGTTTATTGGAGGACTTGGATGAGGAACCAAAGGTAATGAGGGTATTGGATTCATTATAGGAGCATGATTATTCAAAGCCTGGTTAAGAGCTTGGACTTGTCAGGGTGAGCAGTGGGTCTTGAGGATGATAGAGGACCTGATAAATATTGCCTTAAATCTGTGCTGACCTTAATAGCCTCAGTATATGCAGTGAGTAAAGTATTTGGGGGATTAGTCCTTTGCTTAAGGAAGGTGGTTGTGAGACTATCCAAGGCTTCAAGGTAAACCTCTAGGGTAGTGTTTTCATTTTCAGAATAAGGTGCTTGGAGTCTGGTGTATGCTCGGTGGAACCTATCATTGAATGATCCTATAGGCTCATTAATCTCTCTTCTTACCCTAGTAAATTACAGGTACAATATATTAGCACTAATGAGAATCTTAAACTTCTATAGTAATGTAGTTTCCAATTCAGTCTAATTATGGATGGAAGCAGCAGGTAAGTGATTGTACCAATAAAAGGCCTCTTCTTCAAGAGAATAAGGGAAAATTCTGCATGCAACATCCTCATGATTAGTCCCTCTATCCCTCAGACAGGTCTGGAAAATTCGGATATGCTCTTGTGCTATCCTATTGGGATCATGGGTGTGGAACTTAAAGAAAAAATGCTCAGGATTCTTGGGCATGATATTGTAATTATTGAAAATCAATGGGGATGGATTATTGGCAAGGAAAACCATTGGTGGGGGTGGGGGTGGTAATGGCTGATTAATGGCTGGTTGGGGCTGCAGAATAGGGATTTCTTCATAATCAGATGAAGATAAGGATAATGGGGATGATGGAAGTGGATGAGCGGATGATGATTCCTCCCCTCCTCTGGTCCTTCTTGACCTAGTAGGGGCTTGCAACTCTTGGAATTATTCCTCTCCTGGAGTAAATTTGGTTCTCCTTCTAAGCCTTTCAAGAGAGATTGTGTTCAGAAAATGCTCCAACTTGCTTATTCAAGGCCCTCCTTTTAGTGCCAATTTGTTGATGGTGTTTTTTGCATAGCAACAACTTAGATAGAATATGATATCCTATCTCTCTTGAAAGATTAATCTCTATGGACAAAGAGATGACCCCAAGGTCTCTAATGTCAGGTCTTGACAATGCAACAAAATAACTCAGAGATAATGTGAAAATCTTGGTAATCACAAACGGACCTTACTATGAAAAAATGCTAGACTTTGAATTTATCAGATCTAAATAGTGAATTGATACTTGAAATCTTCAATTTAACCTAGATAATAAAGAAATAACAAAAGATAAAGGTTTTTGAGATGTTTCTAAGACTAATTCTAACCCTAAGACTAACAATGCCAAAAGATAAGATGCTCAAAATGGACCAATCTCTCATAAACTACTTTCTATTCGACCCAGATAAATCTGCAATCTCACAAGAATAGTGCAATCTTCTAAGGTAATTAAATATTTTCAAATTATAGACATTCATTCAAGACAATCCTATTGCAACTGAAATGAACAAACATCCATAATTGAACTAAGCACAATTTTAAGTCCAGGCTAGCTTTGCAAAGTAGCTAACAATCAGCTAACTACAAAAAGTATGGACTAGATATCGCTACAAACATTCCAAACATGAAACCCTAAGCATCACCAAATCATCTAATAGTAAATCCAAGCAATTTTAAAGATGGAATAACAAGAACCATTCCAAATAAAACTTAACACAAGAGAGATAGCAAAATCACAATATCCTCTCTTATATTAAATAATCCAAAATGGCAATAATTCTAGTTTTCTATTACAATAATTTCTTGAAGATAAACCCTAATTCGTTCAAATATAAAATCTACTAACTTCCACTATATGCTACTCTAGATGTCTATCCTTATATTCTCTCTCCCACAAATGAGGCAGCATGCCGAATTTATAGAGAATTCCCCAAGATAGGTCAACCTAAATAAGAGTTTTACAATAAAAATGCCACATAAGAGGTTGGCCTTAAAAGATATTCGAATATAACATGAAATGTGCAATTTGCACCAATTTCATCCAAGTCGGCCTGGAGTCTCAAAAAGTCGGCCCAATGCATTTGGATAATGAGAAGCACAAATTTTGATGTATCCCTATATAAATACTTCCCATCATTGTCTTTGGCACGCTCCACCTCACCATGCATTTCCAGCAATACCCTATCCAATTCAGCAATAGGTGGCATAGGAAAAACCCTAACTCTTCTTTCAAGAGACTTAATGTCATCTCTTGCCTGCCTTACTGTGCCATCCCAATTGGCCCTATATATTAAATGCTTGTCAATAACTGCAATGTAGGTTGTAGCATCATCTAGCTGATGTTTAGTAACTGGACCCTCACTAACTGGAGAATAGACATCTCTCCACCATTTCCTAAGTTGTTCCAAATTGAGATGCTTGGGAGTGAACTTCTTCCTCCCTATCATGATTTCGAAGAATGAGATACACTTATCAAAAATACCAGTCAAAGTGTCCTCAATCTACCTCCTTTGCTTGTGAATCTTCTTCAAGGCCTTCTACCTCATCTACAAGATTTCAAACCACTCCCAAGGTTTAGAAACCCTTGGTAAAGGAAGAATCCCATTCTTCACCAATTTATCCTCAATGTACTCCATAATTACATTTTTGTTTTCTACAACAAGAGATTGGTGTCCTCTTTGTCCTGGGCTAACACAACCTTGAGCCAATCAATCGACATCATGGCATCCTTTGCAGTCAAAAATATATCTTTAATATCACCATCTCCTTTAGTCTGCACTCCCTGCAACCAACCAACTATGGCATGTGTGGTGCTTTTCATCCTTTCAAGTTTGGAGATTGTTTCCTAAGGCAAAAAACCTTCAGTAGAGGAGGAAGAGCCAATGGACTTCAAATGTTTCATCAACTCCTGCAAGTACCTCTTCAATTTCTCATTATCCCTTTCCAACTCATGCCTCATTTATTTTTCCTTCTTCAATCTTCCTACAATTACAGCACTGGAGCCTTCATACTCCTTAATGTCTTGCTCCATAGAAGCATGCCCCAAGTCAATGGTCTACATATGATAGTCCTTTGTAGTCATCCCATCTCTATCCTTGTCTAGAGCAGGAGTAGCAATATGAGCCACCTTGTTGCCTAATCCATACCTCTCAATCTTGGATACAATGCTGGCCTTCTTCTTTGTCTATCCCTTACCAATGTTAGCCATTAGGTCTTCCCAATTGGGAGGAGTGTCCTCCACTATAACCATTTTTCTCTTTAATTATTTATCTAGCCAGCCTAGAATAGTGGATTCAGTTGGCACTTTATCCTATTTATCCTGCTCTTGTTGCACATTAGGTGCATCCTTCTCAATACTAGGCACATTAGGGATCTCTTTAGTTGGATCTTCCTTGTTTAAAGACTGCTCCTCTACAACTTGTGCCGGTGAAGGGATCCTAGCCGGTATCTCCTCCCACTAAGGGGATTTTTCAATTCCTCCTCTGTAGGAGAATCTATATAGGCTACCAAGGGGGACTAGATCACCTTATCAATTTCAGCCTAGGCATGGTAGAAGTCTCCCTCCTAAAATTATTCCTCACCCAAGTCCTTAGGATCTTCATCCTTCCTTGACTCTTCTAGCACACTACCAGTATCTTGAGGAAGGGGGATGTTCTCCTATTCAATGATAGGAGCAGTCACAGGAACATCTCCCTTTGTTGTAGCATCCTTTGCGGAAGGAGTCCTTGACCTCCTCATATATACCTGTGTTCTTTCCCCTGAACTTTTTATCTCCACCACAGGTGCCTCAACCTCCTTTTCTGATTTGGAAGTTTCTTTTTCCTTTTGTGAGATTCTCACAAGTCTTCTTATTTTGAGCAAAGGAGCAGCAACTTCCACTTCTTCCTTTTCTTCTTTATCCTCTTAGCCTCTTTCCTTGAAACATGCCTTCTCTTTTTGGCAATAGCCTTTCTTTGTTTACCTGCATCTGTTACCTCTTTAGTTTGAACATCCCTGATCTTGATCTTGAAAGGGGAGTCCACCTTGGCCTTTCCCTTAGGATCTTGTTCATGTGATTCCTCAAAATCAGAATGAAACTCCAAGTCTCCCATCAAAACATAGGTGCATTACACACCTTCACTTTCCAATTCCAACATTTTGTACTTCAGCCACATCTTGGTGTACTTAATCACCAAAGTCATAATTTTCTCCAACTCTATCTTTTCTTCTTCCAACCAATCAACTTCTCCAATTGGCCTATCTTTCATAGCCTTGAAGATATGGCCCTGAATCAAATCTCCATCCTCTTCCACTTGGTCCAGAATGGCTTTTATGTTGTATAATATTACTAAGTCTACTGGAAACGTAGAGAATTTCTTCTTCCTTACATCAAATTCATCGCCAAGGTTGGCCAAATAATCTTCAATGTTGTCCTTGTTGTTGTACTCCTTGTTGGCCTTCTTTTGTGCTTCACCAGTAATATCAAACCTTGCTCTCTTAGAATGGAAAGAGAGACCAAAAGTAATCATCTCCTTTTCAGAAGAATGAGCAGACTGGATTGAAGGACAAACCTCATTGGTTCCTATCTTCAAGGGGAAATCATTCCCAAACCCTGTTTTATGTTTATCCCCCTTCACAATCACATCGAAGTGATAAATCTGCCTAGTGACCTCCAACAATATAATATGATCATTTGGGTACCTTGGGAGTATGTAAGGAGCCCTTTGACAACCATCAATCCTAATGTAGGAGAAAGTTGGGAACTGGATGAACCATTCCCCATACTTCCTTATCAATTCCTTGGCCTTGTTTGAAATCTTCACATGCTCTACACCCTACAACAACCTGGTAATATACATTGTAAAAGCATCATTTGCTCTCCTATAGCTACCTCCTATCAAGTGCATCTATGGATACACCTCATAGATTGCATCTTGTCCAAATGTACCTCTAGCTCTCAACCCCTTCTATGGGTGGAATCTTGCCAATACATACACTAGGTAGGAAGTCATGGTAAAATTCTTGGTCTGTAAGACATTACACATCTACTCATCGATTATTGCACTTATGGCACCTAGCCAGTGGTAGCTGACACCTTGCTCCATCCAGCCCTCAAATACTCCTACACTCTTCAGTCCCACCAACATACTGAGGAGAGTGATGGCATTATAGTATTCTTTCCTGAATTTAATTCTAAATAGTTGTTTTGGCAACTTGAAGAAGTGGGACTTGGGCTTCTCCAACCAAGAATTGATCACCTACTAGGATTTAATCACATCCTCCTGATAGTATTTGTTTGCTGTATTCATATCGAAGGCCACCACACATGACCTATTAGGTATATCAAAGGTGAGAACAATGGACACATGGTCGAAGCTGGCCATAATCCTTCCTTGAGGACCAATTATTCTCTGTGTACCTTGGTCATAATTTTTGGCACATTCTAGCACCAACTCATAGCATTGTACCATGGAAGGGAAACCACCAACATGTGCTAACCCAGACTCCACTGTCCTTCTAGCCAATAGAGGGAAACTCTGTGTTGCCATTTCAGCCTTGAACTCTTCGTAGTCCCACATACCCACATTGGTATCAATAATTTCTAAGCAGGCAGAAGTCAATTTGCTCTTAGGAACCTTAATTTTTATGTCTATTTTCACCCTCTCCGCATCAGTCATAGTAGAACTTTCAGCACTTGGATCGGTTATCTTTCCCTTGCCCTACCCAACAACATCTTATCCTGATCCTGGCTGCAAACAAGTAAAGATAACACAATAAGATATAGGATAAACAAGAAGTGCTAGAAATCAACCATCCCAAAGTTCAGGATTTAGCCTCCTTCACGGAATCTAGGCTAGACAGGAACTTCAGAGAAATATGGCCTAGGCGAAATCTGGTGAACTAAGCATACAACCCCTCATAATCATTTCAATCAATTAATGTAATAAAGGAATAACTTGAAACTACTTAGCATAAATTCATTTGATCATCTAAATGCATTATCAGCAAGCAAATTTATATATAATCATCAAACTCTCCATTTCTACAAAACTTCAAAGAAATCCACCTTGGATGGAAATCCCCGAAAATAGCAACAATTCAATCAATTTGGGAAAATGAAGGAATTGCAAAATAGCTAGAAAAATCTAGAAGTTGTGGATTCTAGCTGACTCAATACAAATTTACCATGAAAGCTCTAATTCGGCAAAATGACCCAAGAATGGAATCTGGGAAAATCCAGAGGAAGCGAAATTCTGTGAGCCAAACAAAAGTCCAGATAGAGGAAAAGTATGAAGAACAAAGAGGAAACAGTGAACTCGAGGAAATCTACCAGAGACAGAATTCCATGAAGACATTAAATACCCGAACACCAACGTTCCTCTCACCTTCATCCCAAATAAAATGAATGAACATGGACTAAGAGCCTGTAGCTCGATAATGACTTGACCTAAACCTCTAATGGATCAACCACTAATGTAAAACTCACCTCTCAATAATTTGAGAGGGATTGGCTATTCCCTAGGTCAAGAACCCTAAAACCTCCACCATGAAAGAACAAAATAGCTCAGGTGCAACTTTCTTGCAAACAATGATAGGAAGTTGTGACAAATGCAAGAAAGCCCCAAAAACAACAATGAAAGACCAACCCTAAGAAAATATTCAACATAACCACCCGAACAGACTAGCCATACATAGAAACCCCAAATGCCCAGATATGGTGTGTACACTCAAGCAAGAATGAAGCAATGAATGACATGAAAATGCACAACAAAGCAATTCAAACTAAAAGAAAGAGAAGATATCCACATACCATGACAATAGAGGAAACTGAAACCAAGGAAGCTGCCAATAAACTTCAAGCATGAGCAGAACACGAACAATTCTCAAGAAATCCTACTGCAACACTCCAAGTCACTCTGAAGTGCATAATCTAGCAAAACACTTCAAGCTTCAGCACTCTAGACTCAAATGGCAAGCAAATAATCAAACTCAAATGGTGAATTACTTGCCAAAACCCAATATAACACTACCCCAAAAGTCGTGCAACCACCATTAATGCGGTCGACAAGATGGACGAGACAAAAATCTAGGAATCCAACAGAGCAATGTACATTGAGAAACTCCGGAAATGAAAGATTTCCTTGAACTTGGCCAAAAAAATAGTCATTACTAGGCACCAAAGGAAAACTGGGAAAGTCCAGCCAGGGCGGATTTTCCCGAACACAATGAAAAGCCCGAAATACACCTAGAATTTAAGGTTGTCAATATGAATCACAAATGCGCCATTCCAACCGGTAGGATGAATATCAAAGCACATGTCCAAGCAAGTAAAAACTCCAAAAAAGGAAGACTAAAACACCAAAAAGTTAAAAACGAGGGTCCCTACTTTCAGTGGGGCGTGTCTGCAAAAACTGCACAACACATAACATGCAATCTATCCTCTCATATCTATCTACTAGAACCTTTCATCTAATATCATAATGCTCTATCTCTAGCCACCTAATATCATCATATTCATAAAACTTGGTAATCTCACTATAACCCCTCTATGTATCATACACAACCCTCTCACCTCTAATAGGAAATCTTTAAATCCTATATACATCCTCTAATGTGATAGTTGCCTCTCTAATAGGCAAATGAAATGAGGTCTCTAACTGCCACCTCTCACATAAAGTAGTCAGCATACCTTTGTTCACCCAAATGGTGGGCATAATGCAAACATGATGTAACCCCAATCTCCATATCAAACATGTCTATACACTTTGTAAGTTGTCTCTGAGCTTGAATGTCACTGATCATGACTCCTGGGTGTAAATCAAATCTAATACAATCTGGAAGGCATTAAATACTATATGTCAAAAAATAAAACATTCATTTTTGCATCACAATTTTTTTCAAAATTTTGATTGTCAGATGCGTTGCTTCAACATCAAATGTGGTGCACAATCTCAAATGTGTCATTCTAATTTACACATGCGGTGCACTGTATCAAATGTGTCACATACACATGCATATGCATTGGAAAAAATCAAATGCATCACACAATTATTCTAAACAATCTAGCAAGAAAATATATCATTTATTTTACAAATGCGATGCAATATTACTATCCTATCTATCATGCAAATGTGTTGTACTAAATCAAATGTGTTTCACTAAGCTATATGCGACAATGTCAATATCAATTGTGATGCAAGAATACAAATGTGGTGCATAATGTTTCAAATCCATTGATGTTCCTCAATGGCGTAAACCTTCATAGGTGAGTTTTCCCATATGTGTCATTCCGTGAGCACATGAATCACATACGAATGCAAATGCATTGATTAAGAAGCGATGCATCTGAAATATTAAATTTAAATGCCTAAAAATGTGTGTAAAACAAAATTTCAAAAGTTCCTTCAAGGGTATGTACTAGGGATCCCGCATCTGTAGGGCATTTGAAAGTCTGGATCCAATATCTGTGATGCTTGGCATAGGGAACGAGCAACATTTTCACTCAAGGGTTACAGCAAAAATCACCATTCTTCAATTCTTTAGGGTGCAAATGATTTGATTTTCACCCCAAATTCTATTTATACCTAGGGTTCTGGAGGGATTTCTTTCAAACCTTCTATACTGGACATGTAAGCTACCAAGTTCTAACATCCATTTCTTGACCAGATCACAACAAAATCAATTTCTTTCACCACCATCAAACTTCTACCTATCAAATTACCTAATCGGGACAATTTCCAAATTTTTCAATTCCTTTTTAAAAATTGTCATTTTTCCCAAGGGGGCATACCCTAACCTACTTCACACTTGGGCATGGCAGGGGCATGATTTAAATAAATTTTTTTGACAAAAAGGCCAAAATGACATTGTATCAAAGAGGGGCAAACAATTGGTCTAGGCCTACGAGTACAATTTTTGACATAATTTATAATGTCCATGGTCAGGATTAAATAATGTAAATTATTTAATTACTTTCTATAGTCACCTTTTTGCTATTAATTAAATAAATTTAATTATTTAATTAATTAATTTTGACCTTTATTCAACCTTGATTAATTAATTAAATCTTATTTATTTAACTACGTTGCTAATTAATTAATCCCCTTTATGAATTAAATAGTTTATTATTTAATTTATCCTTTATCACAAATTTGACAATAATTAAATATTCATTTTGAATTATTTAATTATTCAATTAACCTTTTCGACAATCAATTAATTAAATCTTTGAATTTTGAATGTTGAATTAAGTAATTATCTAATTCATTAAAATAATTATTCCTTGAATATTCCATGATTAGATAATCACCTAGTTATCTAATTATTCACTCATCACTTGACTCGAGATCTATTTGAATCAATCAATTATATCTTGATTCAATATCTAGTTGTCTCTACAAGGAGACTCTCCATCATAACCAACTAGTTATCTAGTTAAGACTCTTATGCATGAACATATTTATTTAATTAAATATCTTAATTTAATTAATTAATTTATGTGTGCATTTGAATAAATCATTGTCTTTATTCTATCTTTATCCTTTTCATTAAAATATTATTCTTCTAATTTTTGAATACTTTGAACCAAAGATTAAATCATTATTTAATCTTGATTTCTATTCTTACGTTCTATCATTGACATTATAACTAACACAAATATTACATTGCATGACATTCATCAATCCTAATCATCAATCTCTCTTTCGAATCTGAGTCGATCGTTCGAAAACCCATTTTTTATAAATTGACTGACCTTTTTCATTATTCCTCCTCCTGAAATCGATATACTTTTGGAATCATCTTGTTAATATTTGATATTTTTCTATAATAACATACATCAAGGCTATACTTGCACACTTACTTAAAATATGAGGGCAAGAATAATATCACGACAAAATGGAGAAGGAAAACATAGATTATTCATGGAGTTACATCGATCTTTGGTGAGATTGTTCATATTTTAGTTATTTCCTTTATGTTTTTTTGTTTAATGTAGGTTAGTTTTATTTTGTATTGCTTTGACCATTGCTTTCTAGTTTTTCCTGTGTTACAATGGGTAAAGCAGATCTAGATGTTATGCACCTTTTTTTGTTGGCCACTACTAGTCAAAATTCGGCTGCATACACTCTCAAGAATCGCATTCCTTCCTTAATCGTTGATGCTATGGCATGTTCTTCATTGATACCCTTTATGGAATTCATTCCCTAACCAAGTATCATCCAAGACAAACCACCTAAAGCAGAAGATCCTAAGTCTCCCCCATGTTCTCTTTCATCTCCTCAATCAAACACTCTCTTAGGTGATGATTGTGGTTCCTTAAAATTCTATGAGTTCTTCATAGCGGATTATAAATCAGAACCCTCTAGTAGATAGATTTAGCATTCCACTAACATGAGGATGGGTGACCCTCTCATTGAGGAAGATAATTTTATTCCTATCGAAGAAACCACTCCTCCCTAGGAGAGTGACCCCACTCCTATAAAGGAGGTTAATGTTTGCAAACTAAGTAAAGGAAG
The DNA here is from genome assembly GCA_007115665.2 of Sequoiadendron giganteum. Taxonomy (NCBI): domain Eukaryota; kingdom Viridiplantae; phylum Streptophyta; class Pinopsida; order Cupressales; family Cupressaceae; genus Sequoiadendron; species Sequoiadendron giganteum. The sequence continues at coordinate 57,733,386 of CM021101.1, read as the reverse complement.
TGGGACCACTCCCATAGAAACTTTCGATGTCCGTCAATGGATTGAGACACTCTACGTGGAACCACCCCCTCCTGAAACTCTATAAACTCATTATGGGTTTGGTTATGAACTCACTTCTCAATATGGTTATGGGAAGAAAGGCCTAGAACATATCAAGAAAGGAATATAAGTCCCTATCCAGCTTAAGAAATGATAATGGTATCTAGGTTTGGGATGCTCTGTTGAACAGTCTAGACAAAAACCTTGGTGGTGTTTTAATATGATTTCAGCTAAATGATTAAGTATGGTCCATCTTGAGATAATGGAAGAAAGGGGACAAGCCGAGAAGGTTCCTGTGGATGTCTTCTCTTCATATGAATCATTAGGGGAATTTATAGGTGCTTATTCTTTGTTTCCTCCTTATCATCACAAGAAATGATTCTTGTATCACTTACATAAACAAGCATACTTTGGAGAATTTGTTCTAAGAGTTGATGAGGAAGACCCTCTATCTAACATCAATGATGATGTTTCGTATCTCATCCCGAGGACCGCAACCCTCTCCTTAAATGAGGTACTGTTGAAGTCCCCATGGATCCTAAATATTCGGAAAAGGTAATCAAGATTGGGAAGTGTCTCTCTTCTAGGGAAGCAGATGAACACTCAGCCTCCAGGGGTGGACATTTCGATGGTAGATCCCTAGTGAGGAAACTAGCACACATGAGATACTATTGGAAAAAAATGGAACAATATTCCTTTAGTTTTGTCAAGAAGTGATTTTAATGTCAACAACATAGCCGTCTTATCCATTCTCCTACTCAGGAGTTACAAAATCAAACTTCTCCTTGGCTGTTCAAAAAATGGGGGTTGGATATTATTGGAAAAATATCACCTCCTTCTTCCAAAGGACATACCTTTATCATTATCGCTATGAATTAATTCACAAAATGGGTCGAAGTTATTCCACTCTTATTTATGAATGCTGAAACTATTTGTAGCTTACTCTTGAGCAATATCATTTCTCATTTTGGGCTGCCTGCTACGCTTGTTTCTAATAATGGTACACCATTTAAAAACAAGGAAGTAAATAAGTTCTTGGAGAAATTTCATATTCAACATAGTTTTTCTACACCATATTATCCAAAATCCAATGGTCAAGTAGAAGCTTCTAATAAAACACTTGAACTCGTTCTTCATAAAATAGTTAACAAACACCGTAAGGATTGACATATTTAATTAACATACATTTTGTGGGATTATCACACAAGTGTTTGTATGGTGACAAGAATGATGCCTTATAACCTAGTGTATGGCGCCAAAGCTATCATGCCATTAGAATTGGAAATTCCATCTTTGTGGGCTTCCCTTAGAGGGTTAATTGATGATGAAACTTGCTGAACTAACTGCTTGCATCAGATAGAGATGCTCAACGAGCACCGTTTATAGGCCCTCGGTCATCTTAAATCTTATCAGCATTCATTATCAAGACAATATAATCAGGGTGTGCTTCCTAGGACCTTTAATCTTGGAGACCTAGTTCTAAACAAAAATCAACAAAATGTAAATGTGCTACTTGATCAGAAAGGGAAGCTTAGTCCTAACTAGTTAGGTCCTTACATCATGATTTTTGTGTATGGTTTGGGTGCCTATGGATTATCATCTATGGATGGAACACCTTTAAAAGATCCTGTTAATGTGATAAATATTCATTGATACTATGTGTAGTGTCCTAATGTGTCACATGTGTGGTGTCCTCCCTAAAATGTAGTAATACTACATATATTGACATTTGCTCATTTTCACATCAAGAATTTTTTTGTGTTTATGATGTCACCATGTGTGTGTGTGTAATAAGTCACACATATATGTGTTTGACTATGCTATATATCCATACATCACATTACATATTTTAAATTAATTAGATCACCATAGTCTTTAATAGTTATGTACCCAAACGTGTTCAATTAAATCATGATTAGAATCTAATTTAAACATACATCCATATAAGCAAGTGACATCCATAGCATGAGCATACATGAAAATGGAAAGGATACACATAAACAAGGCCATGATACTGGAACCAATATGTATATATATGTCCAATGTATGAATCAAATGTCATGTACATGTATCGAGACACTTCTATAAAAATGAGTGGCTACTGAATATGTGTTTATACAAAAGATCTACAACTATATATGTGTATCTATATCTAGCTACAAAAATGATATATAGAAGAGGGACTCCTATCCCTATAGTGCATGGATCCCTAAGCCCTCTAGCTCTGGTGGCCTTTTTGGTACTCTGGGAGGAGGTTGCATAGTGGTCTTCAAATGGGATTGGTTAGAGTGTGATATAGATAAGCCCACTCGTATCCCTCTTATCTCTCGCTGTAGTAAACAAATGTCCATCTTCACCTTGATTAGCTCCTATTGTAGCTGCTGAAAATCTGTCAAGATTACTGCTATTAGCTACGGGTGGAGCTCATCAATGCGGCTCTAAAGAGCATCATGTGTTGCCTTGGTGACATCAACCCTCCTCATTTCTGCATATCACTCAATGAGCACTATCCACAACACCCCTGACAACTGGTCTCGCTATCCCTATGTGGCCATCAGTTCTACATTCAACTATATGACCTTTGTGCCTCGATCCTCATATGTAGTCCTCAGACACACTATCGACTTAAAAGTGGGGCATGCCTCTATTCTAAAACCAGCTGATATGCCACAAGGACTATCCCTTGGATTGGTACAATAGGCTCCACCTCTTAAATACACTGATATATTATGCTAGTCCATCCTTGTGCATCTTCTATAGTTATAGAGAGAGAAATAGAAATCACTATCACATGGGATATATAAATAATCATACATAGAAAGATAAAAAGCATGAATGTGAAAAATGTTGTACTATATATACGTATATCCCCTGGCTGCCATGTGGGATCAAGGTGTCAGTTGAAACTAGGGCCTACATCACTGGTATATATGGTTGACCCTAGCAATGCTAGTTCTTCTACTGATGGAACAATGGAGACTAGTGGCACTGATGAGATAGGGGTAAATGTGAGGGGAGCTGATCTCCTTCATCGCCTTGGCCTTGCGGGCATCGCCTCCTCTTCCTGTGCCACATCCTCATGTTTTGGCTCCTCCTTATATGCTAGATCCTCCTCCATGCTACCCTACTGGTGGCCTCTCCTCCTATCCTATGGGGGTTGGGGGGTGCATCCTCCTATGGGCCTAGGTCCCCTCTCAGAGCACCCTCACCGAAAACTAGAGCAGGATGATACCTCTCCCACCACCACATGAAATCCATCACTACCCTAACATTATCTACCATGGCCATGGATGAATAATCATTGTTGGGCTCATCATCATTCGAGAAGATGATGTCTATAATAGAAGGGTGAGGATGATCACCAACCCTCACTACACTTATGGTGTTCCCTAGTGTATGTGGGCATGTTGGGTAGTATGGTTTGAATACGGTCATGTTGCTACATTACGTGACTCTAGTAATAAGGGATAATGACAAAATCATGGTGACCAACCATAAAATAGTCCCACTGTAGGTTCCTCAAGAACTTTCTATCATCGAACCACCTAAAATATTGGTAGGGTCTCCAATGAACCTCTCCCACAACAACAATGTCAAACGATAACCTCCAGAATTGTAAGTCCCTGAAATGCCACTACCTTGTCATGTCCTACCATTGGGCCATTGGGATTTGATATGACCATCATTGGGGAAAACTGATTAGCTGAGTGCACATGATGTGGGTGAAATCCCACACCTATAAAAGTGTGCACATTGTGAGACTGTGGTACTCATAATGTACATACTATCGAAGCTCCTGGTATATGTGTGCCAACATGTTACGCCCCTAGGAAAAAATAGTATGATGCTCTACCATCTCTCTGATGATAGGGAAAAGGCCCCTGTGAAGGTGCGAGCCATATCCATCTATGGTGATGCGAAAGGTGACAATGACTACCATCACCTGGCATAGTAGTGGTGCTATGGTCCTTTGTTGGTCATACCAGTGAGTGTATATGTGACCAGTTCCATTGCCACCATCTATCCTCCCTGTGTAGTAGAGGACACCCTTGCTACACTCCCACTCTGATCGAGTGTCATCTAGGGCCACCCACCATCCATAGATGGGTAGCCCAAGGATATAATAGACATCTTGAAGAGTAATAGTCATCTCTCCACATCGCAGCTCAAAATATGATGTAGTGGCATCCCACCACTTCATCAGAGTGGTGACAATCCTCTCATAGTATTGTATCTTTGGCATAGTGAATATGTGTTAGAGCCTGACCCGCTCCAGGTGTGTGATCTCATATTGAGAAAGGTGATCCATCTACTCATAGATGAGTCAAAATGCTCGACCTCCATGATGCTCTTGGATCCTTGGATACTCCTACAAAAAGTAAAAACGTGCTAAGTCAAAAGCATCATAGTGATAAGAAAAAATGTAAAAGGATATATGCACACCATGAAGGTGTCTATGTACTGCATATGCGTCCCAGACTACCATGGTTGCTTGGAGGTTGCCAACATGTCTTTAGGATGATAGTGAAAATCTAGGAACCTGGTGCATATCATGGATGACAGTGTGTATCAAGGACACAAATGCAGATTTAGAACACTTGCGCACCTCGACGAGTGGAAAAATGCACAAAATTAACTAAAATAAAAAAAATGAGGTTAAGAGGCCTACCTATTCCACCTCGTGACCCTCAGCAATATCCTCATTTATGTTCTCTAGCCTTGGCACCTTGTACTCTCTCCTACTTAGCATTTTTCTAACTTTTCTCTCACAAAAGTCAACAATTTTCTCGTAGTGAATAGTGAAAATGACCCTTCTAGGGGCCCACCTAGGTATATAGGCCCCTTGAGGCCCATTTTTCCTAGAATTTGTGACTCCCTAGTTTCTCCTGACCTTACCCCACCATGTTGGGGGAAAATTAGGAGGGGGCGTATAGTCACCTCTTGATCATAGTTTTTCCTCTAAATCAACAACTTTTTCTTGATCATTCTTCTCTTCATGGTAGTTTCTTTCGATTTTTCGAAATTGTCTCAAAATTTTAGTTTTGGAGGACATAGTTTTGGATGATTTTTTGTGACCGTGGTGTTGCTATTTTTTGAACTTTGAATCTAGGGGAATCCTTGGTACTAGTTAGCTTGACCTTAGTGACCTTTGCGGTCCCTCTTTCTAGCACACATTTCCATAAAATTTAGAATTCAGCTAGAATTTTTCTTCTCTACTTTAGTGAGGATGAGTTTTTCCAAAATCGAGCCCACTAAAGTGGGGCAAAAATGTAATGTCATAGAATTGCACCTAAGGGTAATTCCAAATTTTTTCATCATTCCTAGTATTTATGAAACCTTAGAAACATTAATGGAAAAATCCCATGAGTCAAAATTTCATGATTCTAACTCCATGTGGACACAACAAAACATCTACGTGGTGTGCTAGTGTCCTGATGGTTTTTTGAGTTTGAAACAACGAATATAGAGCCCTGACCCTTGAAAAATGTGTCTTGATGGTTAGATCTCAAGTGAAATGGCTTTGTGCCACCCTTTCATGCATGAAAACCTCCTTTTGGCTCTCATTTTGGGGTTGGAAGTCATTAGTTGAAGAATTTTCACTACTTTATCTAATCTTCGGTAAACTCTATCCTTGAATAGCAACACTTTTACAAGTGAATCCATGTCGGATTGAGGTCCATTGAGTGGATACAAGCTCTCAAGAAAGCACATCGCAGTACACCTATGTGCTTCAGAAGAGGGTCTTGACCTATGGGTAATTCTCTTCATCCCTATCACTCTTTCTTATAGCTCATTTACTACTTTGTGGTGCAGGATCTACTTTCAAGCAAGTTTTTCTTTCACCATGCACTTTTTTTTACTTCCTTTACACTCTTTTCCAAACTTGGTTGTCCATGGGGGTTGGAACACCAAAACAAGGGTTTGACTGAGCAAAACCCCTATATAGCCCCAACCTTTTCCCCTTGATCTTTTGTACGTAGGTTACAGAGTGAAGCTTGCAATAAAGACTCAGACACATAGAGCTAATCTTGCTTCAAGTTCTTTTGTGTTTCCTTTAGTTTCTAGCTTTCTATTGATTATTTGGTCTTTCAAGATTTTTACCCGAGTCTAGAAGTGAGATTCAACTTCACCCACTTGAGCTCTTGAGTTCTTCAAAGATTAGGATTCCAACGTGTCTTTTAGATGACAACACACAACACTGGTGTCCTAAAACTGCACTGATTTATTGTGTCTAAGAGCTTCTCAGCCAAAGGTGGAGATCTAGAAGTCTTACTCTCTTGGCGTCAGATATTACTTTCCCACTTTCCTTCATAGTTTCATTGATTCATTCAAGTTGAGGTGTATATGGGTAGCTCATTCCTTGGTGATCTCTTGAGAATAAAGAGACCCATGTGCAACAAATCCCTCTTATATCACATCATTCCTTGAAGTTGAACATGGGTATTATGCATCAACATTGATTCATCATTCACCAAGTTGAGAGCCTATGGTAGTAGTTGGGCCAATTCATCCTTCCATTCACTTTGCTCTTTGAGATCACCTATGTCATCAAAGAAAAAAGGAAATGAGATATCCAATGACTAATGAAAGTCACCATGTTTTTCTTTGAACACAATATGAAATTTATCATGCATGCCCATTAGTTCATCATAATTTTTAAATAATTGATCATCCACACTTACCTTGGCCACAAATTATTCCTTCTTTTCTATCATCCAGTGTTTTAATATTTTATGTTCTTTAAAACCATCATATGTTTTGGTGTAAACTATTCATAATTGATTAGCATGTCCTAGTACCTTTTCAAATATATTTTGTATCAACTCTAAGAAAATATCAAACTTAATAGCCTTCATCTTCATTTTCAATTAATAACACTCCTTTTGAATCTTTTTAGTTGAATATTTTTAGTACACAGTTTCATAAATCACTTTTGACATTCTATTATTAGGTTACAACATTAGAGGACAAGCACTCGGGGAAGGAGGAAATGTATCCTTGTACTTGGATACTTCATTCCTTAATCTCTCATCCTCAAAAATATATCTCTTATTATCCTTGACCAGTCTTTCAATCTATTCCTTGTTAAATTTAGCAACATTAACAATTTAGGTAAGCAATTTCCATAAGATCAATGTCTCCCCCTCTTTGCACAAGTAGATGGCCAAAAAATTGACTTGGGTCATAAATAATGGTTGGAATTTTCTCTGGTCGGTATAGGGCCCAAATCTCAAAAGTGGATTTATCTAGATTATTCCCTAATATAGTATAGATATTATCACTTACTTCAATACATAATTGCAAGGATTTGTTTTGTCTCCCCCTAAAACTATCAAATACAATAGTGAAGCTTATATCCCATCGTAGAAGGAGCATAACCCTATCTTCCCATAACAATTATCTCCCCTAATTTGGAGTAATTTTCTTATTAAATATTCAAGATACTGAGAGAGGGGGTGAATTAGTATCCATTATAACTTATTAAACAAACACTTTTAATTAATTTACGGAATAACATAGATAAGAGCAAGAACAAAACATAAAATTCCACAACATAAGAACACCAGATTTCTACATGGAAAACCTAATGATGGAAAAACAATGGTGAGGATTAGATCACAATATATAGTTATTTCAATACCAGCTACAAAAGAGGCTCACTACTAGATATAAAAGCTCACTGCTTACAAGGACTTACTGTCAAGAGAAGAAGGCTCACTTCCTAGAAAATTGTAGAAACTAAAATGGCTAACCACCAAGATTGAATTGATAAAGTTACACCACAAGTGTAGGTTTAGTTCCTTTGATGCACATAGTATTCGTTCACATGATAGCAGACTAAACTTCACCCTTCTATTCACATAATTTTCTCATCAACACCTTCATGCTTCACATACATTCTTCTTCTTTGATCACTATTCATTCATTCACATCTTCATCTTCAAATCATCTTGCATATATACCTGATATAATCGCATGCATCAATTAGGTCAGCCTAATTGGATGCAATTCATATTTTCAAATAGGATAAATTTTCAGCTTCATATAAACTTCTCCAATAGTAATTCAACTATGTCATGCAATATCACATTGGCTAGGTCACAGATATAACCACAATTCATGTTAGACTACTTACTGATTATTAGGTCAACCATGATTAACCCAATAACAAAAAGAAATCTCAAAAATTGGTGCTAGTGTATCATCCAATGATATGAACATTTGGGAATACATATATACCCACTTCCAATTATCATAAGCCTTTTCCCAAAACCTTAATCCATAATGATTACCAAAGAGAATATGTGAACCAAAATACAAGGAATGCTAGATCAACTACCATATTAGATAAGCTTGATTTGCACACTAGTTCAAGTTACCAGACCAACATGGTGACATCAATGAAAAAATAAGATTGATCTTCTTCCATATTTCCTACAATCTCCCCCTTTGGTATTGATGGAAACATGTGCTCAAAAACATAATTCAAAAACTCTCCTACAATTTCTCATTCCATATCTCTCCCAAAAATCTATATCTCTCCCACTTTGACATCAATGGCAAAAGGCACAAAAAAGATATAAACATGGTGACATTCAACAATTCTTATTCATTTAAAATTTGAAAGCCTCAAACATTTAAAGAATCCAATCTTTCAAAGTTCATTCAAATTAGAACGACACTTTTCACCTGAAATACCTTCTTGTACCTTTCTTTAATAATAGGATATAATTTATTCCATTCAAGTAATATAGAGTCCATTATTTTATATGTGCTTTCCAATAGAGACAATAGTGTGAAAGAGGATGAACAATCTACACCTAAGCATTGTCTTTCAAAATCTTCTACATCAAAGAGTATTCCGGAAAGATGTTCTAACCAAACCTCAACAATTTTCTTAAGTAGCTATAATATGTTCACTACATCATCCCTTTTTCTCTGTACAATGATTAGTTCAACTTGTAGTTCACCAAATCTCAGCCTTTTCTTTCCTTCTTTATCTCTAAAAATATCAAACATCTTTCCAATGTTGTTCACTTCATATTCAATTTCTTCAATCCTACTTCTGAAATTATCAACTACATCAAGCCACCAGAGTCAATATTTGTATATATCTAACATTTATTTTATACACTTCTTTGTCTCTATGATAAGTTTAGATAGTCTTTGTTTTTCTTTAGCACATCTCTTCTCAACCAAGGTTTCCAACTTGCATCCTTCTGGACCTTCGAGCAAAATTCTCACTTCAACTAAATTCTCTGGGAAGTAATAAAAAATGATAGAAACATCAATACCTTTAAGAAGTAGATACTCAACTAGAGCATCATCAATTTTAAGTCTGTTAATAGGAGAGGCCAAACTCCAAAATTCACCAATTCTCTTCATTTTTCCTTTAATTAGCATAGACTGCATGTCATTTGGATTAGCATATTTGGATCTAGGTAGAAATTCTTCTCCTTCTTCCTTCTCTTTGGGAATAACAAAGATATTTTCAATGATATCATTTCTTTTCTACGATTCCAAAGGGTAGTCACTAGTTACAATTTCCAATTCTTTTATTCCAGAGGAAGAACATTCATCAAATCGACTAGACATAACTTCACCAGAGCTCATTACATTATAAAAAGATAAGAAAACATTTTTACATGCACTTTCTTTATTTTCCAAGCCTTCCAAGTATCTGTATATTTGTCTTGCAATGGGATTCTTGGATTTCTACTTAACATCCTTCTTTCCTAGTAATGAGTCCAAAGAAAAAAGTATTATACATGTAAGAAAGGACCCAAAATGGAAAGGGTATCCTTCTACCAAAGACATTTGTATGTTTTTGAGAATATTTTCAAGAATCAATCCACATAAAGCAAACTGATTGTTTTGTTTTACCATTTTATGTGCCAGAAACCCTGCAATGGCTGAAGTAGAGCCTTCTTATTTTCTGAAATAGATTTTATAAGAAATGCTATACACAACATACCTAACAAAGGAATCACCAATAGTATCAATTAACAATTCTTGAGGATCCTTGTCTACTTTCGTTATCTCCTCTACTTCCTTGTATTTTATAGTCTTCTTTCCAGGAAGGTCTCCAATACTACATAACCCATTGATGACCTTGATCGCTTCCTTCGTAATAGAATAAGGTTTATCCAATACAATTTTTTCATCCTTGAATTTTCTCAAAAGGGAACATGATAAACTCTTTGTCAGAAAACCAAGGGAATTCTCCCCACAAATCCAAACCTAGGGTTTGTAAGTTTCATAAATCACTTGATTCCAGCCCCAATTCCATTTTCTTTATTTTTCCATGATTAAATTCATCTAGCTTGACTCCTTTTAACTTCAGAGGGATATTTCCACTTGATCCTCTATTAGAAGGTTCCATTATAGCTCTCAACTTATTAAAAGTCAACAAATATTTATTTCTATTACCTTTCTCTACAACTATGAGAGGGAAACTTTTGTTGCTTGCTTTCAAATGTCCACAAAGATTTCTCTAGAAGATTTAGAATTGTTCAAGATAGTTTCAATTCATTCCATAAGTCCTTCAAATTATTTTGATGATCAAAATTATTTGTATAATTTTATTTTATACACCATCATTTTTCCCTACCTCACATTAATTGCAGAAAGCTAACAAAAATTTTCTTTAACACTACTGAGAAACCCTAAATCACTTTGCAAAAGAACATTCATGCTCTGTTTCTTCCCATTTCTTTTGCATTACCTTTTTTCAACCATTCCTTACAATATATTCACATGCCATCCCCTGACACAGCACATTTTGAGAGGATTAATTGATTTTATGATAAAGCTCCTCTAAGATGGTACTAGGTCTAATTCCCGGAGGAATCATCTACATCGGATGAGGGCACAAATGCATCATTAGTCTTTGATTCTTCTTTATTTTTTCGTACATTTCTCATTTCTTGCTCAACTTATTCCTTTTCAATTTTTTTCACTGGTTCATCATATTTCACCGGAGAAAATTGCTTTCCCTTTTTACTTTTGCAGACTTTTGAAATATGTCCCAATTTTTTACAATGGTAGAAAATAATATTTCACTTTCTTGTTTGATTTTCATTACTCCCTATTTTGAATTGATTCTCTTTATGTCCAAACATGTTACATGTATAACAATAGCCATCAAAAGATGTTTTCAACCCCAAAAACCTCCTCACTCAAAAATGGAGACAAATTGCCATTTGTCATGAAGTAGTTTTGTTTGTTGAAGATAATTGCTCAATTAAATAATAATATTATTTAATTTCTTGTTACATGTGCAAATGGAAGCTCCCAATTAAATATAAATATTTAATTATATGTTTGGAGAATATTTTAGAATCTTTCTTAATTAAATATGAATATTTAATTAAGTGTATGGTTATGGGTTTTGATATTTGAAGAAATGTATTTACTTTATATAATAAAGTAATGTGATAATTAATTAAAATAAATAATGGTATTTATTTGATTAATTAAGAAGACATGAGAAAATGATAGTAGTGAATGATTTATAGAAAAGGTGAACATTTATAAATAAATTATTAAATTTATTTAAATGTAGTTGAATCAAGAAGATTAATTAAATAATGCGTATTTAATTAATTTACCAGGCTAATATGATCTGACCATTTTTAGATGTGTACATTTTTCCCCTCTTTGAAGTGATGTGTTTTACTCATTGCTTCAAAGAAATTTTTAAAATTGACTGATGATGCTATATGCCCCCTTGGGTGATGAATCGAAGAAATATGATTTGATGAATTTTTTTTACTGATTTGCTATCCGATTCATCAGCTGATAAAGATGATTTGATGAAAACCACTATTGAAAGATTGATATGAAATTATGATCATTATGATGATGATGATGATGATGTTTTTCGATTGAATCATCATGTGATAGTGAATTTGTGATGATTGATTTTTTATGACTGATAAGAATGATAAATTTTCTTTCATGATTGATGAAAAACAAATAGTAAGATTGATAAATTTGCTTTCATGATTGATGAAAAATAAATAGTAAGAGTGATTTTATTGATTGCATTTGATTGATTTGATTGAATTGAGATGATGGATCGATTAGATGAAAGGAGAGATGAGGAAGATGATGCCAAATGATGGACAAGAGAGGATGATAAGCAATAGGATATTGGTAAGAGAAAATGAGAAGAAATAAAGCATAAATGGATTCAAAAATAAGTATGATGTTGCCCTAGTCAAACTACAAGCCAATATGGATTGATGATGATGATGATAGTGCTGTTGATGAGGAAAGGATACATCCTGAAACAACACAAGGATAGGGAAGGATACATCCCAATGATGATGATAATGATCAAATCTTGCAGTAAGGCTAGGAACAAGTCCAAAGGTATGATTATATTTCATGCTTTATATTTCATCATTGAGCTTTTTGAAATGTTGGAAGTGAGTACAAGCATCAAAGGGGATATTTGCACCAATGATGACCTAAGTACAACTTTCATGATTTTTTATATAGCAAGTTAATACAAGCATCGAGGTATAATTGAACCAAGATGACATGAGTATTACTTGCATAAACATACAAGAGTTAACCTTTTTCCTATGCAAATTCTGAAATGTCATCAATGATACATTGTAGAGCATGTCCCAAGACAAATTTGCATAGTAATAATGATCAACTCATAGACAACAAACAAAGAAAAATCATACTCCTTCCTTGAAACTCTAGTTTAGTACATCATTGAGCCACTCCAAAGATATGATGTTATCAAATTTAAAAAAAAACACAATTCAACTTATGCTTTAAGTGTTCCATTCATTGTATTCAGATTAAGATCATCTAGTTTGTTTCAGTTTCAATGTGTGATATGTCTCAAAGCTATTTCAACCAAGCTTGATTGAATATTCGATTGTTGATCTAATACTTGATGCATGTTGTTTGTTTGTCTGCCAAAAGTTCAAAAGTTGATTGCCCCTAGTGAATTCAGGATTTTGCCCCTAGTCTAGGGTGATACATGCCTATTTTATTGATGAAAGCATACAAATTGTTGATTTTTTTTTGGATTTTGGGAATATTTTGATTTTTTTGAATTTTGATGTTTTTATTTTTTTGGATTTTGATGTTTTTTTAATTTTTTTGGATTTTGATGTTTTTTTTATCTTTTTGGATTTTTGGATTTTTGCAAGGACAGTTAAGATGGAATGGGATGAACAATTGAAGAAACAAGATGCATGATGGAGGATATGGTATGGAAGATTTGGATGAAGGATAAGAATAAGATGCATGATGTTCAAGAAGATCCTTAACCTTGTCAAGATCAAAGGTGAAAACGAGGATAATGACCATGAATGATAAGAGGAAAATGGAAGATAGTAAATGGATAGGGAGATGGATATGAAAGATAATATTTGCATGATAGGGGGATGGAGGAAGTATTTAAGCATCAAGTTTCATGACTAATATCCCTTGAATATGTGCTCTAATAGACCATGGGAATGGGAATTAGACTTATAAATGTTGGCATGATAGTAGAAGCTAAGGTCTTATGCAAAGCTTTGAATTAAAGGAGGAGAATGGGGATTGGATGTTGGATAATGGATAGGAGGTTGAAAGGCTTGGTGATGGATAGATGGAAAGGATGGCAAGATTAAAATTGGCACACACCTTGAAGGGTGATGGAGTGATGGAGGAAAAGTGGATTTGGAAGGTGATATGTTTTTAGATGGGAGATGGGGAAAAGCTTCCGGATTAGCAAATTTGGATGCCAATTTTGATTTTATTAGTTCTGTGAGACTTTTAGGAATCCACATGAATTTTTATTTTGATATTTTCTTTATGGGCCTTTGTGGCCTTTGGAGACTTTTCTCTTTGATTTATGGACCTTTGTGGTCTTTGAAAATTTTCTTTTGACTTGATAGGCCTTTGTGGCCTTTTGCATTTTTATTTTGCTTTGATGGGCCTTTGTGGCCTTTTGAATTTTTATTTTGATTTTTCAATCAAATTTTCTTTTATTTTTGCATGACTCTTCGAGGAGACATGTTGATCCTTTGATACATGTGGATTTTTATATTGAAGCTTTTGACATTTGGTACCCAAAATTGCTTCCAAGAGCAATGAGAGGAGTGTATTGAGATGAATGATATGAAGGTATGATGGATGAGTTAATGTAGGAAGAATTTTGAAAGTGGATTAAGGATGTGTGCCTTTGTTGTTCTTGAAGAATAGGAGATGGAGAAATGTGGGACCCTAATATGGATGGAAGGGTTGATGAGCTAGGGTCAGGATGATAAGGACCAAGGATAGATAGAATTGTTGATGAACTAGGATAAGGACCTAGGATAGAGGTAGTTTTTGGTGGACTTGGATAAGGACCTAGGATGGATGGAGAGTTTGATGAACTAGGATACCTAGGTTGAGCATGAGGTATATAACCAAGGTTGTGAGAATATGGATTTGCTTGGACAAAAAGGGGTTCTAGGATATCTTTTTCATGAAGGCCTAATCCTTTTCCTTTGTAATTAATAATTATGCGCATTTGTTTACACATGGGATATGAGTTTTTTGTGAAACAAGATGCGATTCCATTTTGAGGAGGATATGATATGGATGAAATAATAGGTTTTGGAAGTAAACTAGAGTGGATAAAGGTGGAGGATCCCAATTTATAGGTGTGGGGTTCATGGATAGCTTGAAGAGGTGTGATAAGCCCTTGACATGAGGATGATGGGATACTTTGAGCTTAACTAGGAAAAGAATCATTAGATGAAGGAGATGGAGTAGCTTGATCATCAGATGGAAGGGAATATTTGGATAGGATGGAAGAATTGTTCATGCTCCTAGGCTGTGATTGAGTCATGAGAGGGTATGGATTCATAAGATGGGGTGGAGGGAGGACTTGGAAGAATATTTTGTTCTTGAGATGGAAGAGGATTATCATGGGTGAATAATGAAAGGAGGGGATCATCATATGATTCTAGAGAGATGGGATCTCGATAAAAGATTGGAAGGGTATTTAGAATTTTGGTATCATGGGATGGAGTGGAAAGAATGTTTTGATCGATATGTGTATATTGAAATGAATCGTTTGATGTAGAGGATATGATAGAAGAAGGTGATTGAATGGAATTGTTAACTTGGATGGAAGAACCATGAGGTTCATTTTGAATTATGGGGGATGAAGATAAATACATCACATGAAAAGATTCAGATTCAAACAATCTAATTAAGTAAAACAAACTAAATAATGTGGATTATTCGAAGTCATTCCATTGTCCTCTATCTTAAGTGTTTCTACATAAATTATTTGCTCTTAGTTGGTTTAAGCAGCAGCTCAATAGAATGACCACTCCAAGAATGAGTATTGTGCAAGCTAAAAAATTTAAACACCTATGCTAAATGATTATAAGATGATACAACTATTGTGCAGCTAATGAACATGATTAAGCTATGAATTGAAACTAGATTATTGTGCTTGATGGCTAATATTGTGCAACTAAGATGCTTGATTTTTGGAGATATTTCACTATAATGCTCTTACTATGCAACTAAAATCTATCTTTTAGAAGAGCCAAGAGGCTGTATTTATAGATTTTCAAAAGGAAAAAGCTTTGTTGGCAAGCTTCAATGGTTGATATTTAGCCTGGAGGAATGGATGGTGAGAGATGGAGAGGTTCGAGAGAATATAGCTACTGGAGAGAAAAAGATGGATTGTGTTTTCAACCCACAAAACCTCCTCATTAAAAAATGGAGACAAATTGCCATTTGTCATGAAGTAGTTTTGTTTGTTGAAGATAATTGCTCAATTAAATAATAATATTATTTAATTTCTCATGACATGTGCAAATGGAAGCTTCCAATTAAATATAAATATTTAATTATATCTTTGGAGAATATTTTAGAAGCTTTCTTAATTAAATATGAAATATTTAATTAAGTGTATGGTTATGGGTTTTTATATTTGAAGAAAAGTATTTACTTTATATAATAAAGTAATGTGATAATTAATTAAAATAAATAATGGTATTTATTTGATTAATTAAGAAGACATGAGAAAATGATAATAGTGAATGATTTATAGAAAAGGTGAACATTTATAAATAAATTATTAAATTTATTTAAATGTAGTTGAATCAAGAAGATTAATTAAATAATGCGTATTTAATTAATTTACTAGGAAAATATGATGTGACAATTTTTAGATGTGTACACATCTTTATTTGATTCATCACCTTAGGGGGCATATAGCATCATTAGTCACTTTTCAAAGTCAAGGGAAAAAATTTCGTTATCTGAAAAATTCTTTGAAGCAATACATAAAATAGATCACTTCAAAGAGGGGGAAAATGTACACATCTAAAAATGGTCACATCATATTAACCTGGTAAATTAATTAAATACGCATTATTTAATTAATCTTGATTCAACAACATTTAAATAAATTTAATAATTTATTTATAAATGTTCACTTTTCTATAAATCATTCATTTTTTCATTCCTTCTTAATTAATTAAATAAATACCATTATTTAATCTAATTAATTAACACATTACTTTATTATAAAGTAAATACATTTCTTCAAATATAAAAACCCATAACCATACACTTAATTAAATATTTCATATTTAATTAAGAAAGCTTCTAAAATATTCTCCAAACATATAATTAAATATTTATATTTAATTGGAAGCTTCTATTTTCACATGTCACAAGAAATTAAATATTATTATTATTTAATTGAGCAATTATCTTCAACAAACAAAACTACTTCATGACAAATGGCAATTTGTCTCCATTTTTTAATGAGGAGGTTTTCTGTTTTGAAAACACAATCCATCTTTTTCTCTCTAGCAGCTATATTCTCTCCAACCTCTCCATCTCTCACCATCCATTCCTCTAGGCTAAATCTCAACCATTGAAGCTTGCCAACAAAGCTTTTTCCTTTTGAAAATCTATAAATACAACCTCTTGTCTCTTCCAAAATATAGATTTTAGTTGCAGAGTAAGAGCATTATAATGAAATATCTCCAACAATCAAGCATCTTAGTTGCACAACATTAGCAATCAAGAACAATAATCTAGTTTCAATTGATAGCTTAATCATGTTCATTATCTGTATAATAGTTGTATCATCTTACAATCATTTAGCATAAGAGTTTAGTTTTCTTAGCTTGCATTATACTCATTCTTGGAGTGGCCATTCTATTGAGCTGCTACTTAAACCAACTGAGAGCAAATAATTTATGTAGAAACATTAAAGATAGAGGACAATGGAATGACTTTGAAGAATCTGCATTATTTAGTTTGTTTTACTTAATTAGATTCTTCAATATAATGTTTCATTGGTGTGTTTCTTTTTTTTATTACTAACACATACTCACACACACATTGACATCTCAAATTCATATTACATGTGTTTAGTAAATAATTTGAATCTTTTATCATTTCTACCACCAAAAATGATGTCATCCACATAAACAACTATAATCATGCGCTCACCTTCAGATTTGAAATATAGGTTACTGTATGTGCATCCATTTTTGAATCCTTGTTGTCACAAGTACTAGTCTAGTCTTGGATACCATGCTCTAGGAGATTGTTTTAAACCATATAAGGCCTTTCACAATCTGCAAACATAATCAGTATCCTCTAACAACTGAAAACCTTCTGGTTGTTCAATGTAAAATTCCTCTTCTAGGTTTCCATTTAAGAATGTAGACTTAACATCCATTTGATACACTTTGAATCCTTTATGGACTAAAAATGCAAGAAACATTTTAATAGCTTCTAGCCTTGCTACAAGTGAAAATTTCTCTTCAAAATAAATTCCTTCAACTTGTGCATACCATTTGCACACTAATCTTTTTTTGTTTCTTACCACTGCTCCATCTTCATTCAACTTGCTTATGAGCACTCACTTGGTGCCCATTACATTCTAGCTTGGGGCCCTAGGAACCAGATCCCATGTTTTGTTCTTTTCAATCTATTTTAACTCCCCTTTCATGGCTTCTATCCAACTCTCATCCTTACTAGCTTCATAGAAACTCTTTTGTTCAATTTGAGACAAGAGAGAAAAATTTACTTTTTCTTTATTCTTTACAATTATCCTTCTAATGTGAACTCCTTCATTTTTATCCCCTATTATTTACTCTGTTGGATGGTCTTTTTGAACATAATTTGTAGGGGCCTTCTCAACTTTTATTTCTTTAGGTTCTTCATCATCATTTGCTACATTGTCTTCACAGTCTGATGCATCATAAAAATTATCTTAATCAGACTTGATCTATTTTATACTTTCATCAATCTTCACATTGAAACTTTACACCTTCTTGTCTAGCCTTTTTTTATAGCATTTGTAGGTATATACACCTAAAATTGGTCTGGAGAGTCCGATTAATTAAATACGAATTATTTGATTAATTATCCTAATTTCTTCTACTATTGAATAAATAGAAATATTTATTTATATAGTTCACATTCACACCACATTTTAATTCTTCTATTCTTCTATTATCTCATCTTAAAATAAATAAACAAAATTAAATACTTTGTTTGATTTAATTATCATTTCCCTATTTTATTCTATCACATCAATCTTAAATTGATTAAATAAAGGTCATACACTTTATTGATTAATTGTCACATTCTTCTATTTAATTTAATAAACAACTTCAATAGTTTGTTCTATTAAATTATTTATCTTTGTTTGGCTAATTTAAATAAATCAAAAATATTTAAATTAAGGCATAGGGAATATTCCTCTATATTTCCTCAAAATCAAATTAGATATCCTATGTCTAATTTATGTCAAAAATATGTCAAATTTAATGCTTTGAAACTTCATGGGAAGTTTTGGAGACAAATTTGAGAGAAATTCCAAATTCTTCTCTCAATCCTCCTCCATCAATCCTTCCTCTTCTCTTGCCTAGTGTTTCCATAGGTAGATACAATCTCCAAAATCTTCTCAATCTCCTCCATCTCTCACCATTCAATCCTCCAAATTGAATCCAAGCCTCTCTTTGCCATCCCTATGCATTTCTACAGCTAGGAAATCTATAAATAAAGCCTCATTCAACCAAGAAAAGGATCTAGATTATCTAACTTATGCACTCTTACTCTGCAGGAATTCAAACATCAAGCATTCAAGAATCTAGCATCCAAGCATCCAAAATTCTAGTTTTCATATCATGGTTGCCTCTTGTAGCTTCACTTATCAGTTTTCATGTCAATCTGATGCAAGAGCATCCAGTGGTGTAAGGGCAATCCTACATCACCCAAAAATGTATTTACTTTCATTTAGAGTTTTGTATATGTTTTTTTTCATTTCTGAATACCCTTTTCGTCGAAGAAGAATTCCCAACTTTCAGAACTGCTTTTTTGCTTTTTTTGCTCAACTGCTATTTTTAGCAGGTATGATTTTGAAGGTGTGAGGAGACAGAAATTTAAGGGAAGCTTCGGGACAGAATAATAAACACTTTGGTGAAAGAATTAGGTGAAGATCATTCCCGGTTCAAAAGTTATTCAAGTTTTAGTTTCTGCTTTTTGCCTTACAAAATCTTCAAAGCTAATTTTGAGGGACTTAAAGGCTCCGGATGGGCCCGAAAATTGACGGAAAATGAAAGTGGTTAGCCTTCAGGCCCCACTTTTTGGCACTTCATTTTCACAAGACCTTTCTGAAAAGTTATTATCATTGAAGATCTGATGGTTAGATCTTGAGTTAGGGCTTTCGGAAGTTTGTGCATAATTAGAATGTTGTTTTTGGCTCCAAACGGAGGAAATGGGGCTATTTATGGGGTAGTTTCTGATTTTTGTGGTAGTTTTTAGGGAAAAGAAGATTGCATGCTGTGAATAGGGAAATTTTTGTAGTTTCTTTCTGTAATTTGCATGTATTGCAGAACTCGAGGATTTGAGATCCTCTGTATGTAAGATTTTTATCTTTGAAAATAATAAGGATCTCAATTTTTTGTGTGATTTTCTTTATCTCGGGTTGCACCTTCATCAAGTGGTATTAAAGCGGGTTTTCTTAAGCGTGTGGACAAATCATCGATCGTGAGGTAGTTCACTCCAGGACTATGGTTGTGGGTTCAAGATATTCAAGATGCCTCCAAGAGTGGCGCGTGGTAGGTGAGGTGGTGCTAGAAATGCTGGTGGAAGAGATCCATTAGCGGCCGAGGGTTTTAGAGCCCTCCAGAGACAAATTAATGCATTAAAAAGAGAGTTAAGAAGAGGGGTAAACCCGAGAAGGGGAGAAGAAAGTGAGGATGAAGAAGAGGTAGAAGATTCAGATGCAGAAGAGGAAGAAGAAGCTATTGATCAAGATCAAATGTGGTTGATAAGAGCCATTTCGAAGATCGAAAAAAGACCTAGAGTAGAAGTTCCCATTTTTTCTAGTAGTCTTAACCCGGAAGAGTTGATTGATTGGATCAATGAGTTGGAAGAGTATTTCGAGTATGAAGAAGTAGAGGACCTAGATCAGGTTAAGTTTGCAAAAATGAAGCTGAAGGGCCACGCCAGTATCTGGTGGAAAGAGGTCCAACTAGAAAGAAATAAGAGAGAAAAGGGAAAGATCACCAGATGGGATCGCATGGTGGAGAAACTGAAGAAGCAGTTCATGCCAATGGACTATGAGTTAGATCTATTGAAGAAATTTCAAGGGTTGAAGCAAGGAAGTAGATCTGTGAAAGAATACACAGAAGATTTTCACAATATGATCATCAGAACGGGACATGCAGAGACCAACAAGGAGAAGGTAGCCCGTTATCTTAATGGGTTACGATCGAGCATTCAAGAGGAGTTAAGCCTGGTCAGAATGGTCACCATTGAGGATGCTTACCAAATTTTGCTGAGAGTTGAAGAGAAGCTAAACAAAAGATTTGACAGTAAGCAAAAAGGACTAGGAGGTCAAAGCGGAAGGGGTAGCAGAAGATCTTTTGGAAGCTGAAATGAGGATGAGAAGAAAAGTGAAGGTGTGAGTACCAGTCAAAGCCAGAGGAATGATAAATTCTACCGCCCACGTGATCAGAATGGTGGTGATCAAAGAGGTAGAGGATGAGGAAGATTTGGGCAAGGACCCGAAAGGGGTGGTTTTAGAGGAAGTCATTTCCGATGTGGTGAAGAAGGGCATCGAGCCTATGAATGTCCACAATACCAAGGAAGGATAGACAAAAGGCCAAAAGGTCATGCAAGGGTTGCGCATGTAGATGAGGAGGCTCAATTTGAGCATTCAGATGATGCTGAAAGGGGAGAAGCCCTAGTGGTTAAAAGAGCCCTGGTGACTGAAGAGAAGGAGCCAAAATAGAGGAAGAATCTGTTTCGCACAAGGTGCAAGTGTGAAGAAAAATGTTGTGATGTCATTATTGATGGTGGGAGCATTGATAATCTAGTGTCAGAAGAAATGGTTATAAAGTTGAAGCTGAAGAGGGAAAGGCATCCACATCCATATCGGATTGCCTGGTTGCAGAAAGACCAGAAAGTTCTAGTCAATGAGCAATGCCTGGTGAAGTTCAAGATTGGAAGCTATCATGATGAGGTACTTTGTGATATCATCCCTATGGATGCATGTCACGTGTTGTTGGGGAGGCCGTGGCAGTTTGACAGGTGAGTTGTACATGATGGCCATGCAAACACTTATTCCCTGATGAAGGATGGAGTCTGCCATAAGTTGAAACCCCTGAAGAAGGCTGAAGAAAAGGTATGCAGTAGTGCTAGAATTTGTTATGTTGATGGAAGGAAATTTTTAGAAGGCATGAAACATGAGCGTTTGTGTTATGCATTGATTCCTAAAATGGATAAGGAGGGTAGTGAGAAGGTTCCAGTAGAAGTTTCTGGGTTATTGAATGAGTTTCAGGATATTGTTTCTGATAATGTACCTGAGGGTTTACCACCAATGAGGAAGATTAGTCATCAGATTGGCTTGATTCCAGGAGCCAATTTGCCAAATAAGGCAGCTCATAGAATCACTCCTGCAGAAAATGAGGAGTTGAACAAACAAGTTGAGGAGTTGTTGAGAAAGGGTTTGATTCAAGAGAGTCTGAGTCCATGTGCAGTACCTGCAGTACTAGCACCAAAGAAGGATGGGGAGTGGAGGATGTGTACAGACTCTTGGGCCATAAACAAGATAACAATCAAGTATAGATTTCCCCTGCCAAGGATGGATGACTTGATGGACTGTTTGAGTGGAGCTCAGTGCTTCACAAAGATTGATCTGAAGAGTCGATATCATCAAATCCGGATTTGAGAGGGAGATGAATGGAAGACCACCTTCAAGACCAAAGAGGGCCTGTACGAGTGGTTAGTCATGCCTTTTGGGCTAACCAATGCACCGAGCACATTCATGCGGCTCATGAATGAGGTACTGAAAGAGTTCCTAGGAAGCTTTGTTATTGTGTATTTAGATGATATTTTGATATTCAATAAGTCACTAGATGAGCATATAATGCATATTGGTAGAGTCTTTGAGAAGTTAAGAGAAGAGAAATTGCTGATTAATCTGAAGAAGTGTAGTTTTGTGAAGAAGGAGTTAGTGTACTTGGGGTTTGTTGTCTCGATAGAAGGTCTCAAGATGGACGTAGAGAAGGTGGAGGCTATTCTGGAATGGCCTACCCCAAGAATTGCTACTGAGGTGAGATCTTTCCATGGTTTGGAAAGTTTTATAGAAAGTTTATTAGAAACTTCAGTAGTATTTGTGCACCCCTAACTGAAACAATGAGAGGGGATAGAAAAGAGTTCAAGTGGAGCACTGGAGCAGCAAGGAGTTTTGATCTATTGAAGTAGAAGGTGACATAACAACCTATTTTGGCTCTCTCGGATTTCAATAAGGTGTTTCAGGTGGATTGTGATGCTAGTGGTTGTGCCATTGGAGCAGTGTTAAGCCAGGAAGGTAAGCCCATTACCTATTTTAGTGAAAAGTTAAATGATGCAAAGAGAAAGTACTCTATATATGATCAGGAATTTTATGCAATAGTTCAAGCATTAAAGAAATGGAGGCATTATTTGTTGCCGAAGGAATTTGTTATGTATACTGATCATCAAGCATTGTAGTACCTGAGTAGTCAGGGAAAATTAAATCAGAGGCAGATGAAATGGGTAGAATTTTTGTAGAGTTATACATTTGTTTTAAAACATAGGAGTGGGAAGTCAAATAGGGTTGCAGATGCCTTAAGTAGGAGGCATACATTGTTGATAGAAATGCAGATTGAGGTGGTTGGGTTTAGTGAACTCAAGACATTATATCCGAAAGATCCTAATTTTGCAGAGGCTTGGAAAGCTTGCAAGGAACCTGTTACAGTTGACAGGACAAAGTGGCTGGATTTCATAATTCAAGAAGGCATGTTGTTTAAGGGAAGTCAACTGTGTATTCCAAGGAATTCCATGAGGGAGAACCTAATAAAAGAGAAACACAGTGGAGGAATGGCAAGACATTTTGGTCAAGATAAGACCATTTCCATTATCAGTGAGCATTATTATTGGCCTTAGTTGTCACAAGATGTGAAGAATTTTGTGAAGAGTTGCAGGGTATGTCAAATGGCTAAAGGAGTGAGTCAGAATACTGGGTTGTATCAACCCTTACCTATACCGGAGAGGCCATGGGAGGATGTAAGTATGGAATTTGTTCTTGGTTTTCCAAGGACACAAAGAGGGAATGATTCAGTATTTGTGGTAGTTAAAAGGTATTTGAAGATGGCACATTTCATCCCATGCTAGAAGACCCATGATGCAGTACACATTGCTGACTTGTTCTTCAGAGAGGTGGTGAGGCTACATGGTCTGCCAAAGAGTATAGTCTCAGATCATGACACCAAGTTTGTTGGATACTTTTGGAGGACCTTGTGGAAGAAGTTGAAAACAGAGTTGAAGTTTAGTTCTACACACCATCCGCAGACTGATGGGCAGACTGAGGTTGTGAACAAAAGCCTAGGTAACCTACTGAGATGCTTGGTAGGAGATAAACCAAAGGGATGGGACTTGATCTTACCCCAGGAAGAATTTGCTTACAACAATTCTGTCAATAGAAGCACTGGTAGATCACCATTCTAGATTGTGTATGAAAGTAGTCCTAGGATTGCTCCAAAATTGAGAAAGGTGGACCAAGAGAAGAAGACAAGTGCTGAAGCTGAAGACTTTGCAGAACACATCAAGAATATGCATGAAAAGGTAAAAGAACACATCAACAAGATGAATATGTAGTATAAGGCTAAGGCAGATCAAAAGAGGAGGTATAAGGAATTTCAGATTGGTGATGAAGTGATGGTCCAGTTGAGGAAAGAAAGGTTTCTAGTAGGAACCTATAACAAATTGAAGATGAAGAAGTTCGGTCCCTGTAAAATTTTGAAGAGGCATGATTCAGGGAATGCATATGAGGTAGAGTTGCCAGATGGATTCAACATTTCTCCTATGTTCAACATTGCAGATTTGACAAAATATCATGAGAGTGGCACAGAGGAAGTACCAGCAATGGATTAGTGTGGTATTCCAGCACCTACTTCAGAAAAGGAGGAGATCGAAGAAATCTTGGATAGCCGTGTGGGAAGAAGTACCAGAAATAGGCAGTATGAAGAATATTTGGTGAAGTGGAGAGGAAGGCTTGTGGAAGATTCATCCTCGTTGTCTAAGGCAGAGGTTGACCGTTTGGGTTTTCCTCAACCATCTGAGAAGTGATGGGGTCACTTTTCAAATTACCCTGGGTGTCTGATGCAGGAGCATCCAGTGGTGTAAGGGCAATCCTACATCACCCAAAAATATATTTACTTTCATTTAGAGTTTTGTATATGTTTTTTTAATTTTTGGATACCCTTTTCGTCGAAGAAGAATTCCCAACTTTCAGAAATGCTTTTCTGCTTTTTCTGCTCGACTGCTATTTTTAGCAAGTATGATTTTGAAGGTGTAAGGAGACAAAAATTTAAGGGAAGCTTCAGGATAGAATAATAAACAATTTGGTAAAAGAATAAAGCGAAGATCATTCCCAGTTCAAAAGTTATTCAAGTTTTAGTTTCTGCTTTTTGCCCTACAAAATCTTCGGAGCTAATTTTGAGGGACTTAAAGTCTCCGGATGGGATCGAAAATTGGCAGAAAATGAGAGTGGTTAGCCTTTATGCCCCACTTTTTGGCACTTCATTTTCATAAGAACTTTCTGAAAAGGTATTATCATTGAAAATCCGATGGTTAGATCTTGAGTTAGGGCTTCCAGAAGTTTGTGCATAATTAGAAAGTTATTTTTGGCTCCAAACGGAGGAAATGGGGCTATTTATGGGGTAGTTTCTGATTTTTGTGGTAGTTTTTGGGGAAAAGAAGATCACATGTTGTGAATAGGGAAATTTTTGTAGTTTCTTTCTATAATTTGTATGTATTGCAGAACTCGAGAATTTGAGATCCTCTACATGTAAGATTTTCATTTTTGAAAATAATAAGGATCTCAGTTTTCTATGTGATTTTCTGTGTCTCGGGTTGCACCTTCATCACAATCCATGTCATATTGGCTTCTTTTATCATCGAGATTTTATCATATTAGCTTCATATCATTGTATCAACATCATTCTATTCTTTAGATTGTCATTTTAACAATTATAGTTTTATTTACATCTGAGAGCACAATATCTTAATAAATCTTTGTAGATAGGAGACAATTAGATGCTTTCAGTAGATTATTAGCTTGATATTTGTACATTTTTTCATTAAGAAGTGTTTTATTATATTCTACTTATTCACACTTACAATTTGGTGCCCACCGTGGGGCTGTAACTCCATATTTTTATCATTTTTTTTGAAAAGTGTCACGCAGGTTCTCGGCGTGTTCCATTTCAGTGCTTCCATAAAAAATTATAGCACTTTCATCAAAAACTCTAGCGCATTCATGGAAAACTATGGTGCTTATGTGATACTATAGTGCATCCTTTAAAAGTTTTAGCGCTTTCCATTTTAGTGCTTCCATGAACTGTTTCAGTGCATCGGTTGCCCATCTCCCGAAAATCTAATTTAGCACTTCTATAAAGAACTTGGGCACTTCGGTGCTCTATTTCGGCACTTTTGATTTTAGCGCATCAAGTAAAAACTATGTCGCTTTCATAGACTATTTTAGCGCTTCTTTAATTTTGATCGAGATTCGACGCGACCGCGGGTAGGATTTCATTTTTGATATAGTTAGACTAAAATGAACCAATCCTAGGATAATCATATTTCTTAAAATTTATCAATCCTAGGGTAGCCATTTTTGGTTTAAAATTTATCAATACTAGGGTAGCCATCACACTTTTGCAATATCAGTTAAAAAGGACACCATGATTATTTGTGAAGCAAAATCTTCACATAGATTAGTAAAAATTTTCTCTTAGGCTTGAAACAAATCATTTATCTGCTATGCTTGTGCGGTGAACAGGCTTATGCTCTCCCCTTAACTGGGTGATCAAAGTGCCAGACTCATCCTTTATTTTTCATGCAAATTTATGCTTTTTTTTAAACCTTTAGAAGGCCTGCCATAGTTGGAAAAAGTACTCACCCTATGGAACGCCTAAAGCCAAGGATTCCAACCCACTCTAATCAAAATGCAAGTTGTTGATGAAATTCCAACTTGACGGTAGTGAGCAAGATAACCATCCCCAAAATCTTTGTTCTAAATATTGGGAGGTCTCCTGAGGGAGTTTATCAATTGTCGCACCGCACGGAAGCCCTATCTATGAACCATAGTGTAGTGTCTAGCCAAGTCAGTAACCAGACATTGTAATACTCACAGTTTAAGGGGAGGGAAGAATTTTCCCCCAAGAAACTCACTATATAATTGACAAGGACCGCTTTTCTCAGAGGATGAGAAAACCAACTCTGAGTACGCACCCTCTAGGGGGTGACATGGCTGTGTGCATCAATGCAATTTTAAGATGTGGGTTGTTGAGTATAACGATGACCTATTTGACCTTAAGAGTGAATCTGTTAGAATTGTGTACATTTGTCAAAGTAAACCTATAAAAATCAATAAGGACCATTTGTGGCTCTTGAATATACACTATCTGTTTAGATTAAAATAATTATTCTACAATTTGCTTGCTGTATTTTCACAAAATCATTAAAAATCAGATAAAAGATCATCCAGACAAATGCAAGTCAAATCAAGTTAGAAAAATTCATGATTCGAGAGTTGAAATCAACTAAGTTTGTCAAAAAAACCATCAAAATCAACAAACCCAAGAGGTCACTTGGTTATCAAAATGTTTTGAGGAAAAGGAGTTTTTTATATCAAAGTCAAAAGATCTTATTACAACATAGAATGTTCATTCATAGGTATCACGACTTTGCAAGAGTTCATACTCTTGATTATGTTGTAGAACCACTTTATTCACAAGCTTTCTTCCAAAGGAGAGCCCTCACACAAAATCACAACCATAGTCAATGCATACGTCAGTCCTACCTCCCACAACACATGATACAATATGCCACAAGGCCAAGTCAAATTTTGCAATAAAGAGTTTTTAACATCAACCCTCTATTTTAATGCTCTGGAAATCTATTTTAGCACTTCGGGACTCTGTTTTAGTGCTTTCATAAAATAGCACTTCCAAGCACTGTTTTAGCACTTTCGATCACTATTTTATCGCTTCCATCAAATAGCGCTTTCATCGTCTATTTTAGCACTTTCGAGAACTATTTGAGCACTTCCATTATCTGTTTCAACACTTTAAAACTTTGTTCTAGTACTTCTGAGAAAGAGCACTTCCATCACCTGTTTTAGCGCATCTGAACTTTATTTTAGTGCTTTCAAAACAGAGAGTTCCAAATCATATCAGTCAGTTTGTCTATCATTTATACACAGATTTTTATCAAAACAAAAGTACCTTTTTATTAGAATCACTGTCTAGAAACCAAAATCAGATAGGTTCATATAAGTTTCCAATCTTTTCAACTGAAACACAGATCTTGCAAATCATAAAGTGTCAAATAAAAATGCAATCTTGATTATTACGCTAAAGTTTCATCATCAGGATATTATCATCCTATTATCACGAAACAAAAGCATAGTAATTGGATTTTTAACCTAGTCTTATCAATAAGATATATCATCTTATTTGACTTTGTTAAAAATTCACCTGACATTTTCCAACATAGAAGATCAAATTTTGGAAGAAAGAGAAAAAAGCTCGTATGCCAATTTTCACTAGGTTACAAAAACAGAGGCTCTTAGAAAAGGAACTTGAAATATCAAATACAATGGCCGAAGAAAATCCCTAGAATAGTCTACATCAAAGTGACAAAAATGAAATAACTTCAGAGGACATACAAATAGCCCAACAGGATCTCAAATTCCACAAATTCATGGAAAAGATCTTAGAATAGGACATGGAGAAATACCTCTTAATGTTGGTTGAATTAGGTGCTAAGCTTCCCAAATACTTTGATATAAATCACCTAAGAGAAGCACCTGGAACAAGCAAAATTGAAATACCACAACCAACACAAGGTATAGATCCAGTTGTTGCCTTAACATCCAAAATGAAAATCTTACAACAATAAATACAAGACATGACAAAAGGGAACACCAAAAGGTATGCTGTATAGGAAATTTGTCCCTATCCTTTTGATTCAATAGTCAACATGATACCTTTTCCTCGACACTGTAAATTCCCCAAGTATAACAAATACAATGGAAGAACAGATCTGATCGATCATATTCATGAATTCAAAACCATGAGCCTAGAGTTTTCCCAAGAGGAAACTTACCTAATGAGATTATTCCCAAGAAGCTTGGGAGATTCATGTATGGAATGGTTTTCAAAATTACAACCAAGAATAAGGACCTTTGAAGAACTTGTCAACAATTTCATCTCTCAGTATTCTTTTAACATCCAACACGATGTCACGATAAAGGATCTGTATAACCTAAAACAAACAAAGGGGAGACATTCTTGTCCTTTCTACAAAGATGGCAACGAATATTCACTAGATATCCTCGATCCATTCCTAAGGAAAAGGAAATAGAGTTGTTCATTGACAATTTAATAGAGGAGATAAGTTACAGACTTGAATTGTAATGTCCTCCTACATTTGAAAAGGTGATAGAAAATAGCCTTAATATTGAAGAAGCACTAGTCAAAAGAGGGGTTATTAAACATTTCAATGACAAATCAAATAACACAAACTCCTCAAATCAATACACCAATAGTGATAAACCAAAATTCTGGCAAAAGAGCTAAAATATGACTACTAATGAAATGGCAAGTGATTTACAAAATACAAAACTAGTTTTCAACTTGATAGCATCTACTTCAAAAAAAAATCAAAACAACAATCAAATCGTCAAGTCAAATGTCATTCAGAACAACGAAATCACAAAACTGCAATCATACCAAAAACCATCAAACCACTATAGGTTCACACCTTTAGGCCAAACAATGGAATCAGCAATGAAAGAACTAGTCACTAGAGGTCTTATCACTGTGCGGGAAGCAAGATTCTGGGATCCAAAGGTGAAACCACCATGGTGGAATGACACACATTACTGCAACTTCCACAAATATAAAGGCCACAAAACTAATGATTGCATGGAGTTGAAACACACAGTTCAAGATATGATCAGAAATAACAAGGTATATATAGAGGGACCCCAAAAAAATAATGATCATTCAACCTTGAAGGACCCTTCACCAAACTATGATAAAGGAGCATCATCTTCTACAAACAACAAAGGTAAAAATATCAATCATATCTATGATAAAAGGATCCTTTGTCTTACCATAGTAGAGAGTGATCATATCGTTGGTAAAAACATGGATGAACATGAAATTGACAACACTACCCCTTTGGATTTGCTCCCAAGCATACAAGTCCCTAAAAATCAAATAAACGTTATAAAAATCAGAGAACGAAAGGACTATAAACCAACAAATGTAATGACAAGGGGGAAATCCAAGGTAGTGTTAAAGGGAGTTGGGTCTAAAAATGCATATCCACCTCCGTCTCATTATAACATTGTCGATCAGCTTCAAAACATTCCAGTGCAGATATCAATACTAGAACTCCTCAAACTATCCCCATCACATAAAGAGGTTCTATAACAAGCACTAGTTGCCACTACGGTACCCAAAAATCTAGATGTTTGCCAATTCCAAGCTATGGTGGGGCATTTGATTACCCCACATTTTTTATCATTCTCTGAACAAGATTATGTCTCACTCAACCATCCCCATAACACCACACTCCATATCGAAGTCCTGATCCACAATCATTGTGTCAAAAGAGTCTTAATAGATTGGGGAGCTGGTTTGAACATTTGCACTCTTAGGTTAATTCATGCACTAGGGTATTCTGATGATGCTATTGATGCCTAAAGGAAAATGACCATAAAATCATATGATGAGGAAGAGAGATCTTCAAATGGATTGATTGTGTTACCCATTCAAGTGGGACCAATGATGAAACACATAGCATGTCAAGTACTGGAAAAAGAGTTAACTTACAACATACTCTTAGGATGTCCCTGGATCCATGAAATGTAGGCAGTGCCTTCCATATATCAACAATGCTTAAAGTTCCTAGTAAATGGAAAGGAGGTGACTGTATTTGCTGATTATAATGAACCTCAGCATTGTGACAACCTTGGAATCTCTCAAGATACCTTTGTGCCTCACAATCAGTAAGCATCCAGTTCAACATCATCAAATGAGGAAAAACGTCCAAATATCACCACCAAGTGGATAGAGAATAAGGATAAAGAAAAAGATACAAGTCTTGTTGACACTCAAATAGTAGACAATCCAGATCCCCAAACTTCTTTATCACATTAATTTCAAGAGAAGGTGCAATTGACAGATAAGGGAATGGGGGAATATGCTATGGAGCAATCGCTTAATCTTTCATAGTTAATGCCATCTCCAAAGACATATGGTCAACCATCCATGATCAAACATCAAACATCACTACCTGTCACAATACTTGAAGAAAGGTTTTTAAAAGATGGTACCATAGAGGATGAATCAGATAACAAAGCAATCCTTGATTGGTTATACAAAGATGAGGAACCATCAACATCAAATATCAGTATCAAGAATGTCAATATCAATACAGACAAATATGGCAAAGGGAAAGCTATCCTAGAAAAAATAGGTTATGAGGGACAAGGAATTGTTGGATTAAGGAAGCAAGGTATCATAGAGCCTATTCAACCCTTCACTCTCCATTCAAAAGAGAAGACCGAACTGAGATACTCTGAAGAACAAAAATAGGAAATGACAAAGAAGGCTATAGAAAGAATCCTTCATGTTAGAGATAGCTCTGAAATGGATTCAAATGAATATGAGTGGGATCTGTGTTTTGATATATCTTACACCAATATTCAAATTTATGTAATACAATAATATGCACCTACGCGAGAGGAAGGAAAAAGCTCTAGGTCTAGATCATTCATATTAGGATCACTAAATATCGATGACTCAAGTGGGGATGAATAGACTTCAAGTGAACTAGAAGATCTTGAAGAGGGTACCATCATTGATCTTGATATCCCTAATAAAAACTATGATGAAATTTTTGTCCTAACCCTTACCCCCATCAACTATATTCAAGTCGATGACTTCATGCCTTTAATCCATCCCGAACTTATTGACTGGGAACTTGGCGAACCTATGAATGTACCCATATTTGCAAATGATGATGCCATCATGAATTTCCTATGTCATGATGAACCTAGTACAAGTTCTATCCGTAATAATCTTAACAATGCAACTCGGTAGGAGGATGTCAAATCTTCCAGTTGCAAAAGTAAAAACAGGGATAATAGATCTAATGGTGAAAACCATTCTATGGCAGCATTAGATCTTGAAAAAGAAAAAATAAAGAACGCATCTAATGGTGAAAACCTCTATGAGGCACTAAAAGATGGGAGATTTGACACTCTTCCAAAAAATTATCATGAGTGGTCATCAGCTCTAGTAGAACCAACATAGTCTGTAAATATTAGCACTAAAGAAAAAGAAAAAATCCTACATCTAGCAGAATCCATGATAGATGAAGAAAGACCAGAATTCATCAAATTCTTTAAGGAAAAAAGCATCAACTTTGCTTGGTCATATTCTGAT
This sequence comes from Sequoiadendron giganteum, assembly GCA_007115665.2. NCBI lineage: Eukaryota > Viridiplantae > Streptophyta > Pinopsida > Cupressales > Cupressaceae > Sequoiadendron > Sequoiadendron giganteum. The sequence goes on along the minus strand of CM021101.1, from coordinate 57,701,305 downwards.
ATGCTAGGCTTGGATCCAAATCTGCTCATGCATCATTTGTCTTTGCCTATAGGAATCAAGCCTGTGAAGCAAAAATTAAGAAAAATGTATCCTCATATCGCATTAATGGTAAAGTTTGAGATAAAGAAATTGTTGGATGTTGGATTCATAAGTTCTATTGACTATGCCAAGTGGATATCAGACATTGTACCTATCTCAAAGCTGGACAAATAGCATCAGGATATGTACGAATTTTAGGAACCTCAGTAAAGCATGTCCAAAGGATAATTTCCCATTACCAAATATAGACATCATTGTGGACTTGACGACAGGGCATGCCATGTTGTCAATCATGGATGGTTTTTCTGGATACAATCAAATTAAAATAGCTCCAAAAGATCAAGAAAAGATTGCATTTACATGTCCATGGGGAACCTTCTGCTAGAATGTCATGCCATTTGGTCTAAAAAATTTAGGAGCTACCTATCAAAGAGAAATGACAACAATTTTTCATGATATGATGAACACTTTCATGGAGGATTACATGGATGATATTCTAGCAAAATCTTGTACAAGGGAAGGACATTTGCATATCCTAAGAAAAATATTCACACGGCTACACAAATTCAATTTCAGGCTAAACCCCAAGAAGTGTGTCTTTGGGGTCACATCAGCGAAACTGTTGGGATACATTGTCTTAGAAAAGGGCATTGAAGTGGATCCAGTGAAAGTCAAAGCAATAATGGAAATGTCACCTCCCATAAATATTAGTCAGCTCAGATCACTACAGGGAAGGTTTCAATCAATCAGGATATTTATCTCCTAGCTGGCGGACAAAAGTCATCCATTCAATCACCTGTTACATAAAAATGTTGTTTTCAAATGGGATAATTGGTGTGAAACAACATTCGATCAAATAAAAAAATATCTAATGTCACCACCTATTCTCATACCAGCAACAAAAGGGAAACATCTGATGCTGTACAGTGCAACCACATATATCTCTTTAGGAGCATTATTAGCACAAGAGGATTATGAAGGAAAGGAATGCGCCATCTACTATATCATCAGAACATTAAATGGCTATGAAATAAACTATACTTTCATAGAGAAATCATGCTTAGCGGTGGTGTTTTCTACTCAACAGCTAAGACATTATATGCCGACTCATACAATTAGACTAATAGTAAAGATTGACCCTTTGAAATATTTACTCAGTAAATTTTCCTTAATAGGTAGACTAGCAAAATGGGTCATGCTCTTAAGTGAGTTTTATATTCAATATGTGGAGAGAAAATCCATCAAGGGTCAAGCAATCACTGAACAATTAGCTGAGGCTCCTTTACTAGATGATCGACCCATGACAATGGAGTTTCTAGATGCAGACATTCTAACAATCATGCCACAACAATGGATATTATATTTTGATGGATCATACACACAACGAGGATCTAGAGTAGGGATTTTGTTCATCACTCCCCAAGGACACACCATTCCGAAATCATATAGACTAATGTTTCAATGTACAAATAATATGGTAGAATATGAAGCATTAATCATTTGGGTCAAGATAGCAATTGAATGGAAGATCACAGATCTATAGGTATATGAGGACTCTCAACTAGTAATTTATCAAGTAAATGACAAGTATCAAACAAAACATGAAAAGTTGATTCCCTACAAACAACAAATAGATGATCTAAAACAGTTTTTTGTCAATGTAAAATTTGATCAAATTCTAAGGGTGGAGAACAAAGCTGCGAATGCTATGGCCACAATTGCTTCACTCTTACAATTGCCAGAGAAACATGCTTGTTATGAGTTTATTGTAGAACAAGTATCATGTCCTTCTTACAATAGTTTGGAATCCAATACCATATGCCATTTAGAGACCATTGAAAACTCCATCTATGAAAAAACCTATGCTTCCTTAAAGAACAATATCCTCCTTCCCAATCTTTCCAGGAACCAAAAACGTAATTTTATCTACCAATCCACCCGACATATTTTGGTCATGGACATCCTTTATTGTCGAGGTCTTGGTGGTATCTTACTCCGATGTTTAGAACACGATGAATCTAAGATGACCTTATGTGAGGTTCATGAGGGTATTTTTGGCACTCATTTGAGTGGTATAACTCTAGCAAAGAAACTCCTCCATTTAGGATATTATTGGCCATACATGGAGAAAGAGTCTTATTAGTTTGTAAAGAAATGTCAAAAGTGTCAGATTCACAGTAACCTGATTCACGCACCAGCTCAAGAACTACATCCATTCACATCAACATGGCCCTTTTATGAATGGGGACTAGATCTGGTAGGAAAGATAAATCATTCTTCATCCAATGGACACAAGTTCATAATAACAGCTACAGAATACTTCACAAAATGGATAGAAGTAGTGCCTCTTACAATGATTATGGGGAAGTAGATCTCATCATTCATCTTGAATTACATTATATGTCGGTATGGCATCCCTCAATCTATTATCACTAATAATGGACATCCTTTCAAAAACCAAGATGTTCAAGAATTATATGAGAAGTTCCATATCCAACATCGTTTTTCAACACCATACTATCCTCAAGGAAATGGCCAAGTAGAGGCCTCTAACAAACCAATTCTAAAAATACTCAAGAAGATGGTGAATGATGTTGGATGTGATTGGTATGTTCAACTCAATCCTGCACTGTGGGCCTACAAAACCAGTATCAGAACACCAATAGGAGCAACACCATATGCCTTGGTATATGGATCAGAGGCTATACTACCTATTGAAGTAGAGATTCCATAACTCCATGTATCACTCAGAGGAATCATTTCAGATGAGGACTATAGGGTATCCAAACTTCAAGAACTAGAATTGTTAGATGAGCATCATCAGCAAGTTGTCAACCATATCACGACACAGTAAGCTATCAACCATCTCACGACATATCAACATAGAATATCAAGGAGTTACAATCATAGGGTAAAATGTAGTCTTTTAGGTTGGCGATTTGGTTCTAAAAGAAAACCCTAGAAATCAATAGGATAGGGAAAAGAAAGGGAAATTTGAGCCTAACTGCCTAGGTTCTTTTGTCATCATATCAGTATACGGATCAGGGGCCTATCAACTATCAATGTCAGAAGGGGATTTATTTGATGAACCTATCAACAATATCCATCTCAGAAAGTTCTACACCTGAATTTCCTACTGCATGCATTAAAATTTTGAAAAAGGGTTTCCTTGATGAAAACCTGGCAAATAGGTGTCTTGGCAACAAAAAATACAAAAAAAAAGACAAAAAAAGAAGCGGGAAAAATATACAAAAATAAAGGGTGTAATCAAAACATATGGTGTTAACCTAGAAATAGGAATCGTATGTGATTCTAAATCAGTTTTCCCATCTATTTTGACACATATCGGGATCATTAGTCTGAAAATTGTTCCCATTTCATATCATATCATTAGTCTTACCATCATTACATCCATTATCAAATCATTTCACTTGGGGCAACATCTGGATATCACTAGAGGCAACAAAAACATTGGTCTCGCCAAAATGGGAAAACAACAATATGACAATTACACAAAAAAAATGATCAAAGCACAACATCAATCATCATCAGAAAGGCATCAAACATCTGTATCATATCAGAAAATTCCAAAAACAAGTCAAAAAGTTAGTCTAGAAAGAAAAACCAAAATCATGAGTCTATGTCAGTCAAACTATGTGGTCTATGCATGTGTAACATAGGAAAGGCCTATCTTTGATCAGCCCTCGAGACCCCTAGGATAGGTTAGTAGGTTAGATCTTTGGTCAAAATCTTGGAAAATCCAAAAACATCACAAAATCAGGATGGATGATCTAATCTGAATAATGATTGAAACACTCTAAGTAAAAGGTGGATTAGTTGTATTTTTTAATTATTATCATTTCTTTGGAGTAACTCGATGATGTAAATGAGCTAGAAAAACAAGGAAGAAGAATGATATTTTTATTGTCTACTGTCTATAAATTAATCATATAAATGTGTGAATTTTTGGGGGATGTGCTATGCAAATATATCACCGATGACATTTAGAATTCACACGTTGAAATGATTAATCACTACCTATTTATGTAATGAATGCTCAGGTCATCTCGGTTCAATTATACCTAGATGATTGTGTTCCCTTGCAATATCAAAAATCATGAAAGTAGTACTTAGGTTGTCATTGGTCTAACGCATACCATTTACGCTTGTACTCACTTTCAAAATCCAATAAAAGCTCTATGATGATACGAAGAACAAACGTACTGTTAAAATGACAATGGTTGCATATAGTTACATGTTAAAACTATATTGCATTCATAATAAATTCATTATCTGCAGAGTGTTTTTTGCATAAGGGATTCGATTTAATGACTATCGCTTCTACAAATATGATTGAGTATACTTGACATGAATCAAAAATCATCAAAAACATACAAAATTCATCATCTTATCATTAAGTTTTCATCATTTCATCATTCATGCATTTAACATCAAATAGTTATACATTTATTGTACCATATTTTTCCACAAACCATCATTTAAATAAATACATCATGTTCATTACACCATATCATTCATTGCATTATTATCATATACATTTGATTAATTTTTAACCCATACATCATTTACCATCCATCCATACATTTTATCACATTAAAATAAATATAAGTCATGTCATTACTATCCATACATCCATACATCGTAAATCATCATTATTATCCATACATCCATACATCTTAAATCATAATTGAAGACACCATAACATCCATACATTATATCATATAAAATCACACATAATAAATGCATCCATCATAGAATCATAAACCATCATAAATCAATAGTAATCAACTACATATCATTTATATCATCAATGTCAAGTATACAATGAAGTCTGAAATAAGAAAAGATACATCATCAAAAATGAGTTGACTCGAAGATACATCATATCTCAAAAAGAATGTCTCAGAATCACAATACAACATCTATGATCTGTTGCTACCAGAATGAGCAGGCATAACGGGACCAGTACCACCACCAACCCCAGAAGGACTAGGATCTTTGGGATCTCCTCATGGAGGCTGTGTCACACCCTCGTTGACTATACGGGTACAGGTCCGACTAGATCTTGATGGGGCATAGCTGACTCTGTGATCAACAAGCACTGCATCATGATACCTACCTCTATAGAACTTCGCCTCTCGTCCAGCCCAGAGAACTGCCCTCATATAATTTTCCACTGAAGTACCATCAGCTACTCTCTGTAGTGTCTCGGTAGTCTCCTATGCCCTCTCGGCAATTTGTCTAGCACTGTCTCGCTCAGCTGTCAAGGTATCAACTTGAGTCTGAACAACGACCAACTGTCCCTGTACTTGTGTTAATGCTTGTGCATGGGCCTATGCCTGGATTTGCATCTGAGTCTGCATCTATACAAGAAAATCCTATGCTTGCACCAATTGTCCGTGCAGAGTCTGTACCTGGGTCTGGAAAATAGCAATCTACCTCTGATGGTCAACTGACGACACTACCATTGCTCATCTCTTACAAGGCTTGCTCGATGATGGACCAACACTCATTGGTCTAGCCCCTCTACCACCTCCACCACCACCATCACCGTCATCATTTCTACTATCCCCACTGGTTCTCTCAGTGCTACTGCTCGACTGAGTATCATCCCCATTGCTATCCTCCTCACCCTTAGTAGCATCCTCCTCCACAGGTAAAGGTGTTGGCTCATCAAGAATCGTAAATCGAGGATGTGGACGAAATTCCAAAAATGTGGCATACACCTCTGTCACGAGTGCCTCTGCAATATCTTTATGAATATCCTAGGCTAATGGCTACAGAGTCCTGTACCCCTCTACTAATGTCTCATACGACATGCATGGCCCCCAATATGCTACATCACTCTATCGTCAAGCATAATGGGCTACCCCTTGAGGAATACATTGTACTATACCATACTGCCTATACACTCACCACAATAGAAATCTCTCCAACACAAAAGGGGTCCTATCAATTAGGTACATGGAATCACATAGGTATCCAAGCACTACATCATCCTCATCCCACTGCTCATAGTCAAGATAAGGCCACCAGATGACACTCTCCATGTCATCCAAAACTCGTCTCTAATGCTCTAACTTACCCATCTGAGCCTGGGTAAGTCTACCTCTGTACCTAAAAACATAAGGTCTACCTGCTGGTCTATCAAGAACTAGAAATGGTTAAGCAATGGAAAAATGCTCCCATTCCCACCCTTGTAGTAAAGTCATCCCTACTGATAGACTGTGTGCTCCCAAGTATACTACTAAATGTAAATCATGATAGAGGTGGGCTAGCATACACATCCCCCATGCATATCTCATCCCATGCATGACCATACTCTCAAGGATATGGCCCCAAAACATAGAGAATCCCTTTGACCTACGATTAGGACAAAGGAAGCCTCTAATAAATCCAACTAGCATTGCTAGTAATGAAGCATATGCATTGGCTATCATCCACCATCGGAAACTCGGTCCTGCAATGTGCTTATCCTGAAAGACTCTATGGAGATAATCTCTCGCACCAGCCTCATATGAGTCATAGACAATGATCTCTCCCATAAATGGTATCCACAAAATCTGCCAGACATCTTCGGGTGTGACTGTCATCTCACCAATGGGTAGATGAAAGGTGTTATGGTCACTGTGCCACCGCTCGGCCAAATCAATAAGGAGACCCCGATTAATCCTAATTTGGGGCATATCAAGGAGACTCAAAAGACCAAATCGACCTATAACCTAAATCTCATCAAGAGTCAGATCCAAAATCAAATCTATGGTCCAGGGAAACTGCTCTTACATCTGGAGATTACCCAAATCCTCCTATCATCATAAAAATTTTAAAATCAGTGCACTATGTCAAGAATCAAAAGTCATTCTATTATCAAATCCAATCAAAATTCATAAACAAACATCAACAAACCTCACCTATCATGAGGTTCATCAACATTATCTAATCTCACCTATCATGAGGTTTATCAAATATGAAATCATTCCTTGCCTATCATGAGGATCATCACGAATAGGAGTATTCTCGCCTATCATGAGAGTAACTCTTATTAATCATAAAAATCAGTCATCATGGAATTTGGATAATCAAATCATATCAAAACGAAGAATGGACATGATCAAAATTGACGAAATCAAGGTTAACTATGTCAAAATCTACAATTCTGACATGGATGCCCTAAAACAGGCATCCAAAGCACTAAAAATCAAAAGCGCTACTTTACCAGTTGGATGTGCTAAAGTAGGCATCCAAAGCACTACTTTATTAGAAGTGCTATTTCAGCCAATGGATGCGCTCAAGTAGGCATCCAAAGTGCTACTTTACTAGAAGCGCTATTTTGGCACTTCGATGTGCTAAAATAGTCCATCAAAGTGCTACTTTTCCCAAAGTGCTATTTTGGCACTTCGATGCGCTAAAACAGTCCATTGAAGTGCTACTTTTCCCAAAGCGCTATTTTAGCATGTCAATGTGCTCAAACAGTCCATCAATGTGCAAGCGCTAGAACAAACCATCGATGTGCCATTTTATTCCATCAAAGTGCTACAACATTCTAGGCGCTAAGATCTGGTGTCAAAGAGCTAAATCGGACTACCTAAGCGCTAAATCATGAAAGCGCTAAACTATCCTACGATAGTGCTAGAGAAATTAATGAAAGCTCTACTTTCTCAAAGTGCTAAAATAGTTTACAAAAGCACTACATCGGAGTGCAAAGTGCTACAACACAACATTGATGCGCTAAACTAAGAAAAAAATGCTAAAGCATAAAAACTACATGAAAAATGGGAATGCATGAAATATGAGGTGCATCATGGGTACATATCGGAGGTTCGTAGGTGGTCAGTTGCTAGTGACATCACATGTGCTCAAAATGATGAGTGTGGTAGGGGATAGGCATCTTGCTCCAACTAGCTCAAAAATCTCTATTACTAGGTGTTGAAAGTCAAAAAGTAGAAATGAGATTGAAAATGACCTTTTGGACTTTATATAGTTTTTTTGAAAAGGGATTTTGGTGGGTTTTCTTTTATTTTAATTAATTTTATTTATGGAATTAATTGAAATTCATCCACAAACTATATTTTCTTCATCAATGTCGGGAGATAAATTATTTTTTCATCAAATCATCATCAAATCATTAAATCATCATAAAAATTTGAAAAATTCTAAAAAATCATCAAATCATTAATTTATCTCTCAAGGGGGCATATTATCAGCAATCATCTGAGAATCAATATCTAGGGCATACTGAATTTTTTTCATCAATACTAGTAGTAGCAGCAAAATTTTCTTCGAAGCAATGCATAAACACATCACTTCAAAGAGGGGAAAAATGTATGCACCTAAAATTGCTCTGGAGAATTTGATTAATTAAATACGAATTATTTGATTAATTATCCTAATTTCTTCTACTCTTGAATAAATAGAAATATTTATTTATATAGTTCACATTCATGCCACATTTAAATTCTTCTATTCTTCTATTATCTCAACTTAAATTAAATACTTTGTTTGATTTAATTATCATTTCCCTATTTTATTCTATCACATCAATCTTAAATTAATTAAATAAAGGTCATACACTTTATTGATTAATTGCCATATTCTTCTATTTAATTTAATAAACAACTTCAATAGTTTGTTCTATTAAATTATTTATCTTTCTTTGGCTAATTTAAATAAATCAAAAATATTTAAATTAAGGCATAAGGAATATTCCTTTATATTTCCACAAAATCAAATTAGATATCCTATGTCTAATTTATGTCAAAAATATGTCAAATTTAATGCTTTGAAACTTCACCGAAAGTTTTGGAGACAAATTGGAGACAAATTCCAAATTCTTCTCTCAATCCTCCTCCATCAATCCTTCCTCTTCTCTTTCCTGGTGTTTCCATGGGTAGAGACAATCTCCAAAATCTTCTCAATCTCCTCCATCTCTCACCATTCAATCCTCTAGATTTTATCCAAGCCTCTCTTTGCCATCCTTGTGCATTTTTTAACCAGGAAATCTATAAATAAAGCCTCATTCAACAAAGAAAAGGATCCAGATTATCTAACTTATGCACTCTTACTCTGCAGGATTTCAAGCATTCAAGCATCCAACATCCAAGCATCCAGCATTCTAGTTTTCATATCATGGTTGCCTCCTATAGCTTCACTTATCAGTTTTCATGTCAATCCATGTCATATTAGTTTCTTTTATCATCTATATTTTATCATATTAGCTTCATATCATTTTATCAACATCATTCTGTTCTTTAGATTGCCATTTTAACAGTTATAATGTTATTTAAATATGAGAGCACAATAGCTTAATAAATCTTTGAAGAGAGGAGACAATGAGATGCGTTCATTAGATTATTAGCTTGATCTTTGATACAATGTTTCATTAAGAAGTGTTTTATTGTTTTCTACTTATTCATAGTTACAGTAGGCTTTACTTTGAGTGGAATATCCTAAAAGTATTGCTTCATCACTTCTTGATTCAAACATTCCCAAGATTTCATCTTCTCTTCTGATGTAGCATTTACTTCCAAATACTTTAAAGTATTTAACAGATGTAGGTTTACCATACAAAAATTCATAGGGAGTACTATAACTTTTTACTAAAATTTGGACTATTCAAAATGTATATAGCAACATGGATTTCTTCTCTCAAATACATATTATTTAATCTCACTTCTTTTAACATTTCTCTAGCCATGTCCTACACAACTCTATTCTTCCTCTCTACCACTCCATTTTGTTGTGGAGTTCTTGGTATCAAATTTTTTTCTCTTACTTCCATGTGCCTCACAATATCAAAAAATTCACTAGATGTGAATTATCCTCGTTTGTTTGACCTTAAACATTTTATCTTTCTTCCTATTTCCTTCTCAACCATCTTTCTAAATAGTTTGAATCTCTCAAATGATTGTGACTTTTCCCTCAAAAATGTTACCCATGTCATCTTGGTATAGTCATCTAATAGTAACATAAATTATCTTTCTCCTTTCCATCCTCCTATTCTATTAGATCCACACATGTCAGTGTGAACTAGCTATAAAGGATTTGTGGTTGAATATTCTTTAGATGGAAATCTAGTTTTTGTTTGCTTTCCCTGATGGTACTCTTTACATATGATGCTTGTAGGATTTGTTACCTTAGGCATATGTATGACCAAACCTCTTGAACTCACTTTTACCAAGTTATCAAAGTTTATATAGCCTAATCTTATGTGCCATAACCAACTTTGATTAGCTTGTCCAATTAGAAAACTTTAACCTTTTAATTCAACAAGGTTGTAAATATTGAAGTCGGTTCTCAAACCTTGTGCAAATATCTTTCCATTATTTATGATTTTTCAACCTTCTAACTAAAATTTGACCTTATAAATATTGTCACACATTTGGCTCACACTTAACAAGTTGTGCTTTGAACCTTCAACATACATGACATCCTTTGTGGGATTTTTGTCATCCAAACTTAAGATGCCTTTACCAAATATTTTGGCTATGGTGTTATCATGCAAACTCATAGATCCTCCATTGCATTTTTTGAGTTTGATGAACTTTATCTTATCTCTAGTCATGTGTCTGGAGTAGCCACTATCTATCACCCATATTTTCTTCTTGGCATGTAGAGTTTTTTGTGGAATAAATGATTGTGTGGAGCTTTCTCCTTTTTATTTCCACACTTTGTTGGTTTTCCTTTATATCTTTTCTACTATCTCCTCCTTATTATTTGATTCTTTGTTTGTCTTAGGAGGTAATATCTTATTTTTCTTATACTAAACATTTGGTTTTGTAAACTATGTTCTACAATTTTTTGCTATGTGACCAAATTTATTACAATTATAGAAGACTATGTTCATGTAAAGTAAAGGAGCAAAAGAATTTATGCTTTCGAAATTTGCACTCCTTTTAGGAATGATTCAAAACTCCCTAGCCCTATGACGAAACTGATTACATGAATACAAATATCCATAGAAATATGTGGAATATGTGGTCATGTCATTTAGTATTAGAGGAGGGGGTCTGGTATGCACCCATCTTCTAGAGTTTCTCAACTTAGTAAACCCATAAACATTAGTCATCTTGAAGCTTTTCTTGTTCTCTTACTAAACATGATCTGATTGGTTATCCTTCTTGTCTATGACAAGATTCTTTTCATCCTTGGTTTTCTCCTCTATATATTTCTCATTACAATCATTTTCCTTGATAGACTTAGACTTTTCTTCTTATCTAAACCTTTCATTTGGCTTTGCAGAGGCATCAACAAAGGAAATTTTCCATTTCTCCAAACCTAAGCTTGATTTTTCTTTAGCTGTAGGCCTCTGGGAACTCAATAACTTGTTGAGAATTTCTGAACCACTTTTTAACCTAATTCCTTTCTCTATTCATTCTTTTTCCTTTTCTAGATCTCTTCTCAAATAAAAAATCTCTTCCTTAAGCTTCATGCATCTATCTACTTTAGATTGGAGCTTGGAATTAATCACATCCTCTACTCTCTTGGCTTCTTCTAGATTTAACTTCAGATCTACCACATTTTTGGTAGATTCTTCTAGCTCCTTGATTATTTTATATTACTCTTTATGTGTAAGTTTCTTCTATTGCTTTTTCTCCCTTTTTAACTTCTCAATCTCATCTTTAAGATTATCTATCTCATCTTGACCACATATGAGTTTTTCTTCCAAGTAAACTACTTTGTCTTCACCCTCTTCATGAATATCTCTAAAAATTTTCATTCTTCTACTCCTCAGACTCTTTTTCCAGAAATAGAAACTCATGGTTTCTAGCAATAAAGACACAATTTTGTTCATCGTCCAATCTATTACAGTCTGATACATCACTATCTTCTTTGCTGCATATACTTTTCTTTTTCTTTTGAAAGTTTCTTTTCTTAGGGTAGGAGGGTTTCTTCATCTTATCATCTACCTCTAGTTCAAATTTTCCTTTCTTGTTGTAAGAACATTTAGCAGAAAAATGACCTCTTTTACCACATTCAAAAAATTTGAAGGGAAGCTTACCCTTATATTTACCAGATCTTCTTCTTAGTCTTGTAATTAAGTTTTCCTCTTCTTCCTTAGTTTCATCATCCTTGGTTGGAGTCGTAACTTCCTTGTCCATTTTGGGAGACAAATCCTTCTCCTTATTGACAGTATTGAAAGAAGCTTCTTTCCTAGATGGTTTTTCATCTCTCATCCTCATCTCATAGGCTGTGAATATGTTGTGTAGTTCATTTAGAGAGTTTATCTATTTCTCTCCCTTCTTCTATGGTTGAGATCTTAGAATCATACTTGTATGTCATTAAAGTAAAAAAATTTAGAACAACCACATCCTCTTTCGTCTCTTCTCCATATCCTTTGATAGAGTTCACAATATCATTAACTCTCATAAGATAGTCTACATTTTTTTCTTCCTCTATCATTCTTAGACCTTCAAATCTAGCTATCAATATTTGCAACTTTTCCAATTTTACCTTGTCATCTCCTTCATAAATTTTCTTCAATGTATCCCATACATCTTATGAATTCTTACAATACATAAATTTGTTGTGCATAGACCTAGATAGATTATTCATGATAGCGAACCATGTCTTTTCATTATTGTCAAAGTCATTTTTGTCTACAACATCAATACGGGGTGTGGCAGGTAATGTGTATCCATTTACTACTTACATCCATACATCAAAACCTAAGGATCCAAATATCCTTTCATTACTAAGCTCCAATAGGCATAATTTTTTCTATCAAAATTAGGTGGCTTGGTTGAGGATGTGCTTTCCTAATTGGCTATTTGTTTTCACAAATTCAAGGACCCAAATGAGTTGATTAAGCTTCTCCTAGGGAACCTAGGGCTCTAATATCAATTTTTGGAACACAAAAATCTACTAAGAGGTGGGGTGAATCAGTAGATCTTGAAATTTATCTCTTAAAACCTTTTATGGAGACTACTTTCTTTAACCCTTGATGTGTAGATATTAAACATGTGATACAAAAATATAATCAAGCACCCAACACATCACAAAGCACATAATATATGTGGAAAACCTAAGATGGGAAAAACCATGATGAGAAATGCTGCTAGGATCTATTGTCCTAATCCAACCCCACAATCCAAATCTTTGTTACAATGTTTTAGGGCTACAACCCAAGGAAGTACCTACTCCCTGATTTAGGAGCTACAACTCTAAATAAATGCCAATCCCTCACTTTAAGCACAAAATTAATACAAATGAGGTTACAACCTCTTATGAAATTACAAGCTCAATTATGCATATAAATGGTTCTACATAGACTTGAGATGCATCAATACATACAATACTTTGTTGCACTTACTACAACTTACACTCTACTATTGTAGCTACACTCTTAAAAACACATAATTCTTCTTTGTACTCACTTCTCTACTGCATTCTTAATTGTACATCTCCCTATTCATCACTTTGTGCACTAGCATAATTCTCACACTTCTACTCAATTGCAAACATGACACTATAACAATACTTGATTATCTTCCTTCTTTACCAGCTAGCAATTACTGCCTTGGTACCCACACCATTATCCATCTCATCTAATAGAGTCTATCAAATATTTCCATTTTCACTCTACCTTTGCATTGAGCCACTTCCATATTTAATTTTGATACAAAGAATTTTCCTTCATTCTCTCTATCAAACCCTAAAATATGATACATATTCAATGTGTTCTTCTGATTATTCAATCTGATCTGATCTCAATCACCTTTGTAATCTTCCATTGTCTTAAACATCAAATATTCATTTACATTGGTCATTGGGTGCATTTGGACCAATTAATTTATTCCCCTTTGTCATTTTCCAATTGAAAACCTATTCACATAGACTTAGCCATTTGAGATCTTCATCTTTGAATGTGGGTCATCGATCTCTTTCTTCATGCCACAATCCATTGGCTCTCATTCATCATGGTATATTTAAAACACAATCATTAGATCAATTACCTTTAAACATGCGTTGTTGATCTCCACTAACTAATGATCATCGTTAGATAAATCACCAAACAATCTACATCGTAGATCTCTTTATACACCGCTTTCCATATGCGAGTTCCACCAAGACACACATCCAAAATCCACTCATCTCATGAGCTTGAAAATGGGCCCACACAGGCCTTGCAGGGTTAGTGGGCTACTACCATTTTTTATCCATGTCATCACCACCTAATTCATGACAATGATGTAAATCAGATTATTGAGTAATCATTCTTCACCATCCGTTTAGCTCTATCACAATCTATGATTGTATTGGGTCCCATTAGATTCATTTTGGGCACTATTAGATCAATAAGGGATAATCTACATCCTTCCGTGCTAACCTTGTGGGTCTTGATTGAGCCCCACTAAAATTCTAGTGGGGTGTCCATACTTCAACCATTTATCCATCATGACATCACTTTCCACTAGCTGCAATTGTTTCCTTTGTAGGTCTCTCCCTGCATCAACGGTCAATATCCACCCATCATGGATTAATATCCACCGCTCCTAGATGACCCTGCACCATTCGATTTTGTAACCTCAACCACAACTGTCGATTGAGAGATATCTCATCACAACTTCAGGACACCACCAACCAAGGTGATGTGTTTGATCACCAACATGGAATGCATGACTTAAGTTATTACTTAAGTGACTTGCTACCTACAATACCAAGTAACCAGCGAAATGGAAAATATTTGAATGCTATGACTGCAAACTCTTGCACAATTAGGTTTCAATTGTTAAACCATAGACTAAGAGCATGAAAAAATGAAATTTGACATCTCCATTGACATCAAGACCTACACAATACCTTATTGGAAAGATCTTAAGGAACCCAGTTTGAATCTATCATCTAATTTTCCACTTGATCCAATACTCTCATGCTCATTTATTGTCATTATGCCAACAATATCCCTTGGATGGTTCACTTTTGAAATCAATGAAAATCATATGCCAACACTTTGAATGAAATGACGGGGTCCTTTTTTGTACTAAAATGCACCTATAAATCACCCACCTCCAAAAATTTCAAAAAAGCAATGGATAATTTAGATCTGAAGCTTGAAAGCCCTTGTTGACAAAAAAACTCTCATAAATTGAGAAGGGGTTTTCTGAATCAAGGCTCTAATAGCATGTAATAATTATGAAAAACACGATCCATGAGATCAAACAATGAACAAAGATAACTTCTACACAAGAGATCTATAAACAAAAGATGTGCAATATTCCTCAACAAGTAAAAGCTACAACAATGAACCACAATAATCTTCAAGGAAAACAAAAGTCCTCAAAGGTTGAGAGTTTTATCAAAGAAATGATAATACACTAAGGGTTGAGTGCTTATAAGAGAAAAAACCTAAATAATAAATAAATTAGACCATGACAAGTGTGAACATCTCATATAATGATGCATAATGATCTAATAATAGCTTAACTAATAAAAGCATAAAGGCATTCCTAAGTTTATCTTAAGTGTATAAGAATAAATTAGACTAATAATTAATTAAAAATTAACTAATTATTACCTAATGGATGATCACTCTTAACATTCTTTAGAATATTCCCTCACACACTTTGTTGGCTTGAGAACAATTTGAAAAGTAAGAAACCCACATGCCCTCCCAAACCTATTTCATTCATTCTCACAACAGATAGGATCAATAGAAAGGTTTGGATGTCCTCTTCTTTTCTATGCCAATTTTTTAAGGCCATCAATCTCCCTAGGGAATATTTCACCAAAGGGGAGAAGCGATTCTCAATTTTAAGCCCTTCATTGTATGGCAGTTAAGCCATTGGTTCTTTCCAACCCAAGGGGGCCTTAACTTCATCGCTCTTTTTTTATTCTCTCTAACATTTCATGCAAAAATTACTTTTGAAAAATCTGAAAGCTTAAGTTAATTTTATAAATGTGAAAGTTTTGAAAGCTTCATAGCTTTTTATCGATAGCTCAAAATTGAGTGTCATTTTTTGTAAAAGTGATTTTTTTGCAATGCTTCCAAATGAGCCCATTTGGACCATTTACAAAGAACTCCTTCTATAAAGTGTCAAATTAAGGGGGGAAATATTGTAAATTCACTCATACAAAGTGCCAAAAAACTTAAAATGTGTTCCACATGGAGGGAATTTGATAAATTTATACCTACATTGAATTATAAAGTGTAATGGGGGTTATGCAGAGCATTGATTTTCCATCACAACAATGGATACTTAGGATGATCACCTCATGTGAGTGCACCTTGGAGCACACCCTTTCTTAGTTTCTTCTACATCTCTACATTCCTTGTACACTATTGATTTTAGTTGTTCCTCTAATATTCTCTTAACATTAGGGGGACTATGATGTGTTATGCTAATTCATATTTCAATGAAGTAGTGGAGGAATCTTCTTTTTGGGAAGCCTTATGAAATTTCTATCTTGATATCTCATATGAGGGATTGTTTTAGTGGATTACTTTTGATATTATAGTACTAATAATCATAGTACTATCTATATTATCTTCACAAAGTTTGATTGACTTTGTGTATATTGGTTGAGTAGTGCTCATATGTTCACTCACGTAGTGTTGTATATCTAATCTTGATCTATGTTTCTTGGAGATTTGTTGATTCTAGTAGACCCCAACTCATCATCAATAAAGCTTAAAAATTAGACATGCTTCATGAGTTATTCATCATTATATTTCTATCATCAACGGACAACTTTTTAGAAGATATTAAATCCTTCTAATTCTTTTTTTCTGAAAGGAGTGTTTTTCCAACCGGGTTTTCTCCTTTTTCTCCATTTGTGAGGGAATGCACTATATATGGGAACGTAACATGGCCTCTATTTAGGACCCATTTCATTTATATATATTTCCACTTTTGATATCTCTCCAAGTATAACTTAAGTTGGTGTTAAAATTAATAATTTAATCTATTCACTATACTTAAGTGTACTTAGGTTGATGCGGCTAGACAACATCTTGTCTAACTGAATGTGCAACCTTTAAACCTCTAGAGGTTACCAAGATATTTGGTAAACCTAATGTTCTACCCTTTTTTATGTTGGAAGACTTTCCATTTCACCCAAAACGTCACTCAACACTTAGCATATCAAGGTTGATGACTTGGTCAATTAGGTTGTTGTTTTGCATACTTCATGTTATCCTAAGGTTGACACAAATAGGAAACTTGTCTATCGATTTGTGTTACTTCATGAGACACTTGTCAATCCACCTCATAGGTCAATTACCTCTTCCTTGCCTATATATATAATGCTTTGTACTCATTTGAATTTTGGATCATCTTAATATAATATTGTGCATTGTTCATTTATGCTTGTCTTTTATCTCAAATTTTCTCCTAATCCTTATAACATATACATCTATTGTAAAGAACTAATATCTTAATATTCATTATTTAAATTTCTCTTCTTTAATTCACCTTTTGAAAAAGTTACCATACACTTTACAAATAATATTAGTATTAATAAAAAAATTAATATCAAAATATATTTTTTATCTTAATAAATTTACCTATCATTTAAATTTATTTTTTAATATTAAAATTATAATTACATAACTTTATGCAATATTAGAGCTTTATAAATTTTTATTTTGGAACTATTTATCAATATATAGACCCATAATGAATATTGTATTTTACCACTATGTTCTAAACCTTCATTAATATTTATAAATAAATAATTTTATTGTAGATATGTATTGTACAACTAATCCTTGCAATTACTGTTAACTCATATTTTATATAGTAATGTAAGGCATAATTTGATACGTACATATTGGAAGCTTCAAAATTTTCCAATTCTTTGATTCTAAGAATTGAGGTTTACTTGTATTATAATTTTTATGACACATGACATGCTTTATTATATGAATTAAATTTTAGTTTGGGTATAAATAAAAGACTGAAATCTAAAATTATTGTGGTTTTGGTTGGTTCTTAGGTTTATGTTGTTATTTAAACTTCACGATGTTTCTTCATGAATATCATATTTATGTTCTTATATTGGTATTGTAATTATTTTACTATTAATTTAATCTAAATAATTCCATTTCTTACAAGTTTCCTCAAAAGTGATAGGGAGGTTGGATGAATCAATCACTGATTCATGCTCTAGGTCTTGTTTGGTAGACCCCTACGGTGTTTTACTCCACCTTAGATAACCTATAGGACCCTTCCTTCTAAGGTTCCCTTGGTTCTCCTTGCCAATCCAACTATCAATTAAGTTCTTCCTTCCAAGTCAACACTTGGTGCTATCTTGTAACCCTAGCAATTCACCCTTAAACTACCTTAAAGGTCCATTACCTCCAATTCTTGAAAAGGATTTACAGAGGTGTGGAGCTATTTCCAAACATTGCATTCCATCCTATCTGGGGCATTAGGGATCCACCAAACTCCATTTGCAGGTCGCTTTCACCAAACCCTCTAAATTGGCCTAAAAGGCTACTAGCCCTAATTAGGTCTCCTTCTCCGAGAGATCAGGGTTTTTCTCAATATTCCTCCAAAGACACCCCCAATATTTTATTGGGATGCCTAGTTATTATGTCCACCACTCAAAAATTATTGGGGCCTTGGGCCTCCACTAGCCGTACAAAGCTCTAACCTGGAAGTGGACACAAGTAGGCCCTTTTTAAGCCTTTTCCTGACCACACAGCAGACTGTCAAGTCTTTCCCTCACCAGATGGATTGGTGGAGTCTCCTCCTTGTTACCTTAGCTTAGTAAGCCTCACATCTTCCTTCTCCAAAAGGAAATTTGTCTTAAACTAACACCTCTACAATTTTTAGTGCTCTGCACTTTGGTATTTCCTAGCCAGACTCTCCCTGGCTTGCTTAGGACAAGACTTCAAACTTAGCTCCTGCAATTTCAAAGAACCTAACTCCTACTATATGTACAATGATGGAGTCTAATCACCAATCCAAAGGGGTCATACAATTTGTACAGTGGGAAGGTGAACTAACCCTCCATGCTTTACAAACTGTCTGTTTCAGACCAGCAATAGTAAAGAACACAAATCAACTACAAACAATGCTTGAAACAAAATAAAGAACCTATCTAATTCCACTCAATGCTTGATGAAAAATTAATCTACATCCTAAACACAGTACAGTGCTATGATTAATCCATTAACACATCACTTCAAGGCAAAAAAAACCAAAAAACTTCACACTTAATCACAATTCCTTTCCTTGAATTCCAAAACCTCAATACAAACTCGAATGCTTCCAACCTCAATAAAATGTCAAGTCCACCCTTAAGTAGGGTCTCTAAATTAGTTATCTCACCCTTATGCTCTTCTTGGACACTTGAGCTTCCATTGACAGTGTTGTTGAGCAACATTTACAATGTTGCTCAACACCACAACTTCCTAGTCCTATGTGCTTCCAATGCCATTAGTTCTAAACCTCAATGGAACTTCAACCCTATGACAACTACTCAATGGTCAACATGACCTTCATTGAAACACACCAAAAATGTAAAAATAGATTGCTTAGTGTTCCACAAGACAAAGTGTTCCTAGACAACCTCAGGCAACCTATGGGTGCTCCTACACCATTCTCCCCCCTCTACACAAACACTAAGGAATGTGGGGAGAAATCAGAGACAAGCAATTCCATGCTTCTTGCACTCAGTTTCATCCACCCATGTAGCCTCAGACTTTGGTTTGTCCTTCCATTTCATGAGATGCTCCATGTACACCCTATGCCTAGTAGACTTTTGCACTCTTGATTCCAAGATCCTCTCTACTTGTAGCTTGTCTTTAGGAGGTAAGGCTATGTTACTCACATCCTTCAAGACATCCATATTGTTCTGATCCATGTCAGTGATTGGTCCTTTATACCTAATCAAATCAGCCACATTAAACACTGGTGAAATGCCTAAGTCTGCAGGTAGCTCCACCTTGTAAGCATTCTTTCCATATTTAGCCAACACCTTACATGGTCCCACTCTCTTCATCTACAACTTAGTTGATGTTCCTTTCTGAAACCTGGATTTGTTGAGATGGACCATGACATAGTCCCCTACTGCAAATTGTAGAACTTTCCTAGAAATATCCACCTTAGCTTTCAACTTGTGAGTAGCTTTTGTGATTGTCTTCTTCACTTGTTCCTGAATCTCCTTCATGGTCTAAGAGAAATCCTCAGCATGTCCACTCCTATGCTCCATAGCTCCTAAATCTCTAAGTTCACACACACCTCTAGGGTGCATCCCATACACTATTTCAAAAGGACTTCTACCTATCGTCCGGTTCACACTGTCATTGTAGGAATACTCATCTTGTGATATGACCAAGTCCCATGTTTATCCATACTCCTTGGTTAGGCATCTTAGAAGGTTACCTAACACTCTATTAATCACCTCAATTTGTCCATCAGTGTGAGGATGGTAAGCTGATCCAAAAGACAAGTTAGTACCTAATCTTCTCCATAGAGTCTTCCAAATATGACTCATAAACTTCACATCCCTGTCTGAGACAATGCTCAATGGTAATCCATGGATCCTCACAATTTCTTTAAAGAACAGATGAGAAATATAGCTATCATCATGGGTGGTCTTGCAAGGAACAAAGTGACTCATTTTATTGAACCTATCTACCACCACATAGACACTATCAAACCCTATCTTAGTCTTAGGGATTCCTACCACAAAGTCCATGCTAATACATTCCCATGTTCTATTGGGAATAGGTAGAGGTTGATACAAACTTGCATTGCTAGCTCCCCCCTTGGATTTCATACAAACTACACACTACTCCACATACCTTCTGACATCCCTTGGAAACTTAGGCCAATAATAGAACCTCTGCACTAATTCCATTGTCTTGTTGATACAAAAATGACCACTAAGACTACCATTGTGCTTCTCTTGGATGAGATTCCCCCTCATTGAACCTTTTGGAACACATAACTGATTCCCCCTAAACAAAAGTCCACTTTGCAATGTATATTCTGAGAATTGACTGTGAAAGTGATTGTCAAAATTAGAACAGACCTTATATGCCTCCGAGAATTCTTCATCTTCTCCATAGAGATCCTTGAAACTCTCTATCTGAATGCTCTTTATTTGTATCTCTTGCACTTTCAGCAACCTCCTACTTAGTGCATCTTCCACCTTGTTCAACTATCCCTTCTTTTTCTTGATGGTAAAGGTGAAGGCTTGGAGATACTCCATCCATTTCAAGTGCCTATTACTCAAATTTTCTTTTGTGTTGATGTAGCTTAGTGCCTGGTTATCTGTAAACACAACAAACTCTTTAGGTAGGAGATAATGCCTCCACTTTCTAAGTGACTATACTAGAGCATATTGTTCTAGGTCATAGGTAGAATAATTCTTCTTAGCTTCATTGAGCTTTTCACTAAAGAAAGCTATAGGCCTACCTTCTTGGCTTAGTACTCCTCCTACTACAATTCCACTAGCATCACATTCCATAGTGAATAACTTATCAAAACTAGGTAATAAAAGGATGGGTTGAGTTGCCACTTCTTGTTTCAATTTCTCAAAACCATTCTCAGCTTCAAGGGTCCATTTGAATTTAGTCTTTAGACCACCTTTGATAGTATCAAGTATAGGTGCACAAATGCCACTAAAGTTTCTTGTAAACTTCCTATAAAACTGAGCTAACCCATGAAAACTTCTTACCTCTATCTCGGTGGTTGGTGTAGGCCAACTTAGGATAGCTTCCACCTTGCTTGGGTCCATCTTCAATGATCCTTGGGATACTCCAAACCCCAAATACACAAGCTCTTGTTTGAATAACTCACACTTTTCTAGATTGGTGGCTAACCTCTCCTCCTACAACCTTTTAAGTACCATCTCCACATGCTTCAAGTGATCCTCTGTTGTCTTGCTAAAGATGAGTATATCATCTAGATACACTACCACAAATATCCCTGTGAAATCCTTAAGCACTTCATTCATGAGCCTCATGAATGTGCTAGGGGAATTAGAGAGGCCAAATGGAATAACTCTCCACTCATACAACCCATCAATCATCTTAAAGGTTGTCTTCCACTCATCCCCATCTTTGATTTTGATCTGATGGTATCCACTTTTGAGATCTAACTTAGTGTAGTACTGAGCTCCTCCAAGACAATCCATCAAATCCTCTATCCTAGGAATAGGAAACTGATATCTGATTGTAATCCTATTGATAGCTCTAGAGTTAGTGCATAGTCTCCACTTACCACCTTTCTTGGATGCTAAGAGCACTGGTACTGCACATGGGATGATACTCTTCCTAATGAGTCCTTGGTCTAATAACTCCTGCACTTTCCTAGCTACTTCTAGGTTTTGATCTGGTGTGAGCTTGTAAGCTGCTTTTTTTGGCAATGAAGCCCCTAGTATGAAGTCAATCTGATGACTGATAGCTCTCTTTGGAGGTAAGGTTGTTGGTGTTCCATCATTGACTATGTCCTTGAACTATTCAAGCAACTTCTAGACTACTCCTGGTATGACTGTCTTCTTAGTCTTGTCTTCTTCCTTGGGTTGCACCATAACCACATATCCTTCACCTCCTTGTTGTAGAGTGTTGATAAACTCCTTTCCACTACTTAACAAGACACTAGGGGTCTTTGAATATCCTTCTTCCTCATCTGACAGTGACTGCAGCTTGAATGTCTTCCTATCCTTCTTGAATGAGATAGTGTTCACATTTCCATCATAGATGGATCCTCTGTCATGCTGCCATGGCCTACCCAATAGAATATGGCATGCATCCATAGGCAACACATAACAAATCAGCTTGTCTTTGTACCCTCCAATTGAGAACTCCACAGTTGTCTGCTCATTGACAAGAACACTCTACCCTTTATTCAACCATGTCACCTTGTAGGGATTAGTGTGGGGTACTTTCTCCAACTTTAACTTCCTCACTACCTCCTCTGAGATAATGTTATCATTAGATCCTAAATCCACTATGACCTTGCATACCTTCCCAAGTATTTTGCATCTCACTCTAAATAAGGCTCTCCTTTACTTTGGATCTTCCTTGATTTGTTGTCTGATTAGAACTCTTCTAAACATCAAGTTTTCCCCCATTTCTAAATCAATGTGACTAACCTCTTGTGCCTTGACACTCATAGTGTCTTCTTAAGCATATGCTACTCTCTTTTTTGTATTAGAAGAAGATGCCTTCTCTGGGCACCTATAAGTTGGATGTCCTACTTGACCATAGTTATAACACTTCATGCTACCAAACTATGAGTTACTTCTGCCTACTCCTCTTCCTCTGTTAGAACCTCCTTGAGATCCTCTACCTCTTCCATAACCTCCTCTAGAAGGTGTTTCACTTCCATGCTCTGTGAGTTTAGACTCTCCCTGATTTCTTTGTTTAGTCCCTCTCACCTCTTGTGCCTTGACACTCATAGTGTCTTCTTAAGCATACGCTACTCTCTTTTTTGTATTAGAAGAAGATGCCTTCTCTGGGCACCTATAAGCTGGATGTCCTACTTGACCATAGTTATAACACTTCATGCTACCAAACTATGAGTTACTTCTGCCTACTCCTCTTCCTCTGTTAGAACCTCCTTGAGATCCTCTACCTCTTCCATAACCTCCTCTAGAAGGTGTTTCACTTCCATGCTCTGTGAGTTTAGACTCTCCCTGATTTCTTTGTTTAGTCCCTCTACCTTGATATCCACCTCTATGTCCTCTTTGATCTCTGCCTTTCCCTCTACTCTTAGAAGCCTATTCTTGTTTCCTCTTGCTTCTTTCTTCAATATTTATAGCCAATTGATAACATTGGTGTACTATCTTGGGATTTATAAGAGTCATTTCCTCTTGAATGCTCCACTTCAAGCCATTAAGATACCTAGCCACCTTAAGACTTTCATCTTCTGAAACATTAGACCTCATGTAAACTTTTTGAAACTCCTCAGTATAGGAATTCACATCTTGGTATGATTATCTCAAGCTCTGTCTCTTCTTATGCAACTGAATTTCATAATCATTTGGCATATATGCTTCTCTCACTTTGGCAACCATTCCCTTCCAAGTAGAAATAGGCTTCTTTCCTTCCTTTTCCCTCTTTGTCTGAATGAATTTCCACCATGTCAAGGAAGAACCTATTAATCTTGAATTTTCCACCTTCACCTTCTATGCTTCAGTGACTCCATCACACTCAAAATGGTTTTCCATTCCCTCTATCCAATCCATGACTAGATCAGCTTCCAATTTCCCACTAAACAATGGTATGCCTTCAAGTGCTTTTCCACTCAAAGCCTTCAATGCTTTCAAGAAAGGTTCTTCTTGTAGAATAGGGTCAGGTTTAGGGATCTTGTCTTCCTCTACAACCTCTTTACTCTTGGGTTCACTTCCTTCCAATTTATCACTGACCTCATCGGTCTTGGTCTGCACATTACTCAATACTTGCTGAAGTTGGGCTAGTCTTTCCCTCAATCTTCTATTGTCTTCCTCCTGATCTTTGACCTTCTTGGCCAACTCTATATTTGTCACCATGGTTGTAGAACCACTAGACTCAAGCTCTAACATACAACAATCAATCCCAAATCTTTTGTTGCTCTGATACTAATCTGATAGGGAGGTTGGATGAATCAATCATTGATTCATGCTCTAGATCTTGTTTGGTAGACCCCTAGGGTGTTTTTACTCGACCTTAGATAACCTATAGGACCCTTCCTTCTAAGGTTCCCCTGGTTCTCCTTGCCAACCCAACTATCAATTAAGTTCTTCCTCCCAAGTCAACACTTGGTGCTATCTTGTAACCCTAGCAATTCACCCTTAAACTACCTTAAAGGTCCATTACCTCCAATTCTTGAAAAGGATTTATAGAGGTGTGGAGCTATTTCCAAACATTGCATTCCATCCTATCTGGGGCATTAGGGATCCACCAAACTCCATTTGCAGGTCGCTTTCACCAAACCCTCTAAATTGGCCTAAAAGGCTACTAGCCCTAATTAGGTCTCCTTCTCCGAGAGATCAGGGTTTTTCTCAATATTCCTCCAAAGACACCCCCAATATTTTATTGGGATGCCTAGTTATTATTTCCACCACTCAAAGATTATTGGGGCCTTGGGCCTCCACTAAGCGTACAAAGCTCTAACCTAGAAATGGACACAACTAGGCCTCTTTTAAGCCTTTTCCTGACCACACAACAGACTGCAAAGTCTTTCCCTCACTAGATGGATTGGTGGAGTCTCCTCCTTGTTACCTTAGCTTATTAAGCCTCACATCTTCCCTCTCCAAAATGAAAATTGTCTTAAACTAATACCTCTGTAATTTTTAGTGCTCTGCACTTTGGTCTTTCCTAGCTGGACTCTCCCTGGCTCACCTAGGACAAGACTTCAAACTTAGCTCCTGCAATTTCAAAGACCCTAACTCCTACTGTATGTACAACCATGGATTCTAGTCACCAATCCCAAGGGGCCATACAATTTGTATGGTGGGAAGGTGAACTAAGCCTCCATGCTTTACAAACTGTCTATTTCAGACCAGCAATAGTAAAGAACACAAATCAACTACAAACAATGCTTGAAATAGATTAAAGAACCTATCTAATTCCAGTCAATGCTTGATGAACAATTTATCTACATCCTACACACATTATAGTACAATGATCAATCCATTAACACATCACTTCAAGGAAAAAAAACCAGAAAACTTCACACTTAATCACAATTGCTTTCCTTGAATTCCAAAACCTCAATACAAACTTGAATGCTTCCAACCTTAAAAAAATGCCAAGTCCACCCTTAAGTAGGGTCTCTAAATCATTTATCTCACCCTTATGATCTTCTTGGGTGCTTGAGCTTCCATTAACAGTGTTGTTGAGCAACATTGCAAATGTTGCTCAACACCACAACTTCCTAGTCCTATGTGCTTCCAATGCCATTAGTTCTAAACGTCAATGGAAATTCAACCCTATGAAAACTACTCAATGGTCAACATGACCTTCATTGAAACACACCAAAATGCAAAAAATAGATTGCCTAGTGTTCCAAAAGACAAAGTGTTCCTAGACAACCTTAGGCAACCTATGGGTGCTCCTACACCAAAAAGCATCTCTCATATTCTATTTTTTTGTTGATATTGTAAAATTATGTATAACGTTTTTATTAATAATTTGATTCTAAATTTATTTTGTCCTTTCAAGGCTAACAAGTAACTTAGTAACATATAAATTAAAACATATTTCATACATAGAGAAAACTTACAGTATTTAGAAATAATTTATAAATCTTATTTTAAAATATGACTTATTTTTGAATAATCATAATAATTAATAAAAGAGTAATAAAAATTATATAAACCATAAAATAAGGTAATAAATAGTGCAAACATGTCTTATAGAAAGGTAGTAGAGCATATACAAATTTTAATTATTATAGACAATGTATACAATTAATTCCCAATATAAAAATTTATGCATGATAATTAATTTTATAGGGGGGTAAAATCATGTTAAAAATAAAATTTATATTTGAAATTATAGTGTAACATATGTGAATGGGAATTTTTTTAGGGTGAATAATTTATCTATTCACTATACTTAAGTGTAGTTAGGTTGGTGAGGCTAAACAACATTTTTTCTAATTGAATGTGTAACATTTTGATAGCTAGAGGTTACAAATTTATTTGGTAAAGCTCTTGTGCTACCTTTTTGAGGTTATAAGACTTTCCATCTCACCTCAAAGGTCACTCAAAATTTGGTGTCAAGGTTGATGAATTGGTCAATTAGGTTGTTGGTTCGCACACTCCTTGTGATGTAAAGGTTGACATCGTCAAGAAACTTGCCTACTCATTTATGCCACATTATGGGGAACTTATCAATCCAAATCATAGGTGGATTTCCACCCTTTTTATGTATTCACAAATGTTAGATAGATCATATTAACCACTAACAGTTTAGACCCATTTTTTAAAGGGGAGGGGAAGTTTTTACAGCCAACAAAGTGTTGTAAGGGGGGACTTTTTTTGTTTTGCAATAATTTGTAAAACCAAAAGGGGAGTCATTTTTCAAACCAAGGGGGTTGTCATTTTTTTGTTTTGTTTTTCTATTGAGATTTGCTAGACATAACTTAATATATATCTTCTTAATACGCCTTATGACAATATACTTGTAAGAACTCATAAAAAAGTTTTATAAATGTACTCATGTAAAGTGTCACAAAACTGAATGTGTTCCATATGGAGGGAATTTGGGAAATTTGTACTTACACTGAATAACAAAGTATGACAAATTAGGAGAATCTAGGAGATAAAAGACAAGAAAAAATGAACAATGCAACAATTTTATTTAGATGGCCTAAATGATAATGAGTACAAAGCCTTGCATATTGTTATCCCAAATTTGCTATGTCCTACAAGAAGTCATTCGCCCCATTCAAAAATCAACTAAGTCTTATGTTGGGCAATGTTTTGCACTGTCTTACTAACTTGGGAAAGGTTTTCTTTAGTTCGTTTAACTTCTTGCTTTACCACTGATTATTTCACTCGCTTGTTTTGGCTTACTGATGCTCTTTTGATAGGTTTGGCTAACCTTAGTACTTCCTACCCTGGTGTTTTCTTGAGTTAATCATGCATTGGTGGTGTTTTGTGAGGTTCATCAAAATTCTTGTTTCCCCTCTAAGAGTAAGTATTATATTATTCAATGTTCCTTTGACTAGATAATGTTGTGTAATGAAGGGTGAACTTAGTTGGGATTTTATAAAGTTAGTCGAACTCTCCACTTTTTTGCCCATAGCAACTTTCCTTTCTTAATTTTTGAAAACAAGCTGCAATAAAATAGTGAAGTGATATTTAATTTTCATCTACCCACACACTTCTCAAGGGGAATTTAAAGAGGATTTCATTTGAAAGACAAACATTCCACATTGTGGTGGTGATTTTTAGCAGTAGAAGCAGACATTACATATTGGTGTAGATTTTCATCTACAAAATTCACCATTAGAGGTATTTTTAAATATCCATCCTCATCAAAGTATTTCTTTTAGGGTTAATTCTCTTCACATTATGATTTTTTTGAACATATTCCTACTTGAGCCCTAAATATATAGTCATGGCTAAGCTCAAGTGCTTAGGTTATGAGTATATATCTAGGATAACTTCTAATAGACCTAAGATTGGGGATACCCATTTAGGGTCTATTAATTTAAGTGAATTAAGTGACAAATTCAATATCCCAAACCATTCACCTATCACTCAATAGGTAATTAAAAATGGTTTATTCAAGGCTATTGCTTTCCCTATAGCAGTACAATTCCTTGAACTAATTTTAAAATCCATGAGACATTATAATTCACAGACTAGAGAAATCTAGATAAAGAACAACTAATTGGTTGTAAAAATTCAAAAGGTTACATTTACATCATGTCTAAAGATCCTAGAAAAGGATAAATACTCGCCCATGACTATGAAAAACTCTTAGATTGATTTCTCTACTAAAAAGAGAATTTTCAGAAATGAAATGGTAAAGAATTGGTTGGTGAAACCCAGGAGTGGTAGGTCTCAGTTGGCTTAGAATCTACTTAGGAATCATTTTGTGGAAGAAGTAGATGGAATCATCGTAATATTGCATAGCATAAGGGGAAATGAGGATGTACATGGTTTTGAAGAATGGATGTATTAATTTATTCAGATTATGATATTGGGTAGGAATCTCTTGATTGGGCACCAATTATTAGTGAATGCATGCATAATCTTTTGTTTTTCTTTGCTATCAATAGAGATTTTCATATATATTGATACCTAATTTATGAAATTGCTAATATAATGACCTAGCAGGGATTACAAGCAAGTGATCTTCCTCTTGATCAAGTACCCATTTATGAGTACCTTGACAAATTGCAACTTCAAAAAAGTTTCCTTCATTTTAGAACAATATCAGATACATTCACTATGAGGATGACCAAGGAGATGCAAAAGTATATTGAAATTTGGTTGTCACATAAGGATATACAATTTGGAAATTTCTATTTTAGTCACCTCATTTAGTTTCAGAGATTTCCTTATATAAGAGTTGGAGGTTTCACTAGCTTTCCATTAAGCTTCCATAGGTACCCTGAAGACAAATGGGTTATCATTGAAGTTTGTAGCTAGTTAGCATATATTAACAAGATATGTCAAGAATAAAAAATAGTGACTATACATTTTCCTATTGGATTTGGTCCCTACACATGTGAATCCATGACTGATGCTTTTAAAATTGAAAGGGAGTTATTCATATATAGTTAGCACGCATATGATGAATGTTTCCATTTTGAGATTACATTAGAAACAATTTGAAGTTAGGCACTAGCTTCCTTCACCATCCAAGTCTATAAGACTATTGGGCTGATTGTTTTGATGAATACAAGGTAAGAAGAAGTTGGATGAGATTTTCTATAGAGAAAATCATCATCTATGGTTTGGGTTGGGACTTGCAGGGAATTATAGAAGATGGATTTGATATGGTGGACCCAATTTATATCGATTTAATAGAAAATTGTCCTATCCCTACCATGGATTATAACCAAAAAGAGAAGGAAAATATTGAAGAAAGGATCATTGATCTTTTGGCCAAGACATAGTAGTGGGTGACCAAGAAGAAAATAGACAAGCCCTGTCCTCAAACAAGGTCATGAAATACTCAACCTTTCAGGAGTACTGCCCAACCTTTGATAAATGTAAGAACTACTAGCACCACTTCACAACCATTGCTATCAGGGACTCAAAGAGATGGTTATGATAATCCTCCTGATATAAATTTTTTTCATCAAACATGTAGAGAAGATATTCCTAACCTACCGAATCTGGAAAAGGGAAAATAATTTGAGGAAGAACAAGGGAATTTAGATTTAACATTGACATTAACTCTTCTTCCTCTCAAGAAAAATCACCTGTTAGGGAAGTAAATAAACCCCAGAGGTCAAGGGCTACCCCACTTATATCCGAAAACATGCAAACAGACATTTTTCCAACACAAAGAACATTATTGAAATACTCAAGCTCTAAGGAAACCAATGCTCATGTTACACTTGTTTGCCTAGAAGATAATCTATCCAAAAATAGGAAGGTTGTAAAACTTAACCTACCAAAGTAGTACATGGTGGGTTAGTTACTACAAAGGACATCAACCCAAAAGACAAAGAAGCTAAAAATTACCACTCAGATAGTGGATGATGTTGATTTAGGAAACCTTCACTTAGAAATTACATGCCTTCAGCATAGAAGGAAGTCACTCAGGAAAATACAAGTGATTTTGATGATGATAGAATTGATCTTGGGCCTCATACAAGATATAGAGATGTCCAGATCTTTTAGGTGTCTACTACAAAGATGGTTGAATGATTGAATAAGGAAAATGAAAGAAAATATGAACTAGGGATGGAGGTTTAGGTTTTAACTAAATATTTGAGGTCTATTTTTTATTTTCCCCCTCAACCAATTTCTCATGCCAATTCTTCTTTGGACCCCCTAGCTATGATTGGGAAAGAGGCAATGAGAAAGATGAAAAACTACCAGGCTTTTGGTAGAGCCGTGGAGGAGTGTGTAGACACATAAAGTTGACCTAGGCCTGCAAACTTTATTTCTTTTGTATTTTTTCTTAACATAATTAAAATATTTAATTATGTCTTATGGTCCAAATTCAAATATTAATTAAATAATTCTTAATTATTTAATTAATTCATATCCTTTATTCATCCTGACTATTTAAATAAATAAATTCCTAAATTTATTTGATTATCATTTACTTATTATTTCCTCTTGATTATTTAAATAAATAAATTTTATTTATTTAAATGTGTCACTAATTCCTCATGTCTTCTTATAATTAAATAAATTCCTATAATTTATTTAATTATTGTCCACTTTGTCCATTTTCTCCATAATTAAATAATAATTATTAATTATTTAATTGACTAATTATTTTTTCCCTAAATTTAAATAAAGCCATTTATTTAAATTTCCCACTTTCTAATTTCCCACCAAGTAAATAATTTTAAATAATTATTTACTATCATATTACCCCGCCACTTTTAAATTAAAAAAATATTTTTAATTCAAAAGGTCAACATCACCTCTTGAATCAAATAATTTTAAATTATTATTTGATTCTGCATCAACCTCTTTTTTTGTGCCCAATATCTCCTTGTCACACACATTCTTGAACTTTGATTTGATTTTCACAAAATCAAATCTGATCCATTCATTTCAAATTGTGACCTAAGTTTCCCCTAATCCTAATTTCTAGTTGTCACATGCAATTTCAGCCTTTGATCTTAGGGCTTTGTCAACTTTCAATCTTTCCATTCATCCAAAAAATTGACTTTTATAAACAGGAAATGTTAACCTCATTTTGTCATTCATGCTTACAAGTTTTTAGTACACTTGCAATTTCTTAGTCAAATCCTTCAATATTTTCTTGAGGCTTTTTCATAGGTCAAGGTTTCTCTTCAAAATATGAGGGAAAACATCATTTTATAGAAAATGGAGAGGGGAATGAAGGTCAATCATGGGGGCATGAAGAATTTTTGGTGAAACATTCTTTTTGTTTATGCTATTTTCCTCCTTTTTGATTCATTCTTTATCTAGGGTTTCTTTTATGCATTTTATTTTATGCTAACATGAATTTTAGCCTTAGTTACATTGTTGAACCCGACGCCAAAACATATTTTGCAATTTTTGTATGACCTTCTCATCATTTTTTGTAGGTACAAGTACAAAATGCTGCAATTTCAATTTTCTGAGCCACATTTGACACATTGTGACACATCTGTGTTTAGGAACGATACATCTGAAACATAGAGATGCATCTGCTATTTCATACAACATTTGACAAACTGAATGATGCATCTATTTTGAGCCACATTTGAAAAATAGAGTGACACATCTGTTTGTTGCAATTTTACACTTAGTTTTTGGCATGATTTTCCAAATTTCTTCTTTTTTCTATATTAGGTTAGGGATTTTTGGTTACTGATTTATTTTTTGTAGAATGTGGCAAGCTGGAAGGAGATACCAACCCTTGTGTTTTTGTTGGTTTTTATAAATATTTTTAATCATAAAGCAACAAAAAAACAAATAACAACTTGCATACCACACTTCATGGTTTAAAATGAACTTGTATTCACACTCACAAGGATTAAAATGAACACAACTTGCATATACACTCATCAAGGCTAAAAATTTACTTGTATTCTCATAGTATTAGCTTAAAAATAACTTTTCTTGTCTCATAATAAGCTGGGCTAAAATGAATGAGTGTTTGAGGTGTCTTGTGGTGTAGTAACAATTCCTTAGTTTGTATGCACTTCTCTTGTGCCTTGATGTGATCTTGAGAATCAAAAAAACTTAGGAGTTGTTGCTTTACCACCCATATATTTCAATTTGGGCATTAAAATGAAAAATTCTATGAATGTAGAATGAAAGCTTTCTGTATGCACTCTGCTCATGCCTTAGTGTGATCTTGGATGATCAAAAACAAAATTTTCATTTATGTTTTGTGTTATCCTTAGAGGGGCCCACCTCAAAAGAGGGAAAAAATCCAACCGTTTTTTCCCTTGGGATGGTATATAAAAGGAGAAGACTAAACTATTAGGTGTTTGTGGTATGTAGGCCTTAGCTGTAAGTGTCATTCAAAACATGGCACCTACCTTTTCTTTTAAAGGTATAAGAGCCCCTAGTAGAGTGATTAAAGCCTTAAGTGGCTTGTTGGATTCTCATGAGGTGCCATGTCCCCAAGTATTCACTAAAACCCCTTTGTTTAGATTTCCAAAATCCCTCTATTTGTTGGTGCATGAGAATAAACCTCTCAAGTCGTCCGAAATTTTTGTGCTTCTTAGTAGAGATGAAGAGTTTTTCATGGGAGATTCATGAGAACTCGAAGCTTGGTTGACTTGAGAATTGAGTGACATGGAGGGGAGCCAATGTGGCCAAGCTTCTAAGTCATCCCATAATAATAAGCATGAATAGTTAATCCAAGTGGGAATCTAGTAAATATAGTCCTTTCCAACCATAGGATTGTGCTTATTTTCAATGTGCTTGTCTCCAAAAATTCAAGAAAAAACCAAGTGTTTTCCAAATTTTTGTTGATTCAATGAACACATAAAACACCTTTTGCAAATCTGGAAAATAACAATCAAATTGAAATAACTTCATAATTTTTTTCAAAAATGAGAGAAAACTAGACCTTGTTCAAATTACAATGAAACTGAGACTCTTTAACACACATCTGACTATTCTAGAACACACTTGATACATAGAATAATGCATCTTCCTTTGTAAACCATAGTCATTTTCTGGAAAAACATATTTGATAACTTTGCAATGCACCTATTTTCTAAAACAATGCATTTTCTCTTTGCAATGCAACTGCTATTTGAAACACTGCATTTCCCTATCACTTTGGAAAATAACTATTACTGCTCTAGTCTAAAATAAACCATTCTAAATATGTTGCTATACATCTTTTCTCAGTGGTCTCTATACAAAAAACATAAATATTTTCTCAAATAGCCCATCCTTTAGTTAGCATTTAGGTTTTACCATAGGCTTACCATTGCAAAATCTTAGTTGCATCTTAGGATCCACAATCATTTTTTCAGCATATAAAAACTCTCAGATTTTCATCTTTGCAGACTTTAGAATAGGTAAATCTTTCCATACATTTGTAAAACCATTGCCTCAAAAGTAGATTATCATTGGACTAGGTCAAAAATCACTCTTTTAGTCTTTTTCATTTTAGGTGACATATTTCCAACTCATAAGTCTACTTTGGAAGCTCACCTTATCACTTTGTCATTTCACTTAGTCTTACAAAAAGTCCTTT
This sequence comes from Sequoiadendron giganteum, assembly GCA_007115665.2. Lineage (NCBI taxonomy): Eukaryota > Viridiplantae > Streptophyta > Pinopsida > Cupressales > Cupressaceae > Sequoiadendron > Sequoiadendron giganteum. Next base: position 57,667,488 of record CM021101.1, on the reverse strand, counting down.
GACAATCAAAATTGAAACATCGGCCCAAAATTTGGATGGTTAGGAAACCTCTTCTAAACATCTCCCAAAGTTGATTATCTTTTATAGTTTTCTTATACCTTGCATTTCCATTTATATTGCCATAACATACCTTAAAATACTTTAGTCTCTAGACATTCCTTTATCACTTTGAATTGTCACCTTGCATCATGCCTTATTACACTCCTTATTCCAAAAAGACCAAAAACATAGTTGCATTAACATTGTCTCCTTATAACTAAAAATCCAAGAAACATAGATTTAGTGTCATATCATCCATATCATTCACATTATCCCTCTTTTATTTGAGAAAATATTACATAGTTGAGACTAGACTATAAAGAAAGAGAATAGCAATGGACCCCTTTGGACAAGGAAAAAATCCTTACAACTATCATAGTGACATGAACTTAAACACCATTCACAATAACACCAACATTGGGACAACTTCCAACAATCCTTTTAGTGATCCAAACATTGTCTCTTCATCTCGTAATAATCCCTTTGAATAATTCATGCATAGAGATCAAAATGGACAAGTTTACATGGAAGACATAGAAGTAGCTACCCAGAACCCCAAAGTGGGTTCCTTTGTATAAGAATTGCTCTTACAAAACCCAAAACGATATTTAGTCATGCTTATACAAAATGGATCTAAATTTCCACAAGGATTTGATGTTAATACCTTGAGAGTAGCATCACCTAACCATGACATGCAAACTAGTCAACCTCCTGTTGGTTTTTTTTACTATAACCAGATTGATCTTCTAATCTACCTATGGAATTGCCAATTCCAATCAAGGGCAGCTTGAAGGATCTAGACCAACTAGCAAGGGTTTTAACAAACCTCCTACACTTTGGGCTCTTCAGAACCTAGGAGGATGAACCCTTAATACGTTTACAATGTCTGCACCATTATCATAAAAAACATTAACAATAACAAATAATCTCCTTTAATAGATCAACATAATAGGGTAATACTTAATAGAATTGGTTGCTCATCAATAATATCAACTACTTGGAGCATGAGATAACTATAAAAACATTTCACAGTATAAGATAGTCATTGATTTTCAATTTTTAACAAGCTCTAAGTAAAGACAAACAAATGTTGAACCTCACGGATAAGTACAACTTAAATCAGTTCCATATACCATTGGAGGAGTCAAATTCATAAGCATTTAAGGGTTCATGATAGATTTAAAACATAACATGTAAGATCTTTTACAATATTTCCTTACAATATCATCACTATGTATTCTAACCCAATACTACTTATCAAATCCTTATACAAACATATCCACCTATAATCCCATTCAAGAATTTTGATTAATTCTTTGAATTAAAGCTAAAATAATAATTAGACACACCACAATAGTGAGATGAAGGAAACAACCCTTGATCATTTTATTCAAAATTATGATATGCTTATACAATGGAGAGACATGACTTCGAAATAAAAAATTTCAATTCAGCTACTAGTACTATCATAAACCACCAAATTCCTATGAGTTCAAAACTTGCTAAAGAATGACTCAAAACCTAAATTGAATTTTCACCTAAACCATCAGACTTTACAATTGCTCTGCAACTTCACCTAGACTCGACCAAAATCATCTAACTTGATAGCCCCTACTTTTGGCCTTGAAATCCTTCTGTAATACCCCTCCGTTTTGATTTTTGTTCAAGTTGCTTTATGCTTTGTTTGGTTGCAGTTACTTTGATATTGGATACATTTGGTTATGATGTTTTGATCGTTACTATTGAGTGACAAATATTATTGTGGGATATAGTTATTTGATTATTGTTTCACTTGCATTATGGATTAATGATGTTGTAGAGTTAACATGAGATGTTATATTGAGATTATTGGAATTATGATGGAAGTGTCAGTTTCGATGAGTGTATTGGTGAAGAGGATGAGTTCGCATCACTCGCTTGTGAGCGCCCTGCAAATCTGTAATTCCTTCTTCACGGTGTGTATTATATGTTGGATATATCGTATGATGTTGTTTACTTGATTGCAGAATTGTAGGAACATGACATCGACTCCACCTAGTTTCACAGGTTTGAGCATGTCAATCCAATGGTTAAGTTGAACGGGAGATAGTAGCTAGGTAACATGTGTCAAGACTATACCCTAGCCTTAGTGTGTCATCAGTTGTGTGTGTCGAGTCATTGTCTGTCTTGCTTTGATGTTATTTAATTCTGAAGCATTCTTGAGTTGGAAATAGATATTTAGAATAATTGCATTTAAATCATGTTGATGGTTATTTAATTTAAATAATGCAATGTGGATGAAAGTTTATACTTAAATTAATTAATTATATTTAATTTATTTAATTAATTAAATTTGATCCAAGGGGTTGAATTTAGTTATTAAATAATTAAATTAATTAATTAAACGTGATGCAAGAGAATGAAAAGAAATAAAAGAATTGAAATTAATTTTGGAATTTTATATAGACATGTGGGAATTAAATTAGAAATTGTAATTAAATGTTTATTTGGGAAATTAGTTGCAACCTTGGAAATTAATTTATTATTTGAAATTGCATTTTAAATTGAAAGTGGGTTTTTGAAAAGTGAAATTGAAATTGAAATTGAAATATCTAATTTGCATGTAATGTGAATTAGGGTTGAATTAGATATTTTTGATTTATAAGAATATATGTTTTAATTTTAGGGGAGAAAGTTTTTAGAAAAATATATTTTTATAGCAGGGAAGAAATTTTGGAAAATTTGCACAAGGGTTTGAAGAAAGTTTGATTGTAGAATTGATTGAAGGAAAGATTGTTTGCATTTGTTGGATTTTGGATTGGATTCATTGGAGGATTGAAGAAAATTCAGGAAATCTTTGGAGGAGGCTTGCATCAAAAATTCATCTCTTCCTGTAGCTTCTTGTACCAGGTTTTCATGTTTGTGTTTTATTGTTCTTGATTGTTTTCTTTAAAATAGTAATGATTAAAGATTTGTTTGTTAAATCTGTTTTAGAAAATAAATTTGATATTAGAAGAAAAGAATTAAACAAATTTACAGCCTTTGCTTTTGAAAATTCTTGAGTGAAAATTGTGAAAACCTTAGTTGAACTTAAATTATTTGGAGAAATTGATTTTATTGTTGATGAAATCAAACATAGAGATTGAACAATGCATTTAGAATGTTTTTAGAAAATGAAACCCTTTGTTATTATTAAAAATCGGATTTTAAAATCTGCAGTATAGTTATATTTTCATGGTAAAATGGTCTGGTTGCGCCACCTATAACTTCACTTTCACAAACTAGGTTTTCAAGAAATTTAAAGGGTTTTTGCATTTTGATATTTTCTTACCCTTGTCCAAAAATCTTAAATACCCAGATCGCAGTTTTTGAGTTATGCTTAAAACATGAGACTACTGTTAAATTATTTTCCAATGGCTGTTCTGAAAATAAAATAATAATAAATTGATATTTATAAATATTAATATTTTATGTATTGTTATTATAATATTAAAATATTATTTAATAATATTTTATATTATAATTTATAATACTAAAGTATTATATTTATTTATATTATTTTAAATAAAATTTGTATATTAGATTGGTGGATTTAAAATTATAAACATATGGGAAAATTATTGTTATTTTAAAATGGCATGTTAAAGTTTAGTTGAAGGAGTTAAATATTTGATTTAAAGAATGCATAATTTAAAATTGAATTGTGGAATTTAAATCCATATGTAAAAGGTCCAATTATTAATTTGATTTAATTGGAAAAATATATTGATATTTTGAAATATTGATGATAAATGATATTTTATTTTGAATTAATCAATTCGATATTCTGCAAAGGATAGAAGATATGTTAATAATTAAATATATTTAAATATATTAATTTATATTTAGTATATATATATATAGAAGGTATATATCCATTTGAGAGAATAAATAATATTTTATCTTATTTTATTCTGTTGTTTGCAAATTGGGTATTATTAGTGTTTTAAAAGAAGTGATTAGTATGTGTAGAAAATGTATAGAGAAAGATATTTTTTAATAGAAGTAATTACTTGATTTAAAAGAAAATATTTATTTTGTTAATATGATTGAAGAAAATATATTGAAATGTATATATATATCCATGAGTATTTTCAATCAGTATTTACCTTGTTTTATTTGAGTGTGTGTAATTTAGCTTTGCATGAAGAATTTAAGTGATAAGTTTTGAATGTATGGTCAAAATTGATAAGGAAAAGGATATTTAAATATATTGAAGAATTATAGAAATATTTATATTTAAATGTTTGTTTTAATTATGAGATTTAATTATAAACAATATGAATGTGTGGCCAAATAGATAAGCCAAAAGATATTTTTACACATTGATGAAATTTCATGTTTATAAATAGATAGTTGAAGAAACATAGACTCTGGATAGAAAATTGAAAAGATTGTTTGCGATAGTGCTAGGTTGCATTAAAAGTAAATTTAGGAACTAACTATATTGAAAAAGACAAATAGTTGTTATGTTTTATTTAGTTCCATAGAGTAATCTAGTCATTGTGAATGGAATATTAATGGTGTCTATATAATATGGAGCATATACATATATATATATACTCAGTGTAAAATTCATTATCGTATTTTATTTTAATGAGATGCATGCAATGTATTATTGAATAGAGATTTAAAAATGGATTGATTAGTGTATATGGAAAATGGATAGAGAAACAATATGTTATTATATTAAAGTGATTGAATGTTTTAAATAGAAAATTGAATGAGATGTAAGATTTGGTTAGGAAATGGAAAAAGTTTACTTGCATGGATTTGTGTCGATTTAAAAGTAAATTAAGAAGTTTTTTTATTGATGAGACAATCAATTATGTTATTTATTGATTTCTTTTTTAGATTAATTGAATCATTGTGATTGGATTATGAAAGAGATATGGATTTAGTATATCCAAAAGTAGTATCTTCCTCATGTTTATCTTAAAGGATTTAATTCTTTGTATTCAGTAAAGGGAAGTAAGTTTAATTGTTTTAGATTTCTAATAATGAAAAGAGAAATAGGGGTTATGATTATTTTAGATGATCTACTTATCATGTCTTTGACTTTGTCAACACTACCTATTGAATGAGTATGGATTTAGGAAATCCAAATATTAGATTTGATTGATGACTTGAATGCTTTTGTTGCTATGTCGTCAAGTTGCATTGTTGGTTTTGGGATTTAGTGTTAGTCCTAAATTATAAGTCTTCCAGAAGAACTTAGAGGATAAGGGTTATTGAATCTTTATGCCATCCAGTTGTTTTCCCTTGGGTAGTGCATGGCGTCTTTTCAGTTTTACCTGATTTTCATGAACGGGGATGTTTGCACCTCCTTGGTTTAGGAGCGGATTATGGGATCTGTGTCTCCTTGTACGGAGTGACCTTGTTATGTGGTTTCATCTTATTGCCTCCTGTGAAAGGAGTGGACTATGTGTTGTTGCCTCCAAGATGTTTGGAGTGAGATCTTTTGTACCTCCTATGAAAGGAGTGGACTATGTGATTGTTGTCTCCAAGATGTTTGGAGTGAGTTTCTATTATTTGTATCCTCCTTGTGTTGGAGTGGATTATGATGCCTAGTTGGTATGCACTTATGGTTCCCTTGGTGGATTGTTTGGATGTGTGTTGTCGAATAGAAGAGTGGCTTCTGTTAGGCGCCAGAGCCCAAAGAGGTAAACTGGATAACCTTCAGGAGTGATTTAATCAAGTGATAATTTAAATAATGTACTTAGAAGATTAGGACTAACTTCTCACATTAATCAAAATAATTTAATCCTCACTCATAGACACAAGGGCTTGTTTAGACTTGGGATGAGTGAGAAGGCCTGGAATGGCAAGATCAACTATCTAGTTTTTGCGAGAGGTAGTTGATTCCGCATGAGTGAGTATGAGTGTCGGGATTCGGTTGAGGCCACCAGGATTACTTGTGCCGGAGCCTATGAAGAATGCCCAGAGGAGATCTCATGACAAACCTTGCGATGACACTCTATCTATGACAACTATTGTTAATTATTTTATATGTATGGTTCTGTGAACATACTTGATCTACTTTATGACTGGAAGCAATGTGACCTATGTCAGTGATGTTGGAGTTGTACTTGTATTGTACTTGATGTGTACATGTATTGTATTTGATTTGTACTTGTATTGTATTTGATTTGTACTTGTATTGTACTTGAGTTGTACTTGATTTGTACTTGTACGGTGAATGAGTTGTACTTGTTAATTCATTTGGATAGTTATGTCAGTTTGAGTCAGTATGAGTCTGCCTTTGGTTAGAGGTAGTAGTTCTTTGTCCATGTTACTTTGTTACTATCTCCTAGCATGGGGGGTGGGCCTTCGGGTACCACATTGGTTGGGTGGAACATGCACCAAAACCGTTGGGTCCCCTTCTATTTTCAGTACTTGGTGGCGAGACATCTAGATGGACAGCTCACGGTTCTTGTTGTATTATCTTGCATTGTAATATTTTAACTTGTATAAGATATTTTATCCCTCTTATGTTTATGAGGTGGAATTTTGTAATTGTAATCTTTTGTACTATTGCCTTATTCTGGGAATGAGTGATGTATCTATTGGATTAAGATAATGTTTATGAGATTGTATCTTGGTTGGTTATCTTATTATGTTATGTGGTATTCTTATGATGTATGATGTTTATATCATAAGGTTCATAATGTTATGGTTATATGTAATATGTATGTGGTGGTTTAAGTAATCCTAACCTTGTAGCCTTAGAGGTTGTTGTTAACTAGTAAGTGAATGTGTATGTTAAATGCACTTTATAAAAAAAAAAATTAGTTCACTTAAGATGTTAATTGCATCTTCCTTTAAGGTTACTTGGCAGGGCATTACACCTTCTTATAGAAAATGAAGGAGCAAACAAGCATCGGGCCAAAAGTGCACATGTCATCAGTCACTTGGATCGCCTTGTGATATTTCAAAAAATTATTACAACAACTAATCCTCGAAGAATCTTCTTGTTCATCCTGCCCATTGCTCCAAGAATCCTATGCCGAGACTGCTACCAAAATAAACTAGAATTAGTTGTAACTGCAATAGCTAAGTTGTTAACCGCCAGTAGCCAACTCTGTTTTACTCTTCCTTGGTTAAATATATATTTACCCATTTTTGGTATTCTTCATCAGTTGGCCAATCAAAACTACCTCATTCACCTTACCATTGTAAGGTGTGTAATTAACCGACACCTAATTTTTTGCTCTCTCAAAAGATTCAAAAAATGAGTTGGTACTAATAATCTTGTCCATACAGCTCACCAACAAGTAAAGAGGTGTCACTCCAATCATCAAAATCCTTTACGGGTATGTGCAGGATCATCATGGAAAAAATAGGCCCTTAAGTGGCAATAAATTCAGAAAAATCAGAGTTAGGCAATTTGACGTAAAAATTTGAATAAGTTATCTATATTATTTCAAAAATATGTAAGAATAGAATCTGTAGCAAATTGAATGTAGTTTCTAAACTACTAGGTTTATTTATTAAAAATATATATATATTTGTTGAAATTTTGAAATTTCAATGCAATAGTACTTAAATTTCAGGGAAAAAATAAGAAGTAGGTGTCTGTTTGACCACCCTAACCACAATAAAATGATAATATTTTTTTATAATATTTTAGATATAAGTAGAGGACTCATGTCCCAATGTGATGCATATTTTTTGATAATTGTTTTCTAAGTAAATAATTAATTTTGAATTTTTTATTACAACTTTTAAAAAATAGAAAAACTCGTATGTCTAACTACCTTAACTTGGTCAAAACTTCATGAAATCCAATTTTTATTTTTTTAATTCTATATTATGCAAAGCATAGAATGTGACACATGTTTTGGATTCAAAAAATGTGATACTGTTTGAAAGCTATAGATGTTTTTCAATTAGCCTATTAATCAAGACTTTAGTGGTAATTCCAATAGAAAATGAATAATAATTATTTATTAAATTCAAAGTAAAGCATAATTTGTATTGGTGGAAAGATGAGAATCTCTTTCAAAAACCCTTTTCGTTTCATCAATTTTGGGTAAAAAAAAAGTCTTCAGCCACATGGGTCATCATATCACTTACATATCGCCACTTTTTGGCCCATCATGATCCTACACATACCCTTACTAGTTCGCTGATCTTCCTACTCAAGTCATCTGGTAAGGCCTGGAAACCTTGTAATGACTTTACTAGCACTTGAGTAGGCCTTAATGATTGGGGCCTATTATTTGTATCAAATCTTGAGGCTTTGTAAATTATATCTAAATCATTAGCCCTGGGGATCCACTTCTCAATTAAGGGCAATACTACCTCCTAATCCCTATTAATATTCTTTATTGCATACTATAACATATAATATAAAGAATACACTGATGGAAATCTACCATCAACCTTTTCATTCAAATGTCTCAACATTGTGTCAACAATCTCACCCTGTTTTACAAGTGCTCTCTCCTCACTTACCTTCAAGGCTACTTGTAACTCTGTAATCTTATGCATTAGCTATTTCTTGGTGGGATCCATAGAGAATTATTCTTCTTCCTAAATTGGTTCTCGTGCAAGACTAAGGGAAGTAGTTTGCATGGGGGACCCTGGTGTAGAAATAATAGGAGAAGGAGGAGGCACTGATCCTAATATGGAAGGCAATGTTAGAATACCTGGAGTGTTTGATGTCTCCCCAATCTACCTATATATTAACCTATCCACCTCAGTTTGCAGCTCAACATTCCTTTGTTGCACCTTGTTGTACTCTCCAATTATGAGATTATACTTCTCCATTAGGATTTTCTTTTCAGCCTCCTCTCTTTCAGAAGTCTTTTGGACCAATTTGGCCACATTCACAATTAGATTAGTAGTCTATGTGGTTGAGGTTTCTAAGGCTCTCTTTATTATTAACCCTACCCTTAGGTTTGGGTTAATATCAGTGACATTAGGCTTTCTACATTGGGGAGAAAAAGCCCAAATTGCTAAGTTCTCATATTCTTCATTGAAGGCAGAATCTTGCAAAGTTTCCTTGACCTCTTCTTTAAAACCCTATAGGGGGTGCTTGGACTTTAGAATAACATTAAAAGATACTACATCTGCAATGTCCCACTCAAGAAAAATCAATACACCAGCCTGGGTCACTAGTTTTCTCCCCTCCTCAAGAGTTATGTTCTTAAATTCTTCCATCAATTCATTTTTTACCTCATCATCATTCTCCTAGTATGACCTGTCAAACCTAGACTCTCTTCTCCTCTTGCATTTATATTGATAATCCTCTAGTCTCATTCTCCATAATAGTTGCAAGAAAACTGGAGTCTTGAAAAATGCATCACCATCCGAAAATTCCTTACCTGCCTCCATCCTGGCATCTTGCACACACTTTCCTTTCATATTGAAATAAGACAAGATCAATTCAGCTAGCCTGGGAGGAGAAGGCATACCAACCTACATATCTTGGTCTTCAACAACAATTTCATCCACTAGATCCTCTTGTACTTCCTCAATCCTTTGCCTCTTAGGGCTTGGCTCTGATGGTTGTGGTTAAGGGTTGTCCTTTGATGATGCATCCAAATCAATAATTTTGATTCCTCTAGGTGCTTTCAACTTTGGACCTAGTTGTGCCGATGCTTTCATGATTTGTTTTCCTATTTTATCCTCTTCTTCCTCATCACTATTATCATTTATTTTCCTTTTATAGAGAGGCCACTTCACTGTAGGTTGGTATGTTGGCCTCATTTCAGTAGGCCTCACATTTGGCTCTTGTGTACCTTGATCCAACTCCAATTTTATCTATTTTGTCATTAAAATGCCCATGATTTCCTTGAAGTTATCCATCAAAAAGTCAATTTTCTTATGAAATGGACTAAACTCCATCAATGGATCATATTTAGGATCCATTTTGTGAACAATGGGTAATAGATTTTCATAAGCTATCCATTTCTCCTTGATCAATTCATTCCTATTCAGATCAAATCCTCAAGAAATTTGAACTCATGCACAAACTTACCACCCTTTATTCGTTGTTTAAAAAGGGAAAATAATCCCTCAAGATCATACTGCCACTTGGGACCACACCTCAGATGATAATCATCAAAAAACTTCACAAAGTGGACCAAACCTCCCTTAGAAAACAAAAAATCTCACACCATAGTGTAATCAGGGAAAAAGGTTCATTTACCTTTCCCTATAAGGTTGTCCTCATGGATACAACCAATCTACCACATAACTTCTGCAAATCCTAGTCTTGGTGGTATATTGTATGGAAGTATATGTGGAGTCCCCTGGAAACCATACTCTCTCAAGATAGTTATGACTGGGTATGGGATAATGTCACCCTAGTTGTGACAAATTCTCCATTCTGATTTTCTCCCCTTTGGTTTGAGGAATTCATGTAACTCCTCAGGGATTCTAGGTACATTTACCATCAACCGACCCCTCAATCTAGAAGCAAAACAATTATCAAACTGCACAAAATTAGCACTCTCCCTTTTATAAGACAAGTCTACAGTCCATTCTTGCACTGAAAATATTTCTTCATTTGTAACGTAGATTTTCTAGGATTAATGCTAAAACTGCACAGATTAAAATGATTAACTCTAATCTAACAAATAATCTAAATCAAAACAACAAAGAACGAAATAATTAAACATGATTAAACTAAACAAATTAATTGAAAAGATCTCACCAAATATGTGTCTACTTCTTCGAATTATCTCGATTGTCCTTCCCCATTTTGTTGTATTGTCATTCTTGCCCTCATATTTTTGTGTTTGATGCAAGCATAACTTCGTCGAGTGTCTAAGGGGTAAAATCACAAACCTGTGTCTCACTTTATAAAGGAATCGGCCAATAGCAAAAAAATTTCTGAACTTCGACCACATAAAAGTAGTCTTTATGTTTTGAATTTCAAAATGGTGTAAACTAATGAAATGCAGAACTTTTGATGAAGATTAAACTTGTAATTTTTTAAATTTTAAAAAATATCATTTTCATTATGTTTTTTTCAATTTGAGGACAAATTTTGGAATGCTGAAAATTTCAAAAAACATTGACTTCACGGGCCATCAAGAAACAAACTGAAAAAAAAAAAAAATTCTCTAAATTTTTTTTCCCTAAATAGGTAACTTCAATATCTAGTACATGAAATTTATTTTTTCAAATTTTGAAGTATATTTTACTCGAAATAACGTTTTAAAGTTAGACATGTCAAAATTTGATAGTTTTCACGGGCCGTCAACGATTTTCAATTTTTTTAATCATTTTCAAAAAAAAGATTATACCTTTTTGAAGAAGACTCTCTCCTCTACTGCACCATATAAGTTTTTAAAAAAATTAATATTTTTTACTATATTTTTTTAAATTTCGAATCAACCTTTTTTTTCATTTTAACAACCTACTTTCATTATTTTAAAAATAACATATATTAAAACTAATCAAAATATTAAAAAAATTATATATTTGGATTCACCACTCCGAGCTCTACAAAAAGGTTTTTTTTTTTTTGCAAAATAATAACTCTGAGAGGAGAAACACTTTGCCAAAGTTGAATGTTTCAGAAAAGGGTGAGTTTGCTGCCATGTATGATGCCACCTAGACATGTTCAGTTGAGTACTGTTTGGTCGAAATTGTTTCGGCTGAAACACACTCGACCGATATCCTATTGGCCAAAAATATTTTGGTCTAAAGTGATTCGATCGAAATGGGGCGGTATAAAATATATTTTATTTTTGTTTAGATTTTTCAACTCAAGTAATTCAATAAAATATATTTTGACCAAAGAGAAAGAAGACTGATCTCAACTAAGGAAAGCTTATTGACTCGACCAAAACCCACTCGATCGATATACTATTGTCCAAAAATTGTCGACTAAAGAAAGCTTATTTCGACAAAATAATGTTTATTTCAACAAGTTAGAAGGTTTATTCTGACAAAAGAAGGTTTATTCTGGTCCAAAAGAAGGTTTATTTCGACAAAAGAAAACGTATTTAAACAATAGGAGAGCTATATTTGAAAGTACATTGATCTTGAACTTATTTAATTGATTATGTTTTTTATTTTCATTAATGCATTTGAATTTTTTTTTCACTATTTATATTCTTAGATTTCATTATTATTGATCGCCAATTAGATATATGTTATTCCATTGTTTTTTTAAGTCTTAGATATTTAAATGCAATATTAATCAAGTACATGTGTCATTGAAAGATCATGTGTGTACAAATTTGTATGTAGGTGAATTCAAATTTGAGTGCAATTTGTGATGGCGTGTAAAAGGAATAGATCAAGGAAGTATGATCAAACATGAACAAGATAGAGGAAGAGAAGAGCAAGTGAAGGAACATCTCATGAAGAACAACCCATGGAAAATATCAATGATGAAGGTGACGTACAGGTACAAGAACAAACTGAACCTAATAATAGTTTTTTTTTTTTACAATGGTATGGAAAATCTGATGGAGATGGATGAGGATTCTCTTTTCAATAATTTTTTATTTGAAGATATGTTATCTGAAAGCACATTAAAATTACACTCAAAAAGAATATGGGATGATTTTTTTAAAGAAAAATCTCTAATTGGAAGAGCACAGTTAGTTGCAAATTTATTTAGATGAAAAGAAATGACCCCTGTTTTGGAGTTGTTAGGGGTTGATAATAGGAAAAATTCATTAGATTTAAAACACACAATTGTTGAAAACTTGCAAGAAGCATTAGAATGTATTGAAAAAAAGAGTCAATCTAGTAATTTAAGTGTTGCACATAGAGTGTTGATGACTGTAATTTCTAGTAAGAAATTATCACATACAAGACAAGTTCAAGCAATTTCTAAATTAATAAATGTTTCTTGGAGAACTGTTCAAAGGTATATTGAAAAGAGAAATCAAATAGATGAAAAAATTGAGAAAAATTGGGTAAATATTTGTAGGGTTCCCTGAAAAGATAGAATTTCTGAAGATGTAAAGAAATGAGTGGTTGAATATTGGACTACTCACTCTCGTGTTTCATCCAATAGAAGGGATACTATACAAATACTAAGTGATGATGGTACAAAAATTTCTCATCCAAAACATTTTATAGATACAACACAAAGTGAAATTTTTGAAGAATTCAAGCAAGATTTTTCAAATGTGAAGATTTGTCAAAGGATGTTTGAGACACTACAACCATCATTTGTACATATAAATAAAGTATGTGAAACTTGTTGTTATTGAAATCATGTTGAATTTGATTTACATCTACAATCATATAGAAAAGCTATGACAAAAATTGATCAAAATTTAGCCATCCCTCGAAGTACAACACAATTTGTGAAGTCTCTTGTATGCAAACAATCAGAAGATTCAAAAGAATTCAATGTTCAGTGTATAAAAAATTTATGTAATGATTGTGGAGATTTGAAGAATCTTTCACATGTTGACAATAATGAAATGCAAGTTGTTTGGAAGAGATATGAATATGAGACATACTTAATGAAGTCAAGAGTTGAGGCCAAAAAAAATGTTCTCAAAGAGAGTGGATTGCCTTACAATGAATTCATGAGTAAATTTTGCAATATGATATATCCACATATCCAACATTGTCAAGGTGCAAGATGGAAAGCTAAAAAATTTCATGATTCAAAGAATTTCTTTCCACCAGGTTGTATTCTCTCTATTGTAGATTTCTCTGAGAACTATGCATTTAGTCCTCAAATTGAGATTCAAAGTCAATATTATCATTCAGAGAAAGTTGCAATCTTTGTGAAAGTTTTCTATAGGCATGCCAAATTAGAGGTTGATGGAATACAAAGTAGCAAAGATGGTCAAATTATCATCAAAGAGGTTCACTTTTATATCACTGATGATACAAATCATGATAGAAGCTATGCAGCTCATTGTTTCAAAATGCTTTTTGAAGACCTGAGCTGACATGGCATAAATCAAGAACAACACTGAATATGGTCTGATGGATGTGCTGGTAAGTTTACATGTTATTTTTTAAAAAAAAATATTTATTTATATTTACTTTTAATTTTGAGACTTAAATCAAGTCTAATTGCAAGTTATATATATATATATATATATATATAATTACTTTTTTGACTTGAGCTAATTTGGTTTTAGTGTACAATTATTTGTAACTTTGTGCAAGACAATTTAAGTCTTCAAAAGATTTTGTTTGGTTAAGCCATCAACATGCTAGATGCAACACCAATTTTTTGTGGAATTTTTATGAGAGTGGACATGGAAAAGGAGAGCACGATGGAGTAGGAGCATGTGTGAAGCATGCACTTTGTCAACATGAACTTGATGGTAACTTTCACCATATATATATATGGAACATGTAGATATATTTTTGAAAATATTATCTATATATATTTAAATTAATTTTAAAATTATTATATAAGTTCTTTGAAAGTAATAGGTGGAAAATTGTGCCAACACATGTGTACTTGCAGGTAATGCCATACGAAATACAAATGAAATTGTTGAATGGTGTAAAAGTCATTTTTCCACTCGCAACTCAACATACAACACACGTTATTTTTGGGAAGTTACAAGTACATCTAGTCAAAATATGTTAAAAAATCAAAAATTTCAAAGTTCAAGTGTACATGATTTTTAATTGAATTTTCAAATTTGAATTTACAGATATTGATCGATCAAATCCTTATAATTGTCAAGAAATTCATGGTATTAGAAGTCTACATCAAATCATGACAATAGGAAGTAGTAAGCCTTATGTAATTAATGTGAGAGAAAAATCATGTTTTTGTGATGATTGCATTGAGAACAATGCAAATATTGTTCAATGTGAGAATATTAGAGATGGGTATGTTTCACAATGGGAAATGAAACAATTAATATCAATGCCTCCTTTTGTTGAAGATGACAATGTCGATGTCTACGATCCTCTCTATTCAGCTAATTATAAACGTGTATCTAATTTAGTTGTTACAGGTATGGAAATTGATCTTAATTTAGTTAAATTTGATTTAAATATATTCCATGTTTAAGTAAGTTTTAAGGGCATGTGTTTAATTTAGTTAAAATTGATTAAAAATATATGGTGTGTACAGGAGATATTTTCATTGTTGTTGCAGATCCTGACAATGCGGAAGGTGTAGATTACTATCTACTAAGATGTACACAACCAAAAAGCAAATTGGTGGAATCGATGATAGATGGTGATGGACAAGAGTATCCCATTGGATCAGTCGTTATTGAAGGCACATATTATCAACAAATAAAGACAGATAAAAATGGTATTTATTTTGTTGATTATATGCCAGGACAAAAGGTTCTACATTACAGTCACCTAGTTATAGCAACAAAAATAAATTTAGAAACTTTACCTAAAAAAGGACGTGCCAAACAAAAGTGGAGGTTGCCTATTGAAGATCATGAAAAAAATTTAGAGATAATTAAAGATAGAGAGGATCCAAATTTTATGTACCAGGAGCTTTAAGTTGTTTTTTGGATACCCACGTGTGTACATACTCAAACTTTTTATAGATCGAGCTAGATCTATATATATAATTTATAAATTGATTGGAACATGTGGCATGATTTAGAATGGGTTTTTTCAAAGGCTTGGTCATAAATTTTTGAAAGTTAATATGACCTTACTTGTTCACCTTCAAATTTTCAAGATCATCCATTTTCATATCCTAGTATGCATGTCACATCCTAGAAAATTATTATTTTCATCCTAAGCATCCCCCTTCATCCTAATCATTCATTAAAGATCGCATGTTCTATCTAATAATCACCATTCTAATCCTAATCACATGTGAACTCATGTATAATCATGAACTCATTCTAATCCTAATATGAATAATCACCATTCTAATAGGAAATTATGTAGGCATCTATAGAGAAAAGGTCATGAGTATATATACATAAGAGAGGAGAAAAAGAGAACTAATAAAAATAACTCTAACCACCAAAAATAGGTGTTAATTACACTAATGGAAGATGTCATCCACCCTCATAAAGGATCCTATCCTAACAACATAAAAAATCCTAAATATATATATATATATGAAAAATGCAATAACCCCAATAAAGGAAAATATAAACCTACAAGTTAACAAATGAGATCACAAAAGTTCACATAGAAAAGAGTCAGTGACAAAGTAAAGAATGAATTCAATCTGTCTTAAGGTTTAGAATTATTTTGATAAAGTAAATTATAAAATTTATGTATGATTATCCTTTAAATCCTTTAAGGATCAGTTCATCCTAAGCTTTGTAGAGATTGAAGTGTAAAGGATATTTAAAGTTACTCTTGTTAATTGGCCCAAATAACATGTTTCATTAAATTAGGCACACATAATCTAAATAAGAATCATAACCCTAGGACAAGTTTTTAATATTTTATCTAGAATCACAATAAACATTTCCAACAATAATAGAACCCTTCCTAAGTGACCATTTTGTGCTAAATTGAAGCATGAAAAACTTTATTTACACCCTTTAAATTTTTATTTAAAAAGAATAATCCAATTTTTTTTTAATAGAGGATTTTAATATCATCCAAGAGATCTTATTGTTGGTACAAAATGGTATAAATTATCTAGCCACTTAGACTTTAGGACCTATTCACACCTTATTCTTAATCTTAGGTTTTTTTTGTCTCAATTCATAGGATTAAGACACTTGGCACTATTGTGTGAGTCTTATGGATTTTTCCTTTGTTAATTGTGATGTGGAAAAAGAGATCCTAGACCTAGTCAATATTTCTTCACATCGACATTAGAAGCCAAGTTGGCAAGGTGACAAGATTGGTTAATAACCTAAAAGGAGATCCAATCTACCTAGGACACTACCTTAATGTTAGAAATAATAGAAAAGGTATAGTCTAGATTTTTCACTAGATTTTTCACTAGATATTTCCATTTGATAGTTAATCTTATTCATTTAATTGATTTACCTATTTTTACCCCTCTCTTAAATTACAAGTTCAATGCTTGTGTAGGAAGGATTTGGAGTGCAAAATGTCTAGGAATTATTTTATCCTAACAACATGGTTTGTAGAAGATCTAGTATTATTTGTGTAAAGGTTACATTGTATTTTTAGATGAAGTATATTAGTGATATATACATACATGTATAACTTACAATTTAATTTTTATGATTTATTTTATTTAGTTTTGAATCTCTATAAAATAGTTGCTCATTCTAGACTATTATGATGTAAGCTAGAGAGCATTCAAAATCAATAAAAAGTAAATAGTGACCTAGATTTCATTTTTAGCAAAGTGCCTAAAGTTTGTAATATGGGATTTATATAGCTATAAGATAATTTTGCTTTAAATATTTGATATTATTAGCTAGAGATTGTACCATAAAACTATATATATATCACATGATAATTGAATACAAATTGTGTACATCATAATTATACATGATCTAACTTAGTCAAGTTCAAGTAGTTAACTTGTCAATATAGATGTGTCTAACACTTGTGTGAACAAACCATAATTTAAATTTAAATTTAAACCTGTACAAACTTGCTAAATAAATAAAACCATGTAATAATTTGCACGATGTAAATAGATGTTTAACAAGTGTTTGAAAACCATAATAATGCACGATAACAAATCTATGAACAAACCATAAAATATGTACAAACATGTGTGAATGTGATCTGTAAATCATAACAAGTGTACAAATATATACCTTAAAACATAAACATGTAATGTACATAAATCATAAGAAGTGTCTGGACAACATAATAATCTGATCTCAAAGAGAGGGAAATCTACTGTGAATAGAATCATCAGATCTATGGTCCAATCTCTCACTCAATCTCTCCCTCGATCTCTCCCTCGATCCATGTACTAATCCCTCTCCTGATCCAAGATGTGTGGATCCATGTCTTAGTCCAAGCTCTCTGGATGCGTGTCCTGAGCCTCATCCCAAACTTGCATGTGTTCAAGTACATGCACATGAAATTATCTAAACTTACATATATATACATGTGTACAAACTTTAAACATGTTCAAACTTACAAATCAAGTACAATTAAATTTTAAAAATTATATTTAAAATTATTTAAATGTACCTCAGGTATGTGCTACATGGGACCATGATCATGTGTGGATCCATGTCCCAATCCAAGCTCTCTAGATGTGTGCCTTGAGCCTCATCCCAAAACTTGCATGTGTTCAAGTTAGTGCACATGAAATTATCTAAACTTGTATACATACATGTACAAACTTTCAACTTACATTCAAACTTACAAATCAAGTACTATTAAATTTTAAATTATATATAAAATTATTTAAATGTACCTCAAGTATGTGCTGCATGGGACCATGATCATGTGTGGATCCATGTCCCGATCCAAGCTCTCTGGATGTGTGTCCTAAGCCTCATTCCAAAACTTGCATGTGTTCAAGTATGTGCACATGAAACTATTGAAACTTGTATGTACATACATACAAACTTTCAACGTGTTCAAACTTACAAATCGAGTACAATTAAATTTTAAATTATATAAAATAATTTAAATGTACCTCAGGTATGTGTTGCATGGGACCACGATCATGTGTGGATCCATGTCTTGATCCAAGCTCTCTGGATGTGTGTCCTGAGCCTTGCATGTGTTCAAGTACGTGCACACATGTATGAACTTAAGAAATTTAATTTAATTTAAGTGTGTGTACATGTACAACTTATATATATGTAAATTTTTTTATATAAATGTACCTCATTTGTGTGATGTATGGGATCACCATCATGTGCCAAATTTCCAAACTCTGACAAATCACCATACTATTTAAAAAAATTCACTTGTACGCGTCAATTTCAATCAAGAGTTAAACATGTTAAACATGTATCATACATATTGTTTTAGAACACAATTAAATGTATATATATACTGTAAATTATTCAAGTACCTGACATGCATGATTGAGGGCTCTACCAATGTCACTAAGCTCATTAGAATGCAAAGACATCGCAGGGGGATTTGTAGAATGTATAGTATCAGTGCCAAAAAGAAGCTGAGTATATGCACCATGGACAACATCAACTACAGTAGTAACCTGAGCAATGTGATTTGTAATATCCTAATGACCTGGACAAGCTAAAGGATTGATAGGCTGGTCTAGAATATCCCCTGGAGTTTTCACCCTATGGCTAGAATGTGTACCAGGATATCGTTCTCTAATAAATTCCAGTATAGGGTTGAGAGAGATCCCATGGTCCTCGCTGATGACCCGACATGCTACTAGTAAATCTAAAACTGAGACTCTACACGCATTACACAAAGTCGTGTGGTTCATATCCTCAATATCTGAAGGAGTAGGAAAATTGGCACAAATAAATGTATCATAAGATGCTAATGTACCCTCTGTGAGAGGAAGGCTGATTCACGGGCGTAATAAGTATCTACCAACTCTATTAGATGAAATTTGATCAATTTGTGTCATAATAGAGGCAATGTTATCAATAATCTAGGATCGAGTAGAGCATGCTATTGGCTCCCTTGCTGTTGCCAATTCCACACATTTTGGTAAAACCAAAAGGTTTGGGCCAACTAATGCCCTCTTATCCACAGGCGGTGGCAAATCTAGATGTCTAAATTATGGTTTGTCATAAAAATAGCCTTTACCTTGGCCAGCATGCTCAGGATGAGATGTGTAGTCCACATCTATCTGTAACTGAAATTCTGCATGTAATTGTTTCACAAAATATCCTAGCAGCTCATCATTGTGAGGCCATCTATGATACACTGCCAACCATCTAGGGTATATGAATGGTGCAACAAGAGGATCTACACACCTCATAACCACATATCCTCTAATTCTATTTTGTCCTCTATAATGAGAGAACGCGGTTAAAAAATTTTCAGCTGAAACTGATTTGGCAACTTCTCTATAATTCATTGTGCTAGTAACACTCCTAGCAAGAGACAAATAAAATTGCTCAATGCTGATCTCATTATAAGGGTTGAATGAATGAATTGTCCCAATCATTCGATGAATCTCATCTCTAATAGTGACTAATCTATCTTGATTAGCCAAATTGGGGGAGTTGTGAATTGTTTTCTCTAAACATTTTAAAGCATTGTTTAATCTAACAATATTATCCCGATATAAATTTGATCTATTTTGAGCCTCTTCACTAGAACGAGGGGAATGGTGAGATCCCTCATCAGCCATGATATATGTATCTATGTAAATGTTTAAATCTAGAGATCTGCATATCATTAAAATAAAAAAATACATGAATAACACATAAAAGATCTAGATAGGGAAAGAGAATTATAAATTTCTACCATCAATTCATTCTAGAGATAAAAGACATAAAATTAACCATTAATTATATTCAAGAATCTCACAATAGCAATTAAGTAAATGTATATATATATATACATCTATGTGTATGTGTATGTGTTCATGTGTGTATGTATGTATGTGTATGTGTGTATGCATATATACGTACATGTATATGTGTATATGTGCATGTACGCATGTGTGTATATACATGTGTATATGTGTATGTGTGTATGTATACATATATGCACATATAATTTACATATATACATGTGTATGTGTGTATGTATGTATATATGTGTACATACATATGTATGTATAGGTACATATACATACATATGTATGGACACATATATACATACATATGTATGTACACATATACATACATACACACATACACATATATATGCAAATTATACACATATATGTATACATACACACACACATATACACATATACACACATGCGTAAATGCACATATACACACATGCGTACATGCACATATACACATATACATGTACGTATATATACATACACACATACACATACACACATGCACATGTATGTACATATATATATATGCATACACACATACACATGTACATACACACATATATATATGTATACATATACATGTAATGTGTAGATATATACATACACACATACAATTAAATATACACACATGTACATATATATGCATGTACATACATAAATACACACATATGTATGCATATGTACATATTTGCATATATGTATACATGCATACACACATATGTATACACATGTATATAATACAAACATACATATATTGTACATGTGTACACACACATATACATGTACACACATACATGCACATGTATGTGCATATATGTACATGTACATGTACACACATACACATATGTACATACACATGTACGTGCATGGACGGTGAATTTGAAATTTGGGGTTTATAAATAATTTTCAATCCTTTGTTTACATTAAAGGCTTTGAGAGAATCACATAAGGTAGTGCTAAAAATATATGTTCATGAAGACCAAGTAAAGGAATCACACAAGTGAGTACTATAATAGATGCTTGACCTAGGAGAACTTGACCCTAGTGATATAGCAACTTCTTTAAAGATATTTTTAATATTGTCACCCTTATAGGCATTCATATATCAGAATTCAAGGAAAAGTTTCAAGGGCTTGCAATCTATTGAGTCAATGATTTGAGTTATACATCATTTCCACACTCATGATAAATTCCACACTTGAAGTTGGACCCAAGGGGCTATAGGTTGATCTATGGTAAATTCTAGATATATTCTAACATAAGTGTATTCATTAATAAAAGACCATTAATTTTGTGTACCTAAATGACTAGATTTTACACAACATCAATAGTAATTCTTCATTGTTATTCTCAAAGTTTAAGTACCTTGATCCATGGCATTTAATTCCTAGAATAATAATTTAGTTTATCTACCTAACTAATAAATTTAAATCTAGGTTAATTGTGTATTATTTTCTATTTCTTTAATTAGCTTAGATTTATGTAAAGAATATATTATTCCCTTACATTTTTGGTCTCCATGTTTTCTCTTACACTCATTAATTTTTTATTGTTATTTACAATTAGGTTATAGATTTGTAATATCTAATTATTTTTCATATTTTTATATCTTATTAATGTTTAGATCTCATTTAATTGTGCTTTATTGCCTATACCCTTTCCTTAGGCTTTTGTGATACATTGTGTAATAATATTTTTCCCACCCTAACCAACCCCTATTTTCTCTAAGGTTGTGGGTAACTAAGAGCATTGTAGAAGGCATACATAAAGGAAAAACTTGAAAATACAAAAAAAGCATCAAAAATTGTAGGAATGTTGTTAATACGATATGCCACTTGACTCAATGTTGGTAGGGAAACAAATCAATGTTGGTAGGGAAATAGATAGACTATAGATGATCCTCATATGGGACTCTTGAATCAGTTGTATGCGAGGAAAAGAAAAGAGTTGAAAGAAAAATCAAAATTGAAGGTAAGAATTGTTGGTACTTCTTCCACTGCACTGTTGAATATGTTTATATTCTTTGTTGGCATGTGAACACTTTGAGTGACAATTTGACTACCAGACCTTTTTTTTATTTTGAGTATTTTGATAAATTTATTGTTGGTGATTCTTCTGATCCATAATGATTGATACCAAAACCCACTTCAGTTCAGTTGTGTGTAATGTACCATTTCTAGGCCTACAGCCTAGAGGTTACCATTTTTGGGCTTCAAATATCTAGAGTTGAAGTCCAGAGTGTATATTTTGTTTTTCCTACAACCCATTTACTTAGGGTCCTAAATGATTGTCCCTATTTGACCCATTTTTGTCCTTCAATATAGAGAAGGAAACAACAGTGTGTGATTTCAAATATGTCAACTGTGATTAATGTAACCGATATGGAGAGGAATAGAATGATGTACAAATTTTAAACAAAAACTCTCTAGAGGCTTCGATGTAAAAGGTTTGTGATAGTGAATAATAGTTACAAGGATACACAAAATAGCAATTCCATATTCCTACATGATGGCATCTTGTACCTACCATGCCAGTTCTAATTTCAAAAGCCTCAACTATTTGTGTAGTGAAATTAGTAGTATTTCAATCCAAACAACAAAGGCTTCGATTAGAAACGGTGGATAAGATGTGGGGTTTCAAAATCCCTTATATACCTCTCAAAGATATATGCATATTGACTGATTTTATTTGAGGCAACAATTTAATTTTACAATGATAGAACAGTTTCAAGTAAGTTTCAAGGCATTTATTTTTGAGAGATATTTCTTGTTTCAATCACCTTATTAGGTTATAGTCTTGAATGAGTCTCTCTTGTTTCTTTGTCATTGTTTTCAAATTCCACATCAAACACCAATATAAAATTCTTTGAAACTGATTTGATTTCACCATTTTTCTTCAAACCCTAACTGAAAATAGCAAATTTCTCACTCCTTTAATGAAAAAAACTCATAACTCCAAATTCCAAATTCACTATGATAACAAAAATTGCTAAAATTGAAACCCTTCACTATGCTTTGGAAATCCCTAAATTCAAAACATTTTCCAAATAACCCTGGTTTGAACCCATTTTGTAAAGTAGTTACAGAGGAGAACCTAGGAGGTGTCGCCAACGCAATGGAGCTGAAGTGGGTCACTGTCCAAACTTTGTACACAGCAAGTGCATTTGGCCGACCCTGTTTCAATAGAACAACATTCGACCGAACGTGCCCAAATGAATGTGGGCCTTGTTTTTTTTTGTTTTTATTTTTCGTGTTCACGTCGAAAGTCTTTCAGGCGAATATGTTTCGATCAAAACCCTTTCACCCGAAAGGGGGGTGCCACGTAGGCTTCACATCACTGACACTTTGTTTCGGCCGAAACCTATTCGCCCAAACCATATTCGACCAAAATTTATTCGGTCGGAATTATTTGCTAGGCCAAAAGTGTGACACACTATTGTGCTTTTACCTTAAGAAAAATATCGAAGATTAAGTTTCTTCTCAAAAGTATAATGATTTCGGGATGAGGAATAATGATAATGACAGGCCATTTTATAGATTTTGGGTTTTTGAATGATCGGCTCAGATTCAAAAGAGAGATCGATATATGAGATTAATGAATGTCATGTGATGTGAGTTCTATGTTAGATAGAACATGAGTTAGAAAAGTTTGCAAGATAAAGATTAAATTAGAATGATAACTTAATCTTGTGTCAAGACTGTTCAAAAATAGGAAGAATAAGAGTTCAAGATTAAATAAACAATTTAATCTTCAGTTAAGAGTCTTCAAAAATAGAAGAAATAGACTTTGAATGACAAAGACAAAGTTAGAACTCAAAGATGAAGAATTCAAATGCATACATAAATTAATTAATTAAACAAAGATATTTAATTAATAAACACATTCATGCACATGAGTTAGAACTAGTTAACTAACTAGTTGTGACAGAGAGTCCTCTTGTAGAGATGATTAGATATCGAATCTAGAGATAACTAGTGGATTTAAAATAGATCCCAAGTTAGAAGGTGAGTGAATGATTAGATAATTGAATGACAAAAGAATGTGACATAAAGAATTTAATAATGAATTAAATGTTAATTTAATTCAACATTTGAAACTGAAATGAATTTAATTAAATAAATAATGTAATTTATTTAATTTGACTGTTGAAAAGGATTAAATGAATAATTAAATAATAAATATTTAATTATAGTTGAAAAATGATAAAGGGGTAATTAAATAATAAATTATTTAATTATAGATAAAGGGGGTTTAATTAAATAATAAATATTTAATCTAGAAAGAAGAATTAATTAGTTATCGTTACAATTAAATAAACATGATTTATTTAATTAATCAAAGTTGAATAAGGTCATAAGTGAATTAATTAAAAGGGGTATTTAATTAATAGAGGAAATATGTATTAGAAAAGGGTAATTAAATAATAAACATTATTTAATCATGACAATGGATATTATAAAATCATGTCGAAAGTGGTACTCATAGGCCTAGACCAATTTTCGGTGTCTACAGTTTGCCCCTCTTTGATACAATATTGTTACGGTGTTGTGTCAAAGAAAATATGCCCCAATCATGCCCCAACATGAAACAGGTTAAGGTATGCCCCCTCGGGAAAATTGACAAATTTAAAAAAAAAAATCAAATAAATCAGGAGATATTCCCGATAAGTCAATTTGATGGTCAGAAATGCTATGGAGTTGACATAATTGAATTTGAATATGTTAGGGATGTGTACAAGTCAGTATAAGCTGGAAGGTTAAGCGGCCAGTAGACAAGGTCGGAAGAAATACCACCTAAACCCTAGGTATAAATAGAAAGTAGGCTGAAAACCAATTCATTTGCACCTGGAAGAGTTTGAAAAACCAAGATTTTGCTTGACTATTGGATGAAGATGGCTCCCATTCCCTATGTTGTGCATTGAGGATATCGGATCTGGACTTTTAGGCAGCCAACCGATGCAAGACCACCGGTATGTACCCAAAAATGAACTTTTGAATTTTATTTTTGCACGTAGTTTTAGGCCTCAAAAATTTAATTATCATATGCAGTCTTTTGGAATCAACGCATATGCTGGCATATGCACCGTATGTGACTGTGGAATGACACATATGCTAAAACATGCCTAGCGTAGGATAGGAATTTTAGGTATTAAACGCATCTGTTAGAAAATGCATTGCATATGTATGCTTGGAACGCATTTGCAATTAGGATGTACGCATGTAGGTTAGTTAACCGCATTTGAATTAGTGAAACACATTTGCATTGGATAGACAGGTTATAGGAAATGCACCACATTTGCATTAGGTAGAAATAGGATTGGTGATTGTGCAACGACTATGAAATATGCGACGCAAATGATTTTTTTGGCAATGCATTTGTATGAATGCACCGCATCTATTAAAGTGAGTCGCATTTGGCTGGCAAAGTTTTTGGAAAAAATTTTGAAGTAAAAACTTGAAAAACTTGACATCGTGGTTGAAATGCAAGTTGTATTAGACCCTATTTACACATGGAAGTCACGTTCGGACACCTTCGATCTGAGAGATCATCTGGTTAGCGCAAAGATACGACTTCTATGGAGACTTGGTCTACATCATGTTCTCTTGATGCCCACTATTAGGGAAAATAGAGGGATGCTCACCACATTGTGTGAGTGATGGCACTCAGAGACATCATCATTTCATATGTCAACTGGGGAAGCGACTATCACATTGGAGGATGTGTACAAAATACTTAGACTGCCTATCAGAGGAGAGCAGGTGGTGTACGATACCCAGCATGGATTGACTGAGCTAGCAAGATTTTACTAGGTGGATGATATTAGTAGTCTTGGCATTGAGCATTATGAGATCAGATGGCCAATTTTGGCAGATAGATACAAGAGGATTGACTGCATACTATGTACACTAATAGGTGGGATAGTATTACTAGATTGACGAGGTCATGGTTTTCCTGTTGGGTGAGGAGAGATGTTGGTGGGTATGTTGGAGAGAGAGAATGTGTACGCCTGGGGTCCTTGTCTATTAGGGATGCTATATTTCCATTTACATGACATTGCATACAAAGATGCATAGTCGATGAGCTGTGGAACCACTCTTCTGATGGTTTGGGCATGGGAGAGGATAGCTATTTTTTGTCCTCCAGTGACTAAAGAGTGAGAGGCTATATCTCTGTATGTTTTCTGGTACATGGGAAACATCACTCAGAGCCATGTGGGAGATACAGGTTATTGGAGACATGCTCTGGATACATTAGATCAGTTCACGTGGAGACCTTACATGGATTGTGAGCAGTGGTCAGATGAGGATAGGAATTTGCCATACTATAGACAAACATAGTACCTAATTGGGAGGACTGTTTCGAGTGTGCACATCATAGAGAGACACTTGCCAAAGTGAGTTTTGAGATAGTTCAGAGAGGTTCAGAATGAGCCTCAAGGTAGAGCAGAGTTTGCTCATTCTTCTAGAGAGGTTCCATATTGGGGGCCCATGATTCCAGTTGCTATTACAGAGGTAGAGATTCAGGCACTATAGCTTGTATAGTGGGGATGGAGAGATGGAGTAGCAAATCTGAGCACCACTGTAGCTTATGACGCATGGTGAGCAAAGCATTGACCAATTCCGTATATAGATCCAGAAAAGCCTGCACTAGTTAAGAGACGAGGCACAAGGCCGAGAGGATGGTGGAGAGGTAGAGGTGTCAGAGTTGGAGGTAGGGGTGGTGGTGATGATGGTAGAGAAGGTGGTGGGGGCAGAGGCGGTAGACAAGGATGGAGAGGGTGGAGAGGGGGTCAGGTAGGTTGACTTTCACCTATCTGAGAGGCAATGGTAGAGGATGTATCGATGTTGGACATCAGAGGTGGAGATGATGTACAAGTCAGAGATGAGCATGCTATCGTGGAGGCAGTTGTAGAGGAGCTAGCCAATGTGGATATTGGGGGAGAGGATATTGCGAAGGATGAGAATGTGGATATGGACATAGATCCTCTAGGTATTCTAGCAAGGTATGGGGAGGATGATGTTGAGGAGAAGGCACCCATGGAGGAGTAGGAGAGAGAGCTCTGAGATTAGATTGTGGAGGGGAGATGGGAGGATGATGCCCCTAGGGATGGTGATAAGGCGGATTTTGAGGAGAGATTGAGACTAATGACAACAAAGTTAGATGCCTTGTGGATAGAGAGGGATAGTGCTTTCATAGAGAGAGATAATGCTTTATGGAGAGAGATACTACTCTTATGGAGAGAGACCAGTCCATAGCTTGAAGATAGGAGATAGAGCAGCAATTCCCAGATGTCAAAAACCTTTGCAGTGGCTCCTCGTCTGATGGTATGGTATGGCAGTTAGTCAAATTAGTAGAGAGGGCTACATATTATAGGGACTTATATGAGTGAGTGGTGCCAACAGAGAGACGAGCTCCTAGCTTTTTAGAGGTTTATATTCACAGGTCATAGAGTAGGAGTCAAACCAAGACTTAGAGCACAGAGGGTGTAGTAGGACCACCGAGATTAGGTCCATATGACAGGCCTTCCACCTCACAGAGAGTACCTCTAAGGTAGTTTCCTCCACCTTCACCAGGGGACAGTAGTGGTAGTGGGACATGATGATAGTTGTTATACATGTAGACATTGTATTATGATCAGAGAGCCTACGAGCTCATTTTTATTTATGGACACACTCTGACATTGTACTATGACACCCTATTTTGAGCGATATATATATATATATATATATATATGATTTTTGGTGGCTTCTACATGATATATAGTTCTATTTTATGATGATGCTTTGCTTCTATGTTGTTTATGTTTCCTAGATGATGTCTATGTATATGTATTATGAATGATTGTTTTCACATGTGAGTTTATGCAGTCTATGATATTATGATGTATTCTATATGCTTATGATAATGGAATGCAATGTACTATATGATGATGATTTACATGTGATGGTTTTATTATGTATAGATTATGATGATGAAATGCATTTTATGTCATGATTTTTCTATATGCAATGAAGATGTTAATGTTCCTATATGTATGAATGAAACGTAACTATATGAAATGCTTATCTAATGGATGCATATACAAATGACCTAATGTTTTTGGTTTGTGTCACAGGATTCTATCATTATGTTGGAAGAGAGAAATGTTAATATGGATGATTATAGAATGGTAGTAAGAAAAAATGATAGAAGGTTGAATTGAAAAAAAAGAAATGATCTTCGATATTTTTCCATGTTCGTTATGCTTGCAATTTTATCATCACTGGGCAGGACTAACACAAATATATAGTACACACCATGATAGGAGATAGACCATAGTGTACAAAGTCATCCATCTACGAAAATCAGATAGTCGTAGACAAGGAGTGTCATAATGCAACTAACAACAAGATTGCCCTAGTCGTTGTTGTTTAGACAAACCATAGATAGCAAAAAAATAAAAGATGAATCATGATAAGTCATCACTCCTCTAAATCCTTAATAGGAAATCCTTGAGGAAACTAGTAACATGATTCAAAATTATAAGTTTAAAAGATAGTTGGAAAACAGTAGCCAAAGAAAAGGAGTCTTGAGACATCCTTGCTTCTATAAATCCTTCAAGGGACATCCTTGAGAAAGCTAGTAATAGGACGTATTCACAAATCGATAAAAAGATAAGACAAAATAAGATATAAAGTCATAAAGCCAAATAAAAGTATTCACCAAAACTTGATCTTGTGGGATTGTTTGATATTTGACACAGCAGGATGTGAGGGATGACACATACTGCATAAGACATTGAGTCTGGTTTTGATTGGGTGACTATCTATGTAAGGCATGACAAAGCCTAGTTTCAGAAAGACACGTGCCTTATAAGACATTGGAGCTTGATGACGTTGATGCGACAAGCTACAATAGGCTATGACAATTTGACGATGTTCATAGACAAGAAAGACATATCTTGCTTAGACATAAGTTTATCAATCTGACAATGTGTTTGATATTGAATTGATGACAATTTGATGCTTGCCTTGTTGATGCATGACCTGTTTTGATTCTTTGACTAATTTAAGTGTGTGTGTGTATTGAAAGTGTATGACTTAAGATGATACACCCTAAAGGACTGACCTAATTGATCGAATACATGCATTTAAGTTGATGATATGCAACATGTGTGATAGTGAATGTGATAAACCCTATTGGACTAACCTAGTGCAGTCTCAGGGGTTCATCGATTGATTTGCCTTGCCTATGTTGTACACGCAGAGAACTCATAGTTCAACATGACCAAATGACTTTGTATGTACAAAGAGTCATGATTTTAATGTGTGTGAGACCTGAGAAACCTAGATAGACAGACCTAATGCCTCGGGGGCACATCGGCTGATGGCCTTGCCTACGTCTAGTCACAAAGGCAATGTAGTTTGACTATGTCTATGACTAACTTAACATGATTGACTTGACTTTGTTTTTGGGATTTTTTGACATGTTTTGATTTTTTTTATTTTTTGAGGTTTTTTGATGTTTTTGGATTTTTTCAGGACATTTTTTGATGGTGTAATGCTATGTACAAGGTTCATATGACATAGAATAAGGATTTTCCCCTAGTTAGGAATGAGACATGCGAGATGGAGTGGGGAATGTGACAGAATAGACTTGATGTCAATCATTCCAAGCAATGGATAGGACAACCATTTATTATGAAGGATGATGAAAAGTTTGATTGGAATGATGGTAAACAAAAGAGCAATTTTGACTACACATGGTGCCTGTTTGCTAGGTTTTCACCATGGTACTTATCCCTAGTGCCACCAAAGTGGTTTTCAGTATAGGATAGATTATTTCTCTTTACTATTTTTCTAATTTTCTAATTTTTTTGGTGTTACAAAGACGCCTGTTTGCCAGGTTTTCATCAAGGTAACCATTTTTTTTTTCATTTTTTTGTATTTTTTCGATTAAGGCAAAGATTCTCATAAGCTATACATAGAACCTCTTCAGATGAAGGCTATTGATTGGTGACAAAAGTGGCTCACCTTCAGGGGTAGAGAGTTGATATGCACCTGATCCAAATGCTTCTATGACTATATAGGGCCCTAACCAATTAGGTTCAAACTTTCCTAGCTTTTCTCATTCAGCTTGATTCTTGGGATTCTCCATTAAAACCAGGTCACCAATGTCAAAGTGTCTATTGAGAACTTTCCTATTATAGCTTCGATGAAAACAATTCTGATATGCTTGCAAATGGTCTAGTGCTTTTTGTCTTCGTTCATCCAGTAATTCAAGCTATTGTAGTCTGGATACATGGTATTCTTCATCATCAATGTGACCTTTCAAGGATACCCTCAAGGAAGGAATTTCAACCTCAATAGGTAAGATAGCTTTGGATCCGAACACTAGGGAGAAAGGAGTGGTGCCAGTGGGAGTACAGATGCTTGTGCAGTAAGCCCATAAGGTGAGATTGAGTTGTAGATGCCAGTCATGGCCAGTGTCATTGATAGTCTTCTTTAGGATTCTGACAATGGTTTTAGTAGATGCCTCAGCTTGGCCATTACCTTGTGGATAATACGGGGTGAAAAAATGATGTTTTATATGGAACTCTTCACATAAATGGTGTACTTCTTGGTTCTTGAATGGGTGACCATTGTTTGTGATAATGGATTGGGGTACACCATACCGACAAATGATATAGTTTAGGATAAACTTGGATATTTTTGTGTCAGTGATGTAGATCATGGGAATAGCTTCAATCTATTTGGTGAAGTATTCAGTGGCAGTTATGATAAATTTATGGCCATTAGATGATGGAGGGTGTATCTTACCTATGAGGTCAAGTCCCCATTGGGCGAAAGGCCATGGTGATGTAATCAGATGAAGCTCTTGTGCTCTTGCTATTATCAAATCTCCATGTATCTGACACTGTCTACATTTCTTTACAAAGACATATGAGTCTTTTTCCATTGTAGGCCAATAATAACCTAATCTCATAATCTTATGGGCTAAAGTAGGACCACTCAAATTGGATTTGCATATACGCTCGTGCACCATTCACAAAGTTGTGTGTGCTTCTTCAGCATCAAGACATCTCATTAGGGTGTTATCTAAGGTACGTCTATATAGGGTATCTATGATGATGGTGTATTTAGCTGACTTACAGATAAAGGTTCGGTGTTGGTTATTTGGCAGGTCTAATGGTAAGGTTTGGTCATTTAGATAGTCGAATATGTCTTTGTACCAAGGGGAAGAAGGACCAAAAATTGTACACACTATTGCAGAATCGGGGACATCATAGGCGGGGACCAACAACTATTCAACCAAAAACTCAAACTTAGGCACGTTACTCAGAATATCCAATAAAGAACCCACGGTTGCCATAACATCTGCTATCCTATTATGAATACGTGGTATTTGTTGAAAAGTAATGTCATCAAAGTACTGATTAAAGCTATCAATCATACACTTATAAGGAGCAAGTTTCTCATCCTTAGTCTCATAATCATCATTTACTTGTTGGATTACTAGCGAAGAATTGCCAAAGACATGTAGAGTCTTAATCTTCCACTGGGCTGCCATTCTTAGTCCTGTCACTAAGGCTTCATACTCTACTATGTTGTTGGTGCAAGGGAAAGCAATCTTGAATGATTTAGGAATAGTATCGCTTTGAGGTGTAATAAATAGGATACCTACTCCTGAACCATGATTTGTATGTGACCCATCAAAGTATAATTTCCATTCGGTTCTAGTGTCAATTGTGAAGATAAATTCATTAGGAAAGTCTGCCACTAAAGGATGGTCTGCCTTCATGGGTGCATCTACTAACTAATCTACAATCACCTATCCTTTTATAGCCTTCCTCTCTACATATTGTATGTCATACTCGCTAAGTATCATAACCCATTTAGCCAATCGGCCTATTAATGATGCCTTACTTAGGAGATATTTAAGGGGATCAATCTTTGCAATCAACATTGTTTGACAATTGAGCATATAGTGCCAAAGTTTTTGAGTAGCAAAGACTACCACAAGATTGGCACATTCTATATTACTGTAATTTAATTCATATCCCACTAAGGTACGACTGATGTAGTAGACTACTCTTTCATGACCTTGATCATCATTTTGTGCGAGAAGAGATCCTAATGCTAACTGAGTTACTGAGATGTATAGTATCAAATGTTTTCCATCTATAGGTGGCATCAATACTGGCGGTGTGAGTAAATAATCCTTGATTTTCTAGAAATCTTCCTAGAATTTAGGTGTCCAGACAAATGGTACTCCTTTCTTGAGTAAATATTGAAATGGATGTATTTTGTCTGCCAGTTGTACAATGAAACGCCAGGTAGATTGTAATCTTCCTTGTAGTGTTCTTGATTGACCAATGCTGACTGGAGGAGGCATTTCTATGATAGCTTTTACCTTCTTTGGATCTACTTCAATGCCTCTTTTGGAAATGATATACCCTATAAGTTTCCTTGATTTCACTCCAAAGACACATTTCTTTGGATTTAGTCTGACGTTGTAATTCTCTAGCCTCTGGAATATCTTGTCTAGAACCTTCAAATGATCTGCCCTTGTTTTTGATTTAGCTATAATTTCATTGATATAATATTCCATGAGAGTATGTACAAAGTCATGGAAAATAGTAGTCATTGCCTGTTGATAAGTAGCTCCTACATTCTTAAGCCCAAAAGGCACAGCATTCCAACAGTATGTGCCTCATGGACACATGAAATTTGTCTTGTGTTGGTCTTCAGCTACGATTTTGATTTGGTTATATCCAGAGAAACCATCCATGAGGGATAACATCTCGTATCCTGCTGTAAAATCTACTATCATGTCTATGTTTGGCAAAGGGAAGTCATCTTTAGCGTATGCCTTGTTGATGTCCCTAAAGTCTATGAAAATGAGGATGCCCCCAGTTGGTTTAGTCACTAGTACAAGATTTGAAATCCAGTCTATGTAGTCTATGGTTCTTATGAATCCAACATCCAAGAGTTTCTTAATTTCTGCTTTGACCAGTAGGGCAATCTGCAGATGCATTTTCCTTAACTTCTATTTGATTGGATTAATACTTGGCTGTAATGGTAGATGGTGCAATATTAGGTCTGGATCCAGCCCAAGAATGTCAGCGTATGACCATGGAAAGTTTATTTGTCTCTTTTGGAAGAAGTCCTGAAACTCAGGTTGTTTTGTCTCTGTCAATGAGGCTGCAAAATATATCATCCGAGGATTTTACTTTTGTATTTATGTTGACTTCAACTAACTCTTCTACTAGCATTGGTGACTTTTCCTATTCAATGGGGAGAATATTTAAACCTCTATCCTTGGGTGCCTCAGGGAGGTTTTTTCCCTTGGATACGTCCTTTATTTTGACTATTTCTTTGTCCAAAGGTGCCTTTCGGTTTTCACCTAGGGACTCTTCATTTTTCTCATTTTCATCATTTTTCTTTTAATTTTCTTTTTTGTGACTAGATGTGTAAATAGACTCCCTAAAATATGCTTTTTCATCCATGTCAATGGTAAAACCAGCTTTATGATCCCCTCTTGGTATGCCTTCTTGAAGTCCCATGAAATCAACTATTGCTTCGTCATTCTCGAACATGTCTATGATGGGTGTACCTTGTTGATCCCAACCGATAAGTTTGGGATATATGAGAGGCATGTCATCATTAGATTTATTAAAGGTGGAAGCTAACAAGGTAAATATATAGTGTTTGACATGGTCACAGAAGTTTTGGACTAACTCCTTCTTGTTCTTTTCCCTATGGGTAGATAAACTTTGATGTGGGACTATTGCAATGGCTAGGTCATCAAAAGATTGTTCATCAGGTGCCCAAGATGGATGATCAAGGGTTTCCCAATAATAGTGTTTATGCCATTCTTCTTTGGACAAGTGCTTCCTATGATGGGGACTAAATGGCTTTGGTACGGGTTTTATCATTCGGTTCAATTCTCCAAATAGAGCAGCTATGTTCATGGTACTGGTAGAGGAAAGGGAATCCCATTCACAATCGCTTGAGTTAGGAGATTCATCATAAACTGGAGGAAATGGTTCATGAGATATCTCGATGTTTGCACAAGCACTCACTTCCTCTTGAAATGGTAAACCCAATTCTAAGTAGTTGAAACCCTAGCCCTAAGTATTTTGGTCATGGTGAGATAGTGATCGGTTTCATCCTTCCATTTTGATGTAGTCCTAACCCATTGTGCCTATCATAGCCTTCATTTTGCATTATTTTAAAGCCTTTTCCATATTGATTCTTAGCTATTTGAATAGATGGTGAGGGGTATTCATTGTCTTCTTGGTACAACCAAGAGGTAATATCACCTTGATCCACAATTTCTTCACTTAACTCTCCCCATTTGGTCAATGTCATTGTAGGGGGAACATGAAATGTGACTACTGACTATCTTCTATCTACCATGGGTAGACCATATGCCTTAGGTGGAACTAGTTGAGTAGCACAATATGATGCCTTCATGTAATATTCTCCACAACCCTTATCTTGGATCTCGACCTTAGGAGTGGATGATGGTGGTTTGAATGAAATGGACTTACTAAGATGTGATGGATCAACATATAGGGATAAACTGGATGATGAAGCTTCTTGATTAATGGGAACCTATCATTGTGGAATTTCCCTTAGGCTTGTACAATATTGAAAAGGATCTGGATCACCATCAATTGTGTTCTCGGTGCCATTATACAGGAATTTAAGACATTGGTGATATGTGGAAGGTATGACTTTCATTGCATGTATCCAAGGTCTACCTAACAATAGGTTATACGGAAGGGTGAGATCCAAGACTTGGAAGCTGGTGTTCATAATTGGTGGGCCAATTCTAATAGGGAGTGTAAAAAATCCTTTGGATGATCTTTCCTCATCATTGTAAGCCTTGATGACTATACTCTTAGAGGTGTCTATGCATTCTTTTTATAATCCTAATGCCTTAACCAATTTTAGGGTACACAGGTTCAAACCTGCTCCTCTATCTACCAAGACTCGTCTGACTTTGGTTTGATGGACTAGGACTTCATGATGTAATGGGTCATTATGATCAAACTTTTTGGTTGAGTAATCTTGTTGGGAAAATGTGGCATGATGTGAGTTGGTTAAACATCCCACCATTTGTTCGAAATGATTGACATCTAAGTCCATAGGAATAGTCGTGTTCTATAAATCCTTGTTGAGAATGGCTCGATGCTTAGGTGATAAAGTCAATAGTTCCAAAATGGATATTTGTGCAGGGGTTTTACTCAATTGATCAAGGAGGTTGTATCTAGACTTGAAAGACTATGTGGGTGGTTCCGAAGAAGGTCTTGGAAGCATTATCTTAGTTCTACGTGTGTTTACAGCACATTTCGGATGCTTCTTAATAATGATGGTATGGATGTTTTTGTTTGCAGCTCAGAGGTGATTTATGATTGGTCCTTTACCATAGTCATACTTGGTATTGGCATAATTGGTTGATGGAGTATTCTTGGGTCCCGAACTAGAGGATTTTCCTTTCGTGTGGTCATGTAACGGGTCTTTGAAGACGTTATGATCAATGTTCTTGGTATTTTTCTTTCTATTGACCTCTATAGTTCTGTTTTCAACAAAGTCTTGTATAATGTTCTTTAGTTGTTGACATTGTTGGAGGTTGTGTCCTTTTATATGATGATAGTCACAATAGGCGTTATCATCCCACCATGAAGGTTTGAACTATCTAGGGTCATATTCTCTTGGTTCCAAAGGTTTAATAAGATTGTGTTTAATCAGCTCTTTGAAATTTTTCTCGATCAGTTGCCCCAAAGGGGTAAATTCACGTGTAGGAAATCTCCTTTTTGGTCATTGTTGTTGTGAATTTTGGACAAAATTTGCTATGTGATATGGACTATTTGTCATGTCTTGATTGGGGTTGTAACCTCTAAGTGTGATAACTGGTACTATTTGTATGGTCTTAGCATTGACAATGTCGTCATTTGTCACGTTTTTGTTTCTAGACCAGAATTTCTTTCTATCATTTGGAACATTTTGATGTTGGACAACTGGGTTTCTTCCTAGTACTTTTATTTCTCCTTTGTCGATAAGGCCTTTTTCAAGGATGATGCCCTTTTTCACCAAGTCTAGGAATGATGTAAAACAGTGTACCCTTAAGTCACTTCTTAGTTTTGGATTGATGTTTTTGAGGAATATCACGACCTTTTGTTTTTCTGGAATTTCAACTAGACATCTGCTAGCTAGACTTCTCCATCTCTAGAAGAAAGTGGTGAAAGTTTCACCATCTTCTTGTGTTGTGTGGCACAAGGTAGCTATTGTTACTTCATTTTCTATGTTAAAGGAAAAGTGTTCAACAAAATTCTCAGCTAATTCACCCCACGATCATATGCCATATGGTAATTTAGAGAACCATTCCAGTGCTATCCCAATAAGGGTTCGCGGAAATAGTCTCGTCAAGTATGTGGGGTCATATGATATGTCCATGCATGTTTTTGAGAATTCTCTAATGTGTTCCAAAGGATTCTTCCTCCCATTATACTTAGGAAAATTTGGTATAATGTATCCATGGGGGAAGGGTGGCATGTATAACGCTTTGTCGAATGGACATGGGCATAGATCTTGTGCTGAGATAGTTCATTTGCTTGACACAGACATGTTGTCCATCTACTATTGAAGCATTTGAATTTGGTTTTGGAGAACATCTACTTGTGTCAAGGACATGTTGTTTGGGTTGTTTAGATCAATGTAGGTGTTTTGAAATGTTGTGTTCTGTGACAGGTTGTGATTTGGTTATGGAATATATCCCGTTAGAATGTTCTGATTCGGTGTTGGGATATTTCCTATCTAAATGTTCTGATTTGGTGTAGGAATATTTCCCGTCTGAATGTTCTAGTTTGGTATAGGAATATTCATGCCAACTTTGGATCTCTTACCAATAGTGTTGGTGCCAAAGGGGTTTGATGAGGTTGCTTGCGCAGTAAATTGTAAACCTTGTGTTATGTTGAAAGGGATTGTTTTCACAATTGATGATGTTTGAGTTGGTATGCTAGTTGGTATTGCTACAGTGATTTGAGGAATAGAAACACTTGATGTGATTGTTTGTGTTGGTTGAGTAGGTGCAATTTTCAAAGTTTGAACATCAAATCCTGGTGGTAGTGTGGCACCTTCTACTAGCAATTTTTCTGGGTATTGTTGAGGATCATTTGCCAAAATCTCATCTATAAAGGATGCAAACTCAGTATCTTGGACCGCAACCTCTATGTCTTTCACAAAACCTACCCATTGGCATCTCTAGTGACATGTTTTTCTAGCAAAGGTCTGTGTGGTTGAGTTCTAAAAGGATTGAAAAATTCATTAGGATCTATCATTGTTTTTGTTTCTTTTGAGACCTTGTTTCGACCATGAAAAGTTGCTCAAAATGGTTTAATGTAGGCTATGTCTAAAAAGTGATATGTCCTATTTCTATTTTTTTTGGATTTTCTGAATATGAAGGATGTTGCTAAAGATTTCTAAAATGTCGTATACTAAGATGACGTATGCTAGGATGGACAATATGAAAAATCTCAAGTAGACTATGATAGTAAATGATTCTAAGATGGGTATAACCTACCACCTATGGAATAAATCCAAGAAAAGATTTTGACTTGACCAAGGAACCTAATTGTAGGACAAAGACAGTTGATAAGGAGAATCTCCCAAACTAGACTATTGAGCTGGAAAGATTCACTAATAGGACAAAAGTGATGAGGTTCAATGATGAGGACAAATCGAAACATGAATGTATCCAATGACGCGGAAGTTTGTACAATTCTTCGATATGCAATTTCCTAGGAAGTATCTATGATATGCATGCAACTTAGGATGACTATGACTAGGATATAAATGAAACCTAATGATGCTAGGTTTTTGAGAAAAAATTTTAATTTTTTTTCTAAGGTTGATCGTAAGAAATAAAAAACAAAATGACAATTGTCTCAGACTTGGTTGTACAGTTTTTCTAGTTTTTTGTTGACAGTCAAATGTGGTTAACCTAATTAGATGTGGTTCTACTTTTGACAGATGCAGTTTATGTTGCAGATGTGTTGATTTGACCAGAAATAATTTTTTTGAATGTCGACTGGTAATTTTGACTTGTGACAGATGCGGTTCATGGTAATAGTTGTGACTCAAACTATGGATTTTGTGAACCTGAACTTGTTGGTAGACAGTTGTGGTTTTTCCTTTAACAGATGCGGCTTGCATATACACATGTAACTCAAAGTTTGACAGTTACGGTTCGTAATATCTAAACTATGTAAAAGTGGATTTTGTTGACAGACACATGCGACATTTACCCTAACAATTGCGACTCACTAGGACAGATGCGATGTTAAAAATGATAGTTGCAGTTTTTTTTTGAATATTTTCTTTTTTTTTCAGTTGACTCCATTTGATCATCAAGTGTTTTGATGAATACAACAAAAAAAATCATAGAAATCGATGTGTTTTCAGTTTGTGGTGATAGATCTGTTAAAACCAAAAAATATGTACAACCTAGGCTATGTTGGACAATACTTGTTGAGTTCTTACTTGGATAAATCCAGCTACACATATTCACAGTGGATGACTAGTAGCTTGACCCCACTAGCTCCCCTCCATGACACTCAATTATACGGGGCAGCCAAGCTACTGTACCCATGAAACTCCCATGGCATACATTTCATCTCTACACATGAACCATAAGAATGTAAGATGGCTTCATAGGTCCGACCTGCTTCACCAGCAAATAGGTAGGATTTTTGGCAAACTACAACAAATGGATTTTTAATTCAGGCACCCATTCATGAAGGCCACGTGAGAGGAAATCTCATCCCAATCTGTAGAGGTTAGGCTCTGCAAGTTTTAACGCACCATAAGGGTACTTGGGGAATCGATAGCTAGTCCATGGGAACTTTAGTAATACGGAGCTTTCCTCGAGTATTAAAATTTGTATACTGGTTGGACGTCGCTAGTGATAAATGCGTTACTAGTTTTGAGTCATCTTGGGGTGAGTACTTTTTCCCACCAAGACAGGCCCAAATTTCTAGAGTCAGTAATCGTTTCTCTTACACCTAGGATTGCATAAATGCATGAAGGGAGAGGATACTTCGATATACTAAATCGAGGTTCTATCTAAACAATAGGCATGAAAGACACACGTTCTTTTTAAACCCAAACAAAATTTTCTAAGCTACCAAACATAAAGCTTTCCAAATAAAAATTAACAAAGTCATTAGGCCCTGCATGCAAACTGATCAGTAGTTTCTCTTTGTATCTTCGGCTTTCATCCTACAGAAAAACATGTTTGTTTGGTATTTTCAATGGTCTTCTATCTTTTGTCTTACAAAAACTAGGTTAACTCCTCTACATAGCTGCAAACAAATGTTAGCGAAAAGACAAAATAACACAAAAAATGAAAATGAAAACATGAATGTACAAAAGCAAATAAAACAGTGAAAAATATTTTACTAGGAAGATGTGGCTTTTCGGGCCATAGATGCAGCTTGATTGTTGATAGGCGGATACGGTGCAAAGTGTCACGGATGTGGTGTAGAATGGAAGATGCAACCCAAGATGTAGCAGATGTGGTTCACGAATTTGGATGTGTCGTTTATTTGAATAGATGCGATGTGTCATACAATTCCTGCAAAATAAAAGACAAAAAAATGGAAAGATGTTGCATGAATTTCAAGCGTGTTCACATTGGGTTCACCAAATGTAACATTGATTTTTTGGGATTAATGCTAAAACTGCATAGATTAAAATGATTAACTCTAATCTAACAAATAATCTAAATCAAAACAACAAAGAACGAAATAAGTAAACATGATTAAACTAAACAAATTAAATGAAAAGATCTCACCAAATATGTGTCTACTTCTTTGAATTATCTCGATTGTCCTCCATTTTGATGTATCATCATTTTTTCCCTCATATTTTTGTGTTTGATGGAAGCATAACTTCATCGAGTGTCTAAGAAAAATATCGAAGATTAATTTTCTTCTGAAAAGTATAATGATTTTGGGAGGACGAATAATGATAATGACATGCCATTTTATAGATTTTGGGTTTTTAAACGATCGGCTTAGATTCAAAAGAAAGATCGATGGATGAGATTAATGAATGTCATGTGATGTGAGTTCTGTGTCAGATAGAACGTGAGTTAGAAAAGTTTGTAGGATAAAGATTAAATTAGAATGATAACTTAATCTTGTGTCAGGGTTGTTCGAAAATAGGAAGAACAAGAGTTCAAGATTAAATAAACAATTTAATGTTTAGTTAAGAGTCTTCGAAAATAGAAGAAATAGACTTTGAATGAAAAAGAAAAAGTTAGAACTCGAAGATGAAGAATTTGAATGCATACATGAATTAATTAATTAAAAAAATATATTTAATTAATAAACACATTCATGCTCATGAGTTAGAACTAGTTAACTGACTAGTTGTGACAGAGAGTCCTCTCACAAAGACGATCAGATATCGAATCTAGAGATAACTGGTGAATTTAAAATAGATCCTGAGTTAGAAGGTGAGTGAATGATTAGATAACTGAATGATAGATGAAT
Organism: Sequoiadendron giganteum; assembly: GCA_007115665.2. Lineage (NCBI taxonomy): Eukaryota > Viridiplantae > Streptophyta > Pinopsida > Cupressales > Cupressaceae > Sequoiadendron > Sequoiadendron giganteum. The sequence goes on along the minus strand of CM021101.1, from coordinate 57,626,590 downwards.
GTGACATAAAGAATTTAATAATGAATTAAATGATAAATTAATTCAACATTTGAAACTAAAATGAATTTAATTAAATAAATAATGTAATTTATTTAATTTGACTGTTGAAAAGGATTAAATGAATAATTAAATAATAAATATTTAATTATAGTTGAAATATGATAAAGGGGTAATTAAATAATAAATTACTTAATTATAGATAAAGGGGGTTTAATTAAATAATAAATATTTAATTTAGAAAGAAGAATTAATTAGTTAGCGACATAATTAGATAAACATGATTCATTTAATTAATCAAAGTTGAATAAGGTCATAAGTGAATTAATTAAAAGGGGTATTTAATTAATAGAGGAAATATGTATTAGAAAAGGGTAATTAAATAATAAACATTATTTAATCATGACCATGGATATTATAAAATCATGTCGAAAGTGGTACTTGCAGGCCTAGACCAATTTTCGGTGTCTACACCATTAACCATTTGCCTTAACTCCTTCTTCTCAAAGAAGAAATCAGCATTCTTGTACAAGAACATCAACATCAACATGGAATAACAAAATAATGGAGTGGCTGCATTCTTTTGTCGCAACTTTAATATCCCTTCATGTATCTCTTTAGCCAAAAAGGAAGCAAATTCATAGATTATTGAGAAGTTAGGGTGTTGTATTTGCACCCCCATAAACATATAAGCAATTGGAATCACCATTTTGGGACTCAAACCCAAAATATAGCATAATGAGTAAAAGGTGGCCAAGAAGTGGTTTGCAAAATAGTTTAGCTTGAAAGGCTCTTGGTCACTAGGGCTAATATAGAAATTTGAACCTCCTACCCTTGCTAGATGAGGTGGGAGAAACTTAACCCTAAAGAGTGACTTCAAGCTCCCATATGATTGTTTCATTTTCTCAAGATCAATAGGAACCCATAATGGGCTCGACTCACTCAGATCAAAAACCTATTGAAACTCCTCCTTATTTATGCTTAGCAGAATCGCTCCATCATTATCGCTTATCCCCTGTGTAACAAGGTTATAACATGTAGCCACTGCCTGAAGCAAATCCACATCAGGGAATACATTTGGTACCACTAGCCTCCCCATGTCATACCTCTAACCATTCAAGAAAGGGTGGGGAAATTCCTCTATCCATACCATAACCTAAACATCTCCAAACCTATCATGGGAACCCTAACATCGACAATGTTTGAACAATTACATACTAATCCCTTTGCTAGGGTTCTTCCACTCATCAAAACCAACCCCTTTGACGATGGTAATTGATCCAAGAATTCATCATATAAATTTCTCTAAAAATAATCAAGCAAGATATAATGTTGCTTCATCGGTGCCATCTTGGGTAAAGTAGGGCTTCCTTGATATTTCAAACCTTTAAACAAACTAGGGCTAAACAAAAAATGAAATTATAGAATACAACCTTGCAATTTATTACAATTCAACTAATCTATAGCCCTAAAAAAATATCAACAATCTCTTTGACAAGCACACAAAATATTTCCCCATATCCACAATCAAATTAACCAAGAGATACATAAATTAACTCACAGTTTTGTGCTTTGCAGAAACCTAGATCCTTCACTGTGACAACTCATAACTTCTTCCTTGGCTCTAAAATTGCTTCACAAAGATGTTTGAATGCTTTGTGGAACAATAGGGTAGGAGAATATTTATTTTATGTCGCTCAAATCATGCCAATAGATGTCTCGTCTACCATTAAAGCTTACTCGTGTGCTAGAGAAAATGAATTCAATCGCATTTGATGAAAATTCAAATTCCAGTCGTCGATCCTTAACTTTTGTCAGATCATCGAATGATTGCCTTTAAAAGAAGCTTACACCTCCTCCATCATGGAAATAAGGGCCCACCATATTATGCATTGCCAAAGAAATCCATGTGGCGCCCACCCGTGATATCACGATCAATAAAGACCTTGCAAATTATGATCACGTGATGGTGAGCAATTGTAGATCTCAACCATCAGAAATATTTTTCACTCAACATAGTCACCAACCTTTTCATTAACCATCGAGCATCTTTCCTATCAATATTATAACATCTTTGTTGATTTGAAGCATGTGCATCTCGTAACCACTTTAGTAACCCGCTACATAATGTTTTAAAGCCACACAAATGTAATAAAGTATTTTATTATCTCTTCGGCTTCACAAAATGAGACATGTGGCGCTCGCCTGTGATATCACAATTAGTCAATACCCTGTGGTGGGGTCATCATGGGATGATGGGGAATGACTAAGATCAAACGATGGTTGATCGACAGTCACTTAAAATTGTTCTCTACAAAATATAAACATTTATTAAAAGCACAAGGGGACATCACCTAGGCTGACCACAAACAATGGCTTAAGTTGTTTTGAAAATGTGGGGGTACGGGGCCAACTTAAACTTAGGGAATAATAAAGTCAGGTGAAATAATTAAAATGATAAATCAAAAGGGGCCCGACTTAGATGAAGAAATGGGGCATAAGTTGTTTTAAAACACTCTTTATAAAGTAATAGCCAAATAGATCCCACCCTAGGTGCAAGATAAAACACTAGGGTTTTTCATGAAGAAAAAAGTAAAAACCCCAACCTTATGTTTCTTCCCAAACAATATGAAAGACCGGGATAAGGCAAGATAAAATGGAATTAAAAAAGCAAAAAATTGAAGTTCCATCAGTGGCTCAATTTGGGGACGTTCATTCTATTGGAATGAAGCAAGAATTCAGAATCTTAGGTTGAGCAGACCAATTGTAGAGACAACCAAAACGGATTGTCCGAGCAAAAAAACCTAGTAGGAAAGAAACCTACAACTAACATATATACAAACCTAAGCTACTATCCATGGAAAACAATACTTCAAGTGAAGTACAACTTCAAGAACTATCCATGAACTAGCAGTTCAAGAATATCTCCTATCATATCTTGGAGGAAGTAGGAATCTTTCACCCCACTTACTATTTATCAAAAATGGACCCAACCAGATTGCATCAAATTTTCCACGTTTTCCTTTATCTTCCAATCTAGAATTCCACATTAAGACCAAATCTCCATCTTGGAAGATCCTTGCAATTGCCCTTTTTCATACAAATTCTTCACTTGTAATTGTAATTCGGCATATTTCATTTGAGCTTCCCTCCTGGTTTCATCTAATTCTATGAGAGCTTCCAATGTCAATTGCATTTCATCATCCATTTCATTATCATACATCTAGAAAAACTTATGCATTTCCATCAAGTTATTCTAGGGCAACCTTTCATTTATCCCATAAACTAATTCAAATGGGGCACAACCTATTGCCTTGTTTAGAGTTACCCTCTCTATCCAGACTGCTAATCTCAATTTAGAATCCCATGCCTTCTTATTTTGATCTAGGATTCTCTTAATAACCTTCATCAAGCTTTTATTGCTTGTCCATTTCCTTGTGGGTGGTAGGATAATGAGTAAGAGATTTGGATTCCATTCTTTTCACATAATTCTATGTATTCTTCAAATTTGAAACATATTGTATTATCTGACACTATCCTTTCTAGACATCTAAACCTAGTCGATATATTTCTCATCAGGAAGTCAATTACCACCTTACTAGTTTCTTTCTTCATTGGAATTGCTTCCACCCACTTGGTAAAATAATCAGTGGCCACCAATATCCATGAGTGACCTCCACTAGATTTACATGCTATTTCTCCTATAAAATCAATACCCCATTGTTGGAATGGAGATTATACTGTAATTAGTTTTAGAGGCAAGTTACCAGAAAATTTTAACTTACTAGAGAAATGTTGACAGGCATCACATGTCTTCACTAAATTGTGTGCATCCTTAAAAATAGTAGGCCACCAAAATCCAACCCTCATTATCTTCTGTGCAATTTTTTTGGCCATATAATATCCTCCACGAACTCCACTATGAATCTCATTTAGGAGTCCTTGTGCCTGATCTTGGTCAACAGACTTCAACATGACACCTTATCCATTCCTCCACCAGAGCTTTCCAGCTATGATAACATATTTGATAGGATGCAACTTCAATGTACTCTTTTCATTTTCACTCAAATTATCAGGACATTTCATCTTTTGTAAATAATAGATCACACCCTTATACCAATCAGAATGTTCCATGTCACATATGTGTGATCTATTCTCTTCTTCAAAAAAATTATCTTATTTGCTTCCAGATTACTTTGGACCATAAGTTCGGCCAATCCTTTTCCTCTCACTAGCTTGGTAATCTAGATTTCAATGTTGAACCCTTGGATCCTATTGATCCATCTACACCTTATTCCTGAAGCTTCTTGCTGTGTGAAAATGTCCTTCATAATAGCACTAGGTACATAGGCAATTACAGTAGCTCCCATAAAATAAGTCCTGAAATCTTTTACTGGTTTTACTAATGCATATGCCTACTTTTCATTTATATCATATTTTAGTTTCGCAACTTGTCAAGATTTGCTGAAAAAAACTATAGGCTGTTCAAAACCTTCTGCATTCTTTTGCAACAACATAGCTGCAATTGTGTGGAAAGAAGCAAATGAAAAAATATGTAAGTTTTTAGAAAAATCAGTGGTTCTTAACACAAGATCCTCCTTTGTGACTTGCTTAATGGCCTAGAAATCCTATGCAGACTCCTCTACCCATTCAACCTTGGCTCCCTTCTTGAGCATTTTACAAATCGAGTGAACTGTTTTAGCAAAATTTGTCACAAACCTCCTTAGGAAGTTTATCTGTCTAAAGAAGGATTGTATTCCTTTGAAATTACGGGGTTGTGGAATCTTGTCTATTGCAATTACCCTTTCTAGATCAATTTTTACCCCATCCTTGGAAACAATATGTCCCAACAATTTTCCTTCCCTTACCCCAAAAGAACACTTCTTCGGATTTAAGGAGATACCATACTCTAGTGCCCTAATAAATACCTTTTCCAAATGCTCACAATGATCATCTTCTTTCTTGGAATATGTTGTCAAATCATCCTGATAAATCACCAAAAAAAAATTAAGTCTAAGAATGCCACATCCATAGCTCTTTGAAAAGTAGCTTGTGTATTTGTCAAACCAAAAGGAATTCTTACATAGACATAGGTTCCCCCAAGGTGTAGTGAAAGGTGTCTTAAAATGCTTAGACTCCCTGACCATGAGTTGGTTGTAACTAGAGAACCCATCCATCATAGACATTAATTCACAACCTGTCACCCTTTGCAACATGGCTTCCATATTTAGTAATGGATAGTTATCTTTCAATGAAGACACATTCAATTTTCTAAAATCCACACATAATCTAATGTCTCCATTTATATTTCTCATAGGCACCAAATTTGACATCCAGGATGAATGTTTGATTGGTTTTATGATCCCTACATCTCTTAATTTTATTAATTCTTCTTGCATTTTGGGGGCCAAGGTAGGATTAATAGGCCTTTTCTTTTTCCTAAATGGCTTAGCACCATCACTCAAAGGAATTTCATGTTGAAATAAATCCTCCCTATATGCCTTAAGATCATCATAAGACCATGCAAACACATGTTTGGACTTCCTCAATAATTCAATCAATATCCTTCTCACCTTTGGTGACAATTTCTTTCCAATATATACCTCTTTTGGTGATGCCTCTTTTCCAAGGTTGATATCCTCCAAATCATTAGGATGAGAAGCAACACAATTAGCCTTTGTCATATCCTAATTATCAAACACTCTTTCTAGTACAACCAAACCCTTAGGAATTATATTTTTTTTTAACTAAATAACTTCATTACCAAACACAGTATCTTTACCATCAATTTTTTCAACAAAAGCTCCAAAGTTAATTTCTTGACTTTCATATTCATCCACATAATTCAAGAACCTCAGTATATCATCATCACTATCAAAAAATTGCTAGTTTTTGATATTATAAGGAATGGATGTTTGGATTTTAGTTCAACCTTTGAAATTCTAGCATATGTCATATCATCTGGTTTTAATTCAATGCTTGCTAATAAATTTTCCACCTTGTTGTGGCCTCTCTCCACCCAACCTATACCAAATGAATCAAAGTTCTCCAATTCATCCCAAACAACATTCTTTTACTATTTCAACCTCTTGTTCTTTGATACATACCTCGATCTAACTTGGGAAACCACAATCTCAGAATCTCCAATTACCTTGAGCTTCTTGATCCCATGTTTTTTAGCTAATCTTAGCCCCAGTAACAAGGCTTCATATTCAACCACATTATTAGTGCATTCAAATAATAGAGTGAAAGAGAACCTGAATGTCTTTCCACTTAGAGATCGTAACAAAACACTTGCACCTGATCCCTCTTTTGAACTTGCATCATCAAAGTACATAGTCCACAAGTCATCAGACTTTGACAATTGTCTTACTTCTATATCAATAGGTGTAGTAGGCTTATCAAAATTTCTAGGGGATTCCTTAGCCCTGAATTCATTTATGCCACTATCAGTAAAACATGTCATATTTTTAGTAGGATCATGCTCAATCATATGAGGCACTTTTAACTCCCTTTCAATCTTTACATCCTTACCATCAATGTAGAAAGTAGCAAATGATAAATCACACTGCATGTTACCTCCCATTGATGCACTCCACTTCCTTGACAAAAGCATCCCAAAATGAGGTGGGATGTCTACAACTAATACAGTCATGGCTAAATACTTCTCATGATACTGAGTCAGTTTATAAGGAAATTCCCTACAAGTCCCAATAACTTGCACCTCTCTTGAATCCAGTACATAGCATTTACCCTGAGTAGCATCTACTGTCAAACCCATTGCCTCCATGATTTTGACTGGCATAACATTATTGGATGCCCCTGAATCTATCATACAATTTCTCAAAGTTTTCCCATTTATATCAACACTTAAGAAAAAGGGGTTTATATTTTCAAGGCACATATTAATAGAATTCCTTAAATACATAAGGGGAATTTGTGACATAATTCCCTCCACTTATTTCTCCTTTCTTTCTCTTTCATCATTTACTTCTTTACAATTACCTTGTTTAGTTTTATTACCTGCAACACCTGTAATCAAGGCGATTGTCTTTTCCTTATGCTCAGTTATTCTCATCATTTCCAGAAAAGGTACAAAAACTTTAACCTGAGAAAGCACTTGAAACATATCTAAGGGTGTATATTTGGGCAGATCAAAAATCATACCTTCATCATTTTATTTCCTCTCTAGTTTCTTACTTCCTTCAGGTTTCTTTTGCTTCTTCTCTTTTAGAGAAGGTTCAAAAAACTTTATAATCACTTTGGTCTTCACCAATAATGAAGTAACATCTTCTCGAGGCTTTGGGGTTTCAATCTTTTTTGCCCAAACCTTATAATTCTTAACCTCTTTGATTTTGACAACATCCTTTTTTCTATCAACCTTAACACCCTTGTTTTTATCCTTCTTCTCTCTGATAAAAAGGCGAGCAGTTTTACCATATTCACCACCCATAGTTCTATTGCTTAGCCGAAGTGAACTCCTCATTTGAGCAGACATTTCCTCTATCAATATTGCAATCTCTTCTTCTGATGGTATCCTTAAGGACACTGAATCTTCAACCTGCTCCATATTGCAAGCATAATTTTCAAAATCAGTTTCCTCATCAGAGAAGACCTGTTGATGGTACATTTCATTTCTTTGTCTCTAGTTATCTACATCAACTCCCTTTAATTAATCATTAGAAGAACATTTTGCTTCATCAATATATGATTGGGCCATACAAACATCTACATCACCCTACTCATAGTCAAGAGTCTTCTCATGAGGATCCTCCTCTATTCTTTCAGCAACAAGTAACTGAGCAATAACAAAGTAATTCTAATCATGTGTATTTTCACACACCTCACACCATGGTCTATCCTATACCAGATTTACTAAATTCTTATGTAGGGGATCTGGAGTATTCTAATCATTTTTAGGCTTCTGGCCAAGCAAGACTAGTTTCCCATCTTTCCAATTTGTGTTATAAGGATAATTTTTCAGCCTAGGTGGTCTTTCATTTTTATTATACTATTGCTTTTCATTTCCTATACTCTTCTCTTTCTTGGAAATGATATACTTTATGTATTTCAGAGTATTGAAAACTTTATCCCATTTCTCATCATTTTTAGGCTTTGCCACAGAGACCTTCTCAGTCTTATCCTTAGGATTTTTCAAAAGTGTGGGCTCCTCTCTCCTACCATATTTCCTAGAAGCTTTCCTATTACTTTCAATATTTATAGCCACCTTGAAAGAATCTCTCATGGTCTATGAGTCCTTATCTCAAGTCATTTTAGCATCAAAAGCATTGAAATATGTAGTTAGAAAAATATTTTCATCAAGTCTCAAAACTTGAAACAACTTATACATTGCCTTTTGGAACCTAAGATTAAATTCTATCATAGGTTCATTCAATGAATTCTTGATGTTATTGAACTCATTTAGCATGAAACTAGCATTAGTTTTATCACTGTATTGTTCCTTGAAGCACTTTTCAAATTCATCCCATGAACCAATACTAGCATTCGATAAACCTTTGTACCAATCCCTTGAATCCTCCACCAGAGATTGTACAAAAAATTTCATTACAACATCTTCATTCTCTACCTCTTAGTTATTTAGCATATCCATGAAGGCCTTTAAATGCTCCTCTACTATCACAACATTGTTCCTAGAAAATTTATTCATCTTTTCTCTCAGATCATCAGGGATGTGGTTTGGATAACTTGGAATACCATCAAAGAATAACTTCTTATAACTTTCCAATTGTATAGGTGTCCTTGGAATAATCCCTCAGTATTCTAAGAATCAACATGAGGACCTAAATTTTGTATCTTAGGCCCATCTTGATGTAGATTTACAAACTTGATTGCGTGAACCTTTGGGCCCAAGTTGTTTGTGGTAGTGTCCAGACTAGTTTTAGGACCATTTTTCAAGGCATCTTGGTGACTTGATGAGGTTGTAGCTTGTGTAATATCATTCACACTTGACATCTTTAGGAAACTTATCTTCCTCTTCATTTATGCATTTGCAGCCTCAATCTTAGTCCTCTCTAATTCTTCTCCAAGAGCCTCACCCTCCCTTCTAAGCTTTTCTAAGGCAGTCTCAACTTGTAATGATACATGTGGTGGGGGATATATTTTGGGGGGATGATAAGTCATCCTATCATTTATCTTAATACCCTCAGCCTTATGTTTTCCTTTGTCTAGAACAGGCTTAGGGTCTGGATTACTTTGTTGAGGCTTAATAGGGTTTGAGGGTTTTGGGTCTGTAGGTTTTGATTGGGAATCAAATTGACTTACATGACTTACTTTAGATGATGGATTTACCCCTTTTTCCAATATCTCACATATAATATGCCCTTCCTCTTTTGGTGTAGGCTTTTCTTGATTCAAGAGCTTCATTTTTGCCAGCTGTCTAATTAACCTATGCCTCTCAATTACAACATACATTAGTTTTGTTTCCCTCTCCTTATCCCTTTTAATCCTAAGATCGGCTTGTTTTTGGATCTCCCACCTTAAGGATTCATTATCTCCAAAAACATCATCAGGGTCAGGCAAAGTCATATCATAACTTAATGTATCACTTAGGTCTATCAGGTTTACTTCTTCAAGTACATGCCTAGACAATAAAGGAGTTCCATCATCTTCACTAGGAGGAGGAGGAACATCAATGATGATTTCTCTATTATGGCTTCAACTTATACTCCAACCTCTTCTCCTTTCAGCATATTGGACACTAAGAGGTTCCTTATTCTGACATGTTACATCCTCTTGAATAGGTGTATTAAATAATGCATCAGAAAACCACAGCTATTTGATTCTGAATGTCTAGAAACTTGCTCAAGAGTTTCAGGGATAGGATGAAAAGGTTTACTTGTACCTTGGTGTATAGGATTTTGTGACGTGGGAGCAACATTGCTAGATTCTGCTTGTTTTCTTTATGCAGTCCGTCTTCTTCATTTTAGGAAGTTCACCCTCTATTTTTTATGGCAATATGCTTATACACTAGAGAGACATGAATTTGAAATAAATCATTTCAATTAAACTGCGAGTACTATCATAAAACACCAAATTACCATGAGTTCAAAACCTACTACAGAATGACTCAAAACCTAAATTGAATTTTCACTAAAACCATCAGACTTCACAATTGCTCTGCAACTTCATGTAGACTCGACCAAAATCATCTAAATTTCTAACCCCTACTTCTGGCCTTGAAATCCTTCATATAGAAAATGAAGGAGCAAACAAGCATCAGGCTAGAATTACACATGTCATCAGTCACTTGGACCGCCTTGTGATATTTCAAAAAATTGTTACAACAACTGATCCTCAGAGAATCTTCTGATTCATCCTACCTGCTGAGTACAGTTGATGCATCCACAAAACTTCAAGAATCATGTGCCAATACTACCACCAAAACAAAGCGAAATCAGTTGTAACTGCAACAATTGAATTGTTAACCGCTAGTAGCCAACTTTGTTTTACTCTTCCTCGGTTAAATATACATTTACCCATCTCTGGTATTCTTCATTAGTTGGCCAATCAAAACTAACTACCTCATTCATCTTAGCATTGTATGGTGTGTAGTTAACCGCCACCTAATTTTCTTCTCTCTCAAAAGATTCCAAAAATGAGTTGGTGCTAATAATGTTGTCCATACAGCTCACCAAAAATTCATAATATGAGTCATCACAAATTAATTTAATTTGTGCATTGATGACCTCATTTTCTCTATCCTTCCATTGTTGTAGTGATTTAACATTTCCTTGCTCATCAATTATATCAGGCAAAGAGGTGTCACTCCAATCATCAAAATCCTTTACCAATTCTCTGATCTTCCCACTCAGGTCATCTGATAAGGCCTAAAAACCTTGTAATGACTTTACTAACACTTTAGTAGGCCTTAATGATTGGGACCTATTATTTGTATCAAATCTTGATGCTTTGTACATTATATCTAAATCATTGGCCCTAGGGATCCACTTCTCAATTAAGGGAAATACTACCTCTTGATCCTTGTTAATATTCTTTATTGCATCTAATAACATAGAATATAAATTATACACTGATGGCAATCTGCCCTCAACCCTTTCATTCAAATGTCTCAAAACTATGTCAACAATATCACCCTATTTTACAAGTGCTCCCTCCTCACTTGCCTTCAAGGCTGCCTATAACTCTATGATCTTATGCATTAGCTACTTCTTGGTGGGATCCATAGAGAATTCTTCTTCTTCATCAATTGCCTCTAATGTAGTACTAAGGGAAGGAGTTTGGATGGGGGACCCTGGTGTAGAAACAATAGGAGAAGTAGGAGGCACTGATCCTAATGTGGAAGGCAATGTTATAATACCTGGAGCACTTGAGGTCTCCCCAACCTACCTTTATTTCAACCTATCCACCTTAGTCTGCAACTCAACATTCTTTTGCTGCACCTTGTTGTACTCTCTAATTATGAGATTATACTTCTCCATTAGGATTTTCTTTTTAGCCTCCTCCCTTTCAGCAATCTTTTGGGCCAATTTGGTCACTTTCACAATTAGATTAGTAGCCTATGTGGTTGAGTTTTCTAAGGATCTCTTTATTATTAACCCTCCCCTTAGGTTTGGGTTAATGTCAGTGACATTAGGCTTTCTATCTTGAGGAGCGAAAGCCCAAATTTCTATGGTCTCATATTATTCACTGAAGGAAAAATCTTGAAAAGATGCCTTGACCTATTCTTTAGAACCCTGCGGGGGATGCTTGGACTTTAGAAAAGCATTAAAAGCTACTGCATATGCAATGTACCACACAAGAAAAATCAAACACCAACCTAAGTCACTAGTTTTCTCTCCTCCTTAGGAGTGATGTTCTCAAATTCTTTAATCAATTCATTTTTTACCTCATCATCATTCTCTTGGTTTGACCTGTCAGGCCTCAACTCTCTTCTCCTCTTGGATTTATCTTGATACTCCTCTAGTCTCATTCTCTATATTAATTACAAGAAAAATAGTCTTGAAAAATACAACATCATCTAGAAATTCCTTACATGCCTCCATCTTGGCATCCTTCACACACTTTCCTTTCATATCCAAATCAGACAAGATCAATTCAGCTGGCTTGGGAGGAGAAGGCCTAACAACCTGCATATCCTGGTCTGTAACAAAAAATTGATCCACCAAATCCTCCTATACTTCCTCAATCCTTTGCCTCTTAGGGATTCTCTCTGATGGTGGTGGCAAAGGGTTGTCCTCCGGTGATGAGTCCAAATCAATAATTTTAATTCCTTGAGGTGCTTTGAACTTCGGACCTAGTTGTGTCGATGCTTTCATGATTTGTTTTCCTTTTTTATCCTCTTCTTCCTCATCACTGTTGTCATTTCTTTTCATTTTATAGAGAGGCCACTTCACTGTATGTTGGTATTTTGGCCTCATTTCAGTAGGCCTCACATCTGGCCCCTGTGTACCTTGATCCAACTCCAATTTTATTTTTTTTGTCATTAAAATGCCCATGATTTCCTTGAACTTATCCATCAAAAAGTCATTTTTCTTGTGAAATGGACTAAACTCCATCAATGGATCATATTTAGGATCCATTTTGTGCACAATGGCTAATATATTTTCATAAGCTATTAATTTCCCCCTTCTCAATTCCTTCCTATTTAGATCAAACTCATTTCTAATCAAATCCTCAGGAAAGTTGAACTCATGCACAAACTTACCACCCTTTATTCATTGTTTGAAAAGGGCAAAGAAGCCCTCAGGATCATACTACCGTTTGGGACCAGAACTCGGATGATAATCATCAAAAAACTTCACAAAGTGGACCCAACCTCCCTTAGAAAACACAAAATTTGACACCATAGTGTAATCAAGGAAAAAGGTTCATTTACCTTTCCCTGTAAGGTTATCCTCATGGATACAACAAATATTCCACATAACTTCTACAAATCCTAGTCTTGGTGGCACATTGTATGGAAGTATATGTGGAGTCCCCTGGAAACCATATACTCTCAAGACAATGTTGACTAGGTATGGGATAATTTCACCCTAGTTGTCAAAAATTCTCAATTCTAGCTTCCTCCCGTTTGGATTGAGGAATTCATGTAACTCCTCGGGGATTCTGGGTACATTTACCATTAACCGGGCCCTCAATCTAGAAGTAAAACAATTTTCAACTGCACAAAACTAACACTCTCCCTGTTATAAAATAGGTCTATAGTCCATGCTTGCACTGGCAATGTTTATCCATTAACCATTTGGCTTAACTCCATCTTCTCAAAGAAGCAATCAACATTCTTGTAGAAGAACATGAATATCAACATGGAATACCAAAAGAATGGAGTGCCTCGATCATTTTGCTGCAAATTTAATAGCCCTTCATGCATATTTTTGGCCAAAAAGGAAGCAAAGTTATAGATTATTGAGAAGTTAGGGTGTTTTATTTGCATCCCCATAAACATGTAAGAAATTGGCATCACCGAGTTGGGACTAAAACCCAAATTATTGCACAATGAGTAAAAGGTGGCCAAGAAGTGGTTTGGAAAATAGTTTAGCCTTAAAGGCTCTTGGTCACTAGGAATAATATAAAACTTTGAACCTCCTACCCTTTCCAGATGAGTTGGGAGAAACTTAAACCTAAAGAGTGACTTCAATCTCCCAAATTCTTGTTTCATTTCCTCAATATCAATACGAACCAAGAATGGGCTCAACTCACTTAGATCAAAAACCTCTTGAAACTCCTCCTTGTTTATGCTTTGTAGAATCCCTCCATCATTATCCCTTTTCACCCGTGTAATAGGGTCATAACATGCAGCCACTACCCTAAGAAAATCCACATCAAGGAATACATTTGGTACTACCAACTTCCCCATTTCATACCTCCAACCATTTGAGAAAGGGTGGGGAAAATTCCTTTGTCCATAACATAACATAAACATCTCCAAACCTATCATGGGAACCATAGCATCAACAATGTTGGAACAATTACATGCTAATCCCTCCCCTAGGGTTTTTCCATGCATCAAAACCAACCCCTTCTTCCTATCATTAGTTGACGATGAGAATTGATCCAAGAAGTCATCATATAAATTTCTCTGTAAATAATAAAGCTAGCCAGAATGTCACTTCGTCGGTGCCATCTTGGGTAAACTAAGGCTTCCTTGATATTTCAAAGCTTTAAACAAACTAGGGCTAAACAAAAAATGAAATTACATAATACAACCTTGCAATTTCTGACAATTTAACTAACCTATAGCCCTAAAACAACTATCAACAAGCTCTCTGAAAAGGGTACCACAAATTTCCCCAAATCCATAATCAAATTAACCAGGAGATACACAAATTAACTCATGGTTTTGTGCTTTGGTGAAACCCAAATCCTTCACTATGACAACTTGTAACTTCATCCTTCACTCTGAAACTACTTCGCAAAGATGTTTGAATGTTTTGTGGATCAATAGGGCAGGAGAATAGTCATTTTATGTCAATAAAATCATGCCAGTAGATGTCTCATCCAACATTATATATTACTTGTGTGGTGGACAAATGACTCCAATCGCATTTGATGCAAATTCAACTACCAGTCGTCAATCCTTCACTTTTGTGAGATCATCAAATGGCTACCTTCAAAACAAGATGACACTACCTCCATCATGGAAATAAGGGGCCACCATATTAAGCATCACCAAATAAATCGATGTGGCACCTACTCATGATATCATGATCAATAAAGACCTCACAACTTTAGATCAGGCGATGGTGGGCAACCATAGATCTCAACCATCGACAATATTGTTCACTCAACACAGTCACAAGCCTTGTCATTAACTATTAGGAATCTTTCCCATCAAGATTATAACATCTCCCCTGATTTGAGTCATGTGCATATTGTAACCACTTTAGGAACCTGCTACATAATATATTAAATCCAAACAAATGTAATAAATTATTTTATTATCTTTTTGGCTTCACCAAATGAGACACGTGTCGCTCGCCTATGATATGTCAATTAGTTGAGACCTTGTGGTGGGGTCATCACGGGATGGTTGGGAACGACTGAGATAAAATGTTGGTTGATCAATGGTCACTTAAAATCGTTCCTTGCAAAATATAAACATTTATTAAAAGAACAAGGGTACATCACCTTGGCTGACGACAAACAATGTCTTAAGTGTTTTCTTTAATGTGGGGGCACAGGGCCAACTTAGACTTAGGGAATAATAAAGTCAGGCGAAAGAATTAAAATCATAAATCAAAAGGGGCTCAACTTAGATGAAGCAATGGGGCATAAGTTATTTTAAAACCCTCTTCATAAAGTAACAACCAAATAGATCCCACCCAAGGTGCAAGATTAAAAACTAGGGTTTTTCATGAAGACAAAAGTAAAAACCCCAACCTTAAGTTTTTTTCCAAACAATATGAAAGACCAAGATAAGGCAAGATAAAATGGAATTAAAAAATTAAAAAATTGAAGTTCCATCACCTCCTTCAACACCACCACATAATGATAGCACTACCTCCATTGGAGCAACAACTCAAAATGACAGAAATACAATCAACACTACCTCCATTGGTGCTACAACTCAAAACACAAAAAACACAGTCAACACCACATCTACTTTGGGGGAATCAACCATAGTGCAAAAATCATCACAATCAATGCCTCAAGTATCAACAATTGTGTCACAAACTATTGGGTCCACATTTGGGTCCTCCTCCAAAGCTATGATAACAATTCCATCAAATCATTTTGGAAGAAACAAGAGATGAATTATAATTTAAGGATATACACCCCACACCAATGCCTCATCACAAGGCCCTCAAATCAATACCAGTACTAGGGAAATTTTTTTTCCCACATGTCTGTATTTATTAATTTGGTCAAGCAAACCAAGTGTCACAACACATGAATCCTCTTGGTCAACAAAATGTTCTTGGGAAAAAAATTCCTCAAATACAATCTAAAAATGATGGAACTATAGAGAATGGGGATTCTCTACTCATGAGTTCTCTTCACTTCAAGAGCCTCACGAGGTGAACATCCCTAAACTACCTCAATGAATAGTGGAAAGATTTCTATGATTAGAAAGAGCAAGTAACATAGATTCTCTAGACAAATTGACAAGCTCTCGGCCAAAGGATGTCACCACGAAATACAAATAATAGCATGACGTGTTGGCATCCTTGAGGCACATTGGTGTCTTGTATGGACCAGAGATTGAGAATGTCACAAAAAATGGAAAAGTGAATGCTTCTACTCTAATTGTTGAGAACTTCTAGAGTGTAGGAAAATGACCGAAATAGAAATGATAAAGATAAGGAGAAGGGAAAGGAAATGCTTACAACCGTGTGAGTGATGAAGTTTCCACCATGTGAATATCTTCAATACCTATACATAAGAGAGAGAAAGAGAGAAATTGTTGGGGCTGTATAGGGGCTTGCCTTAGCTAAACCCCCATTTTGGTGTTCCCATCTCCACGAACAACCAGATAAATAGAGAGAAAAGTAGGAAATGAAGTAAAGAACACAAAATAATTGCAAAATAGTGTTATGCTACTAAACCAAATAATAGAGGATAGGAGTGAAATCTTACCACCTCCACCAAGAGCGCTCAAAGCTAATTGGGGAGAAAATGAGAGGAACTCAAGCCTTTGCTACAATGGTGTTTATTCCACACTTTCTCTATTGAGTTGATGGAGTGTTGATTGTTGATGTGTTTTTTATGCACTTCTCAACATTGGTAATGCATAGGTGCATCACCTCTCTTGAAAGACAATCTTCCATAATCAGATTGTAGAACACTATCACAAGGTCTCTAATGTAAGGTCTTGACAATGCTTGGAATATCTCAATTGATTTATGTGATTTGTTGGAAACACAAGCCAGACTTATGGATGAGTCACAAAGTGGGGAAGTTGGATCTACAAATGGAGTTCTTAAGATGGAAAAATTGTTGTGTGTTTGTTGTAGGTTAAAACAATAGTGTAGAACTCCATTTCAACATCAAATTTAGCTTTATAAAGTGCAATGAACCCTACCTAAGGTTACTTATTATTAAAAAAAATGAAAAAAGGGTAGGGAAGATAGAAGGTTCCTAGATCTGAAACTACAAATGAACAGTGATCATGGAGGCTGCTACAGTAGACAAACTCCATAAAGTGGGTTTTGCTTGGCCAAGAGAAACCTATAGTTACACAAAACCAATGCAATCTTCTAAGGACTATTGATTTTCAGATTGCACATGCACATCATGAGCATGCAATTGAACTAAGTGGCAACAATGAAATATGGAAGCCCAGGCTAACTTTGCACAACAACTTGTCATCAACAAGTGTCAAAAGTATGGGCTAGAAATTCATCAAATACTATAACAACAAACACCATCATCACTGCCATTCAAGAAACTAACAACTAAACTAATAGGGAAGTAGAAACATGCACACATAATGAGCAAACTCAAAAGGATACACCCATAAATCATGTAACGTTTCTTTCTATTGCTGCAGAATGCTTTTACACCAGCTCTCCAACCCTTTATAAATGAGGGGGAGACCCCTATTTATAGTTTTCCAAAGCTCAAATGAATGTCTAGGATTGAATTATATTGTGTGGCCAAGATTTGATTGCACTAGGGCTTCACCTACCCCATAATATTCAACAATTTAAAATACATCTTTTATCTTTTCCCTATTTTGACATGTAGTGGTCAATCACTCTAGTAGTTTTGTCTTCTAGCTGATTTCCCTTTAGTTGTAACTGAAACTACCTAAAATTTACCTTTTGCTTGATGGAATTGCAAAATTATTCATTGGATTAAATGGTCCTATTGACGACTGACACGAATGGATTGGTTACCTTTGATTCGAGCGGACAACTCCTTAAAGATCACAATCATCTAGTGAAAAGTAGGAAAACTCCCTTATGCATCTTCAAGGCCACCCCCTTGCATTTTTTCATTGAATTCCTTGGAAAGAGCCTTCTAATGTGAGCTCTATTGATAGGCGCCACGAGGAGAGGTGAGCATAAAATGAATGATGATAGGAGCTACATGTTTTTCCTTGTTTAAATTTTTCAATGGGTTTCCCCAATGGACCTGTGGTAGGATTATTTAAACCAACATACATCAAGTGTCTTAAGTGCCTTGATACATAAATCAAGGCAAATATTAGTCAAATCCTACAAAATCCTTGTTAGATCCATTCATACATCATCAAAAGATCATAATATTCATATTTGGAGCTCATTTGGACCATAAACATTAATGTGTGCCCAAGGGGGGGCGGGCACTAAGGTGGATGATAGACGAAACACAAAAGCAAGGCGGAGAGTGAATGAGGGACAAAATTCCCCAAGGTCGGGCTCGAAAGCACCAATGGAAGTCGGGCAACGTGTTGCCGTTTTTTACTGCAACCCACACATATTTCATAGAAGTTCCTATGAACTTGCCACATTCAATAATAAAAGTCTAGGAGAAGTATGGCCAACTTAATGAGAATAGCAATAAGGCTAATTCTCCTACACTTTGGACTCTGTAAAATCCAGGAGGGTATTCCCTAAAATGTGCTCTTCACATACAACATATAAACGATTCATTTGCACACAGATAAGCAACAGATAGATTCTCAAACCATTGTTAATGGATGAAATCCTTTAAGAAGATGGCTATTCCTCGAAAAGGCTTAGGTCCAATTAATAGGGAATCGCAAACTCAATTTAAAGTAAATTGATAGGAAATTGTTTGAGTAAAATATCCTAAGGCCATAACACAAAACATGAGAGAATAAAACGTGATCAAAATTCCAGTGCCATATCGCAACACATGGAGTCAAAAGAGAAAACTGAATTATAGGGAAAATTTCATCTTAAGTACTTATGATCTATATGAATTGTATTACAATCCATAAATCTATACCTAAGTTTATTACTCCTTTATGAATCCTATTTGTTATATTGCATGAACTTACTGGTTAACTGAAGCATTTAACCAATCCTTTGAACCAGAGCTATAGTTAAACATAATTCACAGTAAAGAACAAATGAAGATCAATGAAAATCATCTTGGATCAATATTTCATTAATAATCCATGCAAAATATCACGATAGGAGACAAAATAAACTCCAAATATTCATGAACTTGATACAAACATGCTCAAGAACCCCATGATTAACTAAGTTCTCAAATTTGACTCAAAACTTTAAAACCTGGACTTACAATGCATGCTCTCTATATCACTAAACTCTTAGTTCTCATATTTCGGATATTTCAACAGACCTCTCTCTCGGCCCAAAATTCCCTTTTATAAAACAAGGGAGCCAACAAGCTTCAGGCCAGAGAGTACACATGTCCATTTTTCATTGGACCGCTAATTCCTAAATCAGTTACCAGTCTATTATGTGAGTAGGGAGCATAAGATAAGAATCATCATTAGTTGATATGGAGGAAAGAAAACATCATTCCAAAGGCCACTCACTTTTCACTAAAGGCATGCTTAACCATTATAGTACTTATTCCACCTCAGCACCCTGTACTTGAAGTCGAAAGGAGAATGCATTTTTTTAAACATAATGTCTAAGGCCAGACCTATATTATACATGACCAAGTTGCAATCCTCGACTATAACACTCATAATTCAAGTTCATCAGTGAACACCTTTTTCCATAATTCAAAATCCTCCTCGGAAGGCCACTTGAAAGCCACAACCTGATCAACCTTTTTTCAATAAGGTGCATACTTCACCATTATCGATGTGGCCTTTTTATCAAAGTTTTCTAAGAAACTAATGATAAAAGAAAAAAATTCAATGTATTCTCTAGCATGTGGATGTCAGCATTTTTGCATATCTCATGTGTTTGAGACATCATTATATTGTTCATCTAGTCCTTACAAACTTGCAGGGGTTTGACTTCATCCTGACTGTGCAAAATATGCGGTAATGGGGTCAAGTCCTTTCCATCATATATATCCTTTAACAACTTAATCTTGGACTCCATAGGGGCAGAAGATCCCTGAAACTTCTTCTCAACAACTCCTTTGAAAAATTGATATGTTGTAATAACTATAGGATATCTATCCCCATGTTGTTTTTCCCCTACTGCCATGAATTTCAACTTCTCCATTCTGGGGCTCCATCTATTTAGCAATGGGATGGCCAATTCTCTATCCTTTGGAAACATTTTTAGTGCTTGCAGCATTAAGGCATAACTTGCGTGAACACTATTTAGCTTACCTTGGACCCTTCTATTTAAATGTTTCAAAACGGTGTCCACTATAACTGCATTACTTCTCCTTGTTGCATCCCGTATTTTTGGTACCATCTCCTTATACTCCTCAACATGATGAATAAATTTCTCCCTAGAGAGTCCCCCTCCTAGGCTTGTAGCCCTCTCAATTGCAATAGGAACTTGTCCCATATTATATGGAACAATAACCAAAGACTGTGCTTGTGTAGAAGGTTGAGACTGCTCTACTGGTGGGTTGGAGATAGTGTGCCTAGAAATAGCTTTCTTTTGAGACCTCATGGTATCCATTTGTTGCTTCAATAAAGCCAATTCAGTTTTTGACTCTGCTACCTTTCATTGACTCTTATTATACTCGATAATAATGTCATTATATTGGCCTCTTAGAGTATCCCGATC
Organism: Sequoiadendron giganteum; assembly: GCA_007115665.2. Lineage (NCBI taxonomy): Eukaryota > Viridiplantae > Streptophyta > Pinopsida > Cupressales > Cupressaceae > Sequoiadendron > Sequoiadendron giganteum. Next base: position 57,605,993 of record CM021101.1, on the reverse strand, counting down.
CTTGGTCAAATCTTAAACAGTTGCCCTGGTGAATTTGGCAACATTTACAATCATATCAGCAGCTTCCAAAGTTGGGGTATTAGCAACTCTTCTCACAACCAAGTGACCACTAAAATCAGAGGGCTCTGCAACAATTGGTTTTTTAGACCTAGTGGATAAAGACCAGATCGCCAAAGCATCCCATTCCTTGCTAAAGGCTAATCCTTTGAGTGCCAATGTAGCCTCCTCTTCAGTAGCAAGAAGTGGCTTATTAGCCCTTCTTATTGTGTCGAACACCACAACATCAATAGTATCCATTGAGGATGTAGCAATACTCCACTTTTTTGTACCAATGCTCAACCCTACTTTGCTATTATTTCTCTAAATTTGTCTCTCATCTGTTCTCTAACCTTAGATTGAATTACCTTATCTAGGAGCTCTAGATGAAGACTTCTCTCATGTGCCACCTTCTCAGCATATAATACAGTATGTTCTCTCCAAACAAAATCTTTAAAAGCACCAGTTTGAATAAAAGATTTATCCATCATGACCTCTTTGCAGGCTTCCATCCTCAAATCATCATTACTTGTTACTCTTTTGATTTCATCTTTTCCTAACCTCAAAGAAATTTCCCCTGAACTTGTTGCAGTATCAACTAGGTCTAATGGAATCTCCTGATGCATTTCATCTGGAGTCACAATAATATCATCATCCTCATCACCATCAAAATCAACCATCCTTGTTCTTTCAACCCTTTTTCTCTTTGGTGGAGGTGGGAAAGCCTGCTCTGGAAACCTCAGAGGAGAATCTAGATCAACAATATTTGGCACTAACTTCCCTGAAGAAGATGGTGCAATATTTTTAGCAACATCTTCAGCCCTATTTCCCCTTCTATAAAGAAGCCTTATCTTCTTTTGGGGCTAATAATTAGGCCTCTCCTTTAACCTTACTTTAGGGTACTCCTCTATTTTTTGTGATTTTCCCCTTTCTTCCACAACCCTTTCATCCTTCAAAACCCCAACCAAGCTCTCAAAATTATCAATGACATACATTTCCCTACTAAAATCATCTTTAGCATTAGGTATGGGATTGAAACCAGGAATTCTCTCCTGGTTAATTTTTACCATTTTAGAGTAGGCAATGTATAGTGTCTTTCTCTCCTTTTGTAATTCCAAATCAAAAATATTCCTAATAATGTCCTCAGGAATGTAGAAGTTGTGCACAAAATTTTATGTCTAATGTTTTTCCTTCATTTGAGAGATAAAACTCTCAGGGTCATGATTCCTAGGGCACATAGTCCTTAGCCTATAAGGCCCAAGTAATATGTGTAACTCCTTCCATCCTCCTTTTTCCATAACAAAATCAAAAAAATTTGTATACTCAGGGAAGAAAGAACCTTTCTTCTATTCAAATAGCAAGTGTAGTTCCTGAGCCCCCCCCAACTGCCTCATGATTTCTAGAAATCCAATTCTAAGGGGCACCTCCCTTGGCAGAACCCTTGGATTGACATTGGTGCCAAAAACCCTAAAAACTGTGGTGTTATGATAAGTTATAATATCTCCCCAATTGTGCATTATGTTCAATTCAAGTCTCCTCTCCGTCAGCCTCAAGAAATCATGAATTTCTTTTGGAATCCTTGGGGGGTCATGAACCAAATCCTTCCTTAATTTAGATCTAAAGACATTATGGAAAGTTACATAATCAAACTTATGATCATGCATATCAAGAATCCTAGTCCAATATTGGACAGGCATTTCGATGTTTCCATATCTTTCTTAAATACATCCTCACCTCTATACAAAAACATGTAGATTAATAGGGAAAACCATATGAATCCAACCCAATTGTTCCCCTCCTTCAGGGCTACAAGACCCGTGTACATTTTCTCCGCTAGGTAAGTGGCAAAATCATATACCACATTGAAACCTGAGTGCTGGAGATTTACAGACATATACATAATATTGGTAGGCAGGGTTGTCTTCAAGCTAACTCCCAGAACTTGACATAAAGCACAAATAGTCTTCTTGAAATAACTGGAGAAATAGTCCATAGGAAAAGGTTCAGGCTCATTCCTGTTGATCACTACCTTCTTCTAATTTTTTCCTCTTCTAGAGATAGCCAACTGAGGTATGAAAAGGGATGTTCTGAACAAACCCTTAGTATTTCTATACTCTTGTCTAAAAACCTCAAGGTTGACAAGAACCATATCTCGACTCCATTCATTCAAACCAAATTTTTTTGTGATTTCTTCTTTCGTTATCTTAATCATTTCTACACCAGCATGTGTTCTAATAATTCGAGCCATAGGGTCATATCTAGCAGCAATGTCCTTTAAAAGATCTACATGCATGTAAACATTAGGCACCACCAATTTACCCAAGTCCAACCTCCACAGATTACACAAAGGGATAGACAAATTCCTATTCCTGAACCAACTGGAGAACAATTGCCACCTAGTGTATGGCAACTCGACATCTCGAATTGGACACTGCTTGTCTATTAACCCTTCCAAAAGTAAAGGCCCATAGAACAAAACCTTTCCCTCTTGCTTCTTGTTAGTAGAGGTCTTTAACAAATCAATAACATCTTGGGAGAAAGACCTGGTAGTGGCTTCAAAACTAGAACTTTGGGCCTTGGGTGCCATTTATATCATATAGATGGTAATTCGAGCTAGGGTTTGCTTATTTTCAAATGGAAAACAATTACAATTTTCTCCCTATTATCTTAACAAAAAATTCTTCAATATTCTAAAATCCCTAGAAATTATCTAGACAAGCTCTAAAAGTGAATCTATTCAAACAATTCTTTAGGAACGGAACAGGAAACAATCACCAATTGTTCAACAAGCAACTATAAAAATCTTCTGAAAACACAAGAAATGGCATACGTGCTACTTATGGTTTTACTTGCAGAACATCAGAGGTAGTGAGACTAGAAAATTGCAACAATGGCTTGCTTCACTTGGCACCAAGCAATTCTTCTTCAATTAAGAGATACAACATGAAAATAGCAATTCACTGATCTTTTGGCATTTAATTATGCAGGCATAGTCGAACTTGACCATTACTATTCACTTGCACGAGATAAAATGGCTATAGTACAACACCAGTTTATTTTAAATATGAGTCGTTGATCAAAAGTAATGTTGGCCAAGAGAATGGCTCAGATTAAGTCAAAATAGTTTGAAAATGCCACATCCACTCTCTAGTCATCAGGCAAATAGGAAATTCACGTACTGGGCACCACATCAGCATAGAATGGGTTCCACCCTACTGGTCCATCATATAGCATCAATTTCCATGCATCAACAAATCGTACACCTCACAGCATTATTGAAACTAAAGTTTTAATTGCACGAGGTTAGCAAGGAACGACCACAATGCGTCGGTATGGAAATAGCTGTCGGCATCAACATCCATCATCGGTCAGTGAGTAAAACTGGTCCCCACCATCAAATGCAACAGGTGGTAGCATCTTGCAAGCCTCACACCACTTTTATGATGTAAGCAGAAACCTTGCAAGGTCTACGAGGAATGGTAAAGATTAAAATCATTTCATCCAACGGTCACGCAATATGCACATGCGAAAAAGTTATTCTTAAAGAAGGGGACCGACTAGGTGGATAGGGAAATGACCCTCGAGGTCAAAAATATTATTTAATGGTTAATCTAGAACAATTCATTGGCCCGACACTATGGAAAATAATATGGTCACAACGCAAAAAAATGAAAGGATGGGTAAAAGGGGCCGGTAAAGTCACGACCAAAAAGGGATAAAAGACCACTTAAGCGACCAACCACCGTTAATAACAAGTCAACATTTGAAAAGAAAACCCATGAACCAGACTTCTTTGTAGAACCCAAAACCCAATCAATTAGAGCTGAGGAATGCCGGGGGTGGATGGAAGGAAAAATAGAAAAAGGAGGGATGGAGTTCCAGAAACAATCACAGAGGAAAGGAGTTCAGGAAACAACTAGGGATGAATGGAGTTCCCAGAACAATTGCGGAGGGATGGAGTTCTAGAAACAACCACATAGGGGTCAGCTTCCCAGAGCTGGAACGCTAGGGGTGAATGAAAGGAAAAATGGAAAAGGAGGGATGGAGTTTTGAAAATGGTCACGAATGGGTAGAGTTCTAGAAATAGCCAAGGAAGAATGAAGTTCTTGGAATAGCCATGGAGGGATGAAGTTCCAGAAATTGCCACGGAGGGGTCAAGTTCCAAGAGCCAGAACATTGGGGGTGAATGGAAGGAAAAATGGAAAAGAAGGGAAAGGAGTTTCAGAAACAACCACGAAGGGGTGCAGTTCTAAAAAATAGGCAGGGATAGATGGAGTTCCCATAACAGCTGCGGAGGGACGGAGTTCTAGAAACGGCCATAGAGGGGTCAAGTTTTGGGAGGTGGAATGTCGAGGGCGGATGAAAGGAAAAAAGACAAAGGAGTGACGGAGTTCCAGAAATGGCCATGAAGAGACTGAGCTCTCGAAACAACCGTGGAGGGATGAAGTTTTGAAAATAGCCACAGAGGGCCCAGGTTCTAGGAGCCGAAACACTAGGGATAAATGAAAGGAAAAATAGAAAAGGAGAGACAGAGTTCTAGAAATGGCCACAGAGGGGTGGAGTTTCATAAACAACCAGGAAGGGACTAAGTTTTAAAAACAACCACGGAGGGACGAAGTTCTAGAAACAGCCATGGAGGGGCAAGGTTCTGGGAACAGCGCGGGAGGGGCAGAGTTACTAGAATAGCCACAGATGGACAAAGTTCCAGAATAAAATTTGCATAACTTTTTGAAACCTAACAAAACCTTGTTAGTTCACTTAGACACCACAAAAACATCTCAAATCCATAGGAAACCCATCACCAAAGTCAAAAATGAAGGAAAAAATGAATTGAGTGAGCAGGGATGAGGCTTGAAGGATGTTGGAGCAATGAGCAAATGGAAACCTGTAGGGGCACTTCTGTGAAAGCAAAAGACTTAGAAAAACTCAGGTAAGTAAATTTGGTCAAGGGAATTTGATCGTTTGATGGCACATGACCAACCTAGGCTCTAGGAAAGGAGTAGGCAAAATGAGACAGGAGCAAAGTAGCCTATCGAGAGTGACAAGAGGGGGTCACTACCCATGGTGGGGTGTGTGTGTAGAACATGCACAAAAAATGGTGACTCACTAGGGAAATTCTCTAGAGAATTTTGATGAAAAACTAGAATCATGAATGCAAAATATTTGGTTTTGATCTTCACACTAGGGAAAACAAGTCAAATGCTCAACCAAAGGATCAAAACCACTAGTTAATCCAACCTTTGGTATGCTAAAAGTCCAAGTGTGTGCAGTTATGACAATTCCCATCCTTCAGTTGTTACAAGAACCCAAGCTCTGTCATGTTAAGCTACACAGTTTATTCTAACTCCAAAAGCATCTAGGACATTGCCTCGCTACTAATCAAGAGTCCATAGCCTCGATGAGGTTGTCATTGTGATTCTCCTGACCATTGCTCTACTACCAGTTAGACATCCATAGCCTTGGTAGAGTTGCTCGGATACCCCTGAAAGGCTGAATTTCTATTCTTTTGATTTTCAATAATTTTCTTTCTTTCTGTTGTTTCTTTTCTTTTGATTTTTAATTTTCAATTCTTTAATTTCAACCCACAAGCATTGAAGCTCATGCTTAGGGCTGAGAATCACAGTGTCATTGAAGCAAAATTTTATATTTTTCACTTAGCTAGACTTCACAAAGAACCTACAATGACTATTGGATTCTTAAAATAAGTGAGAGATATAAGATTCCAAAATACTTTAGAATCAGACCAACCAACAACTTATCCACTTTAAATAAAACATCCGAATTGCTTGACAATAACAAAAGACCCTCACCATCCACTCTGAAAACTTGATTAGAGTTTGACGAAGAAATACATAGAATAATCCCAACAAATAAGAACAATTGTTGTGTGCATAAATGTGCCCAGCCAAAAGTAGAGGGATCCAAATCAAAGCAATAAAAAAGCAAGAGCAAAAAAAAGAAAATGAAAGCAAAAAAAATCAAACACCAAAACAAACCAAAGTGGGACAACAAAAGAAAACACAAAAGAAACCACTCTAAAGAAAGAAACCTATAGCAAACCAACTATGCTAAGGAAAGCAGGAAAGCGTAGTAATTATAGGAAACCTACACTACTAAAAAATGAGCTATGTACAAAGAGATATTAATAAAGAACTATGTTCAGGGAAGGAAAGTTGACACTCATGCCCATTGGATTTCATAATGTATGTACAAACAAATAGGCAATCATTATAGTTATCAACCATGCAGATTTATCCTTATATTCGGAGAAAGTAAATTCAATATTGCGACATTCAAATTTTACCCCAACATCATGAAGAATCAACAATTGAGGAGGCTCATTAAACCCATGGTTAATCCATAAACACTTCTATTTTTCCTCATTCCCATAATCAAAATGATAAGTGCATCTATGACAACTAACAGGAGCAAGGAAGGATAGAACCTAGATTTTTTTGTGCAATTATGGCAGTGTTTGATAGTTGAGAGCAAGCACTCCATCATCATTCATTGCATTGGAAACTCTAGATGGAGGCACCAGATGGTGCAGCACTTTGAGCATTAGGCTTGCAAAAGGCCAGGATAATGGGGTAACAAACACCTCTTCCACGTCTTGTGTGGGATCGACAATACCTATCAGTTGTTCTTCAAGAAGATAGACTTCATCTCGTTGATCTTCTACAAACCTAGTGTCCACTTAATTGTTGTCCTCTAAAGGCAGCATGTTATCCCACTTCCTTTCCCAAGTGTTATCCTTATTTATGTGGTGTTCAATGTCATTGGACAATGACATGCATAAATCTATCATATTGCAGCCATCTGAATATGAAGGAGGATCAGCAATGGTCATGGTGGAAGGACTCCAAGTTGAATATTGTAGTCGACCAAGTGCTTCATCTCTGTTGGTAGCTATCTCAACACCCCTACCTTTCTCTTCTTCTCCTTTTTGTTCATGCATCTGATCATGACGTTATTTGCCCTTGTTCACTATCACTATAGATGGAGAAGGAACCCCTTTCCCAATTCAGAAACTCTAGTGGATCACCATTCAGAGGCTCAAGGAGTATGTCTTCATTGCTACCATCTTCTGGGATGTGCTCTTCTTGGGCATGATCATGCCTCTATAGTATAGATCCCAATGGAAACAAGTCATCCTTGGATGGTGCCTCATCAAGGTAGCCAAAATTTGCTATGTGATTTCCTCCAAAGACTCACCATAAATCCTATCATCCATGGTGCACAAATGCTCTTGAAGAGGGAGAAATTATTGATGACTGGTGGAAAACCTTCCTATTTGATCTAATTCATCACTCGAAAGCTCGAGACTATATTGTTGTCCTAATTCCATTGCTATCCCAACATCCTTTTGAGGACTTCCTTTAGCTAAGTCATTACTTGGCTCAGGCTCTTGATCCTCACATTCCATCCTTGAAGCAACTGTAGGAAGTGGTGTGCTTGGTTGCCTTGCTTGTTCTTTGACTTTCTTGATGGCTTCTTGGCATAATCCACATGTGAACTCTAAGTGCAATGAATCATGAAGTCTCCACCAATTTGGTAGTAGTAGCACCTCCAAATCCACTTGGTATTTCATCTCTGACCAATATTTTGCTAATCTGGAGATGATCTTGTCATTTCTTTCCACTATTGTGTCCCCATCATCACTTGAAAAAGAAGCTTGATGGTAGACAGCCATGGTGAGTGGTTGTTCCCACTCCTCCAAACTTTAATTTTTAGATTCTCGATCATTGTCATTTATGAAGGAGAGGTCTTCCGATCTGATTTCACTTATGTATTTGTCATCATTGTCTATTTTTGCAAGGTTGTGATCCCTTTCCCCTTGTTGATTTTCCTCTTTCTCATTTTCAACATCCTCATGAGTTGTTGCAAACTTTGTTGACCCATCTTCAACTTCCAATGGATCCTCTTCTAGATCGAAGGGTTTCTCTTTGTTGATAGAGGAAAGGTTTTATAACCTCTTTCCAACTGAACTTTCATTAAAGCTTTTTGTTGTCCTACAAAAATCAGCTCATTCCTTTTCATTTTCGGCTTCAATGTTTGTTATCCCAACACTAGTTTGTGTCGAATTTCTTGGTTTATTTGGAATGTGCTGTCCTCCAGATGCTGACAACTTTTTTGCATCATGGTATGACTCATCCTCCTTGATAGTTGGCTCCTCCAACTTATTCAAATCGCATTTGACTTTGGTGATGATGTTTTCACATGACGGACAAGTAAATTTTGAATGTGGTGCTTTGTTAAATGTGCACCAACTTGACATTAGTGCTTCCTCCAATCTTGGTTTTTCTTTGCTTCCCAAACATTCTTGGATCAGCTCTTCAAATGCCTTGGCTACCATGGTTGTCAATTCTTCCTCCGGGTCTGCAATGACTAAAGGTTGATATATTTCTCAAAAGGGAATCTCTCCTTGTAAGACTCTTTCAATTCTTCTCAAGAAGGTTAGATGCTCCAATTCATTTTTCTTGCAAGTACAATTGATCCTACACTTATCTACCAATGAAAATGATTGCAATGGTCTCTTCAATCTCCTATTTAAATATGCATGTCCTCCTTCTAGCACCAGTTCTATTGATATGTTTTTATGCACTTCTCAACAAAGGTAATGCATAGGTGCATCACCTCTCTTGAAATACAATCTTCCACAATCAGATTGCAGAACTCTATCCCAAGGTCTCTAATGTCAAGTCTTGAGAATGCTTTGAATATATCAGTTGATTTATGTCATTTTTTGGAATCAAAAGGCAGACTTATGGATGAGTCACAAAATGAGGAAGTTGGATATGCAAATGGAGTTCTTAATATGGGAGAGTTGATGTTTGTTTTCTGCAGGTTCAAACAGTAGTCTAGAACTCCATTTCAGCATTAGATTTATCTTTATAATGTGCAATGAACCTTGCCTAAGGTTACTTATTATTAAAAAGAAGTAAAAAAGGGTAGGGAAGAGAGAAGGTTCCTGGATTTGAAACTATGAATGAACAATGATCATAGAGGTTGCTATAGTAGACAAACTCCTTAAACTGGGTTTTTTGTGGCCAAGAGAAACCTACAGTTACACAAAACCAGTGCAATCTTCTAAGGACTATTGATTTTAAGATTGCACAAGCACATTGTGAACATGCAATTGAACTAAGTTACATAAATGAAATATGGAAGCCCGGGCTAACTTTGCGCAACAACTTGTCATCAACAAGTGCCAAAAGTATGGGCTAGAAATTCATCAGATATTGTAACAAAAAACACCATCATCACTCCCATTCAAGAAACTAACAACTAAACCAATAGGGAAATAGAACCATGCACACATAATGAGAAAAATCAAAAGGAAAAACCCATAAATCATGCAATGTTACTTTCTATTGCTGCAGTATGCTTTTACACCAACTCTCCAACCCTTTACAAATGAGGGGGAGACCCTATTTATAGTATTCCAAAGCCTGAATGAATGGATAGGATTGAATTACATTGTGTGGCCCATTTTTTATTGCACTAGGGCTTCACCTACCCCATAATATTCAACAATTTAAAATACATTTTTTGTCTTTTCCCTATTTTGTCATATTGTGGTCAATCACTGTAGTAATTTTGTCTTCTAGCTAATTTCCCTTTAGTTGTAATTGAAACTGCCTGAAAGTTGTCTTTTGCTTGATGGACTTGAAAAATTATTCATTGGATTAAATGGGCCCATCGACGACTGACACCAATGGATTGGTTACCTCTGATTCGGGTGGACAACTCCTTAAAGATCACAATCATCTTGTGAAAAGTAAGAAAAATCCCTTATGCATCTTCAAGGCCGCCCCCTTGCATTTTGTTATTGACTTCCTTGGCACAAGCCTTATTCTAATGTGAGCTCTATTGATAGGCACCATGAGGAGAGGTGAGCATAAAATGAATTATGATAAGAGCTACATGATTTTCCTTGTTCATCTTTCTCAATGGGTCTCCCCGACAAACCCGTGGTAGGCTTCTTGAAACCTGCATACATGAAGTGTCGTAAGTGCCTTCATATGTAAATTAAGGAAAATTTTAGTCAAATCTTGTAAACTCCTTGTTAGATCCATTCATAAATCATCAAAATATCATAATATTCATGTTTGGATCTCATTTGGACCATAAAAACTATGTGTGCTCAATGGGGGATGGGCGCCAAGGCAGACGATGGACGAAAGATGGAAGGAAGGTGAAAAGAGAACATGGAACAACATTCCCCAAGGCCAGGCCCAAAAGTGCCAAAGGAAGTCGGGTGATGGACAGAAGGCAGAACAAAGGCGAATAGTGAAGGGGGGACAACATTCCTGAAGGTCGGGTCTAGAAGCACCAATGAAAGTCAGGTGACAGATGAAAGGAAAAAGGAAGGTGGAAAATGAATAGGGGACAACATTCCCCAAGGTCAGGCCCAGAAGCGCCAACGAAAGTCAGGTGATGGACATAGTTCCCAGAATAGCCATGGAGGGGCCAGGTTCCAAGAGCCAGAACACCAAGGGCAGATGGAAGGAAAAATGGAAAAGGAGGGACAAAGCTCCAAAAACAACTAGGAAGGGGCAGAGTTCTAGAAACAACCAAGGACAAACGAAATTTTTGAAATAGTCATAGAGAGATGAAGTTTCGGAAATGGCCATAGAGGGGCCAAGTTCTAGGAGCTAGAACTCCGAGGGTGGATGTAAGGAAAAACAAAAAAGGAGGGATAGAGTTCTAGAAATGACCATAGAGGGATAAAGTTCTGAAAATAGCTAGGGATAAATGGAGTTCCTGAAACAATCATGTAGGGACAAAGTTTTAGAAACAACCATGAAGGGGGTAGGTTTCAGGAATTGGAACACTGAGGGTGGATGAAAAGAAAAATGAAAAAGGAGGGGTAGAGTTCCAGAAATTTCCATGGAGGGGTGGATTTCTACAAATAGGCAAGGACGGATGGAGTTCCTGGAATAGCCGCAGAGGGAAGGAGTTTCAGAAATGGCCACAAAGGGGTTGGGTTCTAGGAGCCGGAATGCCAAGGGTGGACAAAAGGCAAAATGGAAAAGGAGGGATGGAGTTCCAGAAATGGCCACATAGGGGTGGAGTTCCATAAATAGCTAAGGATGGATGAAAATCCTAGAATATCCGTGAAGGGATGAAGTTTTGAAAAACACCACAGAGGGGTTGCATTTCAAGATCCGAAAAATCTACAGTGCATGAAAGGAAAAATAGAAAAGGAGGGATGAATTTCTGAAAATGGCCATGAAGAGGTGGAGTTCTAGAAATAGCTAGGGAGGGATAGAGTTCTGGAAATGGGCATGGAGGGATGGAGTTTCGAAAATAGCCTCGGAGGGGCCGGGTTCTGGGAACAACCAGGGAGGGACAGAGTTCTCAAAACAACCACAGAGGGATGAAGTTCTAGAATGAGATTTCTGAAATTTTTTGAAACCTAATGAAACCTTTGCTGTTCACTTAGACACCACAAAAAAAATCCTAAATCCATAGGAAAAACTATCCCCAAAGTCAAAAATGAAGGAAAAAATGAATCGAGCGAGCAAGGATGAGGCCTGGAGGATGTCAGGGCAATGGGTGAAGGGAAACCAGTAGGGGTACTTTTGTGAAAGAAAAGGACTTAGCGAAACTAAGGTAAGTCAATTTGGTCAGGGGAATTGGATTGTTTGATGAAACATGCTAATTTTGTTGATAAATTATGTCTCAACTTCTAGCTTGAAGTCCTCGTTTTCATGCCTTGGTGATTTTGTGTTGTTTACAAAGTTTTGGCGAAGGTGGAGCTGGGATGGAACTTGGCATTGTTCTGTTTGCCTAAGTTCTAAGTCTTTAGCGAAGGCGAAACTAGAATGGAATTAGGCATTGTTCTATTTGCCTAAGTTCTGAGTTTTGGTTCTCATTCTTGCTCCGACTCTGCTTCCTTCTATCTGTTTCACTTCGCAGTTTCTGGTGGAGGCGAGACCAGTTTTGGAAGTTGGCAATGTTGTTTGCCAGGTTCCTGTTTCAGTTACTATTTTGACTCCGATCCTGACTCCTGCTTTTTCGATTTGGTTCTTCTAGATGTTTGGATTGTACTTGGGGTGTTTTCCTCCACCTTGTCCTAGTTGTGGATTGTTGTCTCTTGCAGTTGGTGGAGGCGGAACCGAAACCGGATTGGTTCTTGATCTTGGACTTTTGGTAAAGTCCTATTTCTATTTCTATTCTGTCCCTGGGTCTAGCTTCGACTCCGATGTTCTCATCTTGGTTTGACCCCGGGTTGACTTTACCCGGTCAGAACTATTTTTGATGAGTTCCTCTTTGGCGTGGGCGAACACGGAACTGAAATGGTTCCTGAACCTGAAATTTTGATCTGGTCATGTTTTGACTCTAGTTCCGACTCGGACTCCGACAGTGTGTATTTTTGATGGAGTCCTGTTTCGACTCCTATTCTGACTCCGACTCTAGCAGTGCTATTTATGACTTGAAGTCTTGGTCATGCCCGATGTCTATTTGACCATTTTGGTTGCTCTATCAGCTACGATTGCTAATGGGTCTTGGACATGTGGCACCTGGTTGAATAGTGATTGGATAGATACCGAGATAGTTATTGTGGTAGTTACATTTGTCAATGAAGGGTGGCGAGCTCGATCGTTTTGGTAATGGCTTTGAATGCAATGACGGCTTGTTGCAGGAGATCTGTCAGATCCAACCAGATGCATGATTTGAGGATGGACTTCATTACTCTTCTGAGTAGGTTACATTTGTATGAGAGAGGTGTTACTTCTCATAAGTTAGACAAGTTGACTTGAGTCATGAAGTTGTAGAGCAAGTTGAAGTCACAAGCTGAAGAACAAGAAGGACGTGAGTTCTTGAAGAGGGTTTTGAACTGTATGTTGTGAAAACATTGTAACAATGGATCTGAATCCCTCTAGGTGATTGTGAGCTACCAAAGAAGTTTGGATATTGTATGTAATCAATTCATTACTATAATACAATTGATTTAACTTTGTGTGGTGGGTTTTTTGCCTGAAAGGGTTTTCCCACGTAAATACTGTGTCATCTTTGTTTGCTTATCTTTCTGGTTTCTCATTGCCATGGTTGTATGCATCTCTATAATTTTTAGAAACTATTATTTTTTCATTTTTACTTCTCTCCCCGATAGTAAATGTGTCAAGGGAATGTATTCTGCACTGTTGGGTCATTAGATCTTCATTCTTTTCCCTTCAAAGTGGTATCAGAACTTGGCCAGTTCATGTTATCCTTGTTAGGGAAAATTAGTTTTTTGCACTAATACTGTTTCAGTGGGAGACTTGCATTGTTAAGAGATGGCGAGTACATCTGGTACAATAGATATTGAGAAGTTTAATGGCAGCAACTTTGAGTTATGAAAACTCAAGATAGAAGACTTGCTTGTGGATAGAGACCTCTGGATTGCAGTGTTTGGAACTAAGCCACAAACTACAACCTAAGAAGCTTGGGATCTTGCTAATAGAAAAGCAAGAGGATTGATAAGACTAAGTCTAGTTGATTCTATGCTCTTGAATGTTCATGAGGAGATGTCTACAGCTACTTTGTGGAAGAATCTTGGTGATATTTACCAAAGAAAATCTCTGGTAAACAAGTTATTCCTGAGGAAGAAGTTGTACTCCTTGAAGATGAATGAAGGTGCATCTGTTGCAAATCATCTAAACTCATTTAATATGAGTGTTACTCAGCTGGCATCTATACGTGTAAAGATTGAGGAGGAGGACCATTGCATTCTCCCGTTGTGTTCATTACCTGATAGTTGGGATCATCTTGTGATGGCTGTTGGAAGCACAACCACTGCTTTCAAGATTGATGATGTGGTTGCTTCACTTCTGTCTAAAGAAATGCAAAGGAAATCTTTTGACATGGCCAAATATGCTCTTTTTGTTCGAGGTAGAACAAAGGAGAAAGGCAAGAAGAAAGACAACAAATCGAAATCCAAGTCTAAAGGGAGATCAAAGTCTCCTAGTAAAAATTCCAAGGTAAAGTGCTGGAACTGTGGGCAACCTGGTCATATCAGGAAGGACTGCAAGGAGAAGAAGAAGAAGAATGCTTCTGACAATGAATCTTTTCAAAGTGATGCAGATGCCTTCATTACAGCAGCCCTGACAACTCAGGCATCAAATGATGTTTGGTTAGTTTATTCAAGTGCCTCTTTTCACATGACATCCAATAGAGATTGGTTCTCAAAGTATGAGAAGTATGATGGTGGAAAGGTATAATTGGCAAGTGATTCAATGCTAGAGATTGTTGGAAAAGGAAGGGTCGGAATTTAGTTTCCTGAGGGGAGAGTCAAAGGAATTGGTGGTGTTCTTCACATCCCAGGTTTGGCTTGAAATCTTCTTTCTATTAGTAAGTTAAATGATGCTGGTGTAGAAGTTTATTTTTTTAGTAAGGGATGTAAAATGGCTAGAGGTGCAATGGTGTTATCTATGGGTGTTCATACTAGCACTCTGTACAAGCTAGATGCATGACCTATTCTTTGTAACAGTGCCTCTGTAAAGTCATGTAATTCTACACCTATAGAGAAAGATGAAGACTCTTCACTATCTACAAATGCTTTGGAGGTAAAACTCCCAACAAAGAAGACTATTTTATGGCATCATAGACTTGGTCACATTGGTGAGAAAGGTTTAAAAACCTTGTAGAAGGGCTTGATGATTGTAACCTTGAGTTCGATTTCTATGAACATTGTATGTATGGAAAGCAACACTGTGTTTCTTTCTCCTCTAGTCCTCACAAATCTTCTGATATACTAGATTATATTCATTCTGATGTGTTTGGTCTAGTTGATGTTCCTTCATTATCGAAGTCTAGATATTATGTTTCTTTTATTGATGACTATTCAAGAAGGGCATTTGTATACTTTCTTAAAAGTAAATTAGAAGTGTTCAATCGGTTTAAAGAGTTCAAATCTTTGGTAGAAAATCAAACTGGAAGGAAAATAAAGTGTTTAAGGACAGACAATTGAGGTGAGTTTTTTTCTACAGATTTTGAAAGGTACTGTAGTGATCATGGAATTAAAAGGCATAAGACAACCTCCTACACTCCACAACAAAATGGAGTTGCTAAAAGGTTGAACAGGACACTGATGGAAAAGGCAAGGAGTATGCTAAGTGGTGTTGGTCTAGAGCAAAGGTTCTAGGCTGAGGTTGTTGCTATAGCATGTTATTTGATAAATAGATCTCCTTGTTTAGCTCTTGTTGACATGACACCTTTGGAAGCATGGTCAGGTAAGAAACCCTTATTAAGGCATGTTCGGGTCTTTGGCTGTGAGGCATATGTTCATGTGCCAAATGAAAAGAGATCAAAGTTGGATAACAAGGCTATGAAATGCATCCTCATCGGCTATGGAGCTGGTGTGAAAGGATACAAGCTTTGGAACCTTGTTATTGAGAAGGTTTTGTATAGCAGAAGCATGATATTTCATGAGCTGAAACCTCTAGTAAGTGATCAACAACTTGAGACAAATTAGAGTGACAAGAAGAAGGATGTAGTTGAGATTCCCCAAACTCCAGAAAGGGAAGAGCTACATGGTGTACCTGAGATTGAGGAGAGTTCAAGAAGCTCTAGAAGTTCTGATGATGAAGAACAACCTCAGCCTTTAAGCAGATCTACACAAGAAAGAAGGCAACCAGAAAGGTATGGTTTTTCTATGTTAGATTCAAATTGTGCTTATGCCTTAATTACCAGCACTGATGAGCCTAGGACTATGAAAGAAGCAATCACCATGTCTGATTCAAAGTCTTGGCTAGAAGCCATGAATGAGGAGATGGATTCCTTGAAAAAGAATGATACCTGGAAGTTGGTACCACTGCCTAAAGGGCAAAAGCCTATTGGCTGCAAGTGGATATTCAAAAGGAAGATAGGCCTTGATGGTAGTGTGGAGAACTATAAGGCACGACTGGTTGCAAAGGGATTTTCCCAAGTTGAGGGAATTGATTATGGAGAGATCTTTTCCCCTATAGAAAAGCTAACATCCATGAAATTTTTGTTGTCATTGGTAGCTGTGTATGACTATGAAATTGAGTAGATGGATGTGAAGACAATGTTTCTCCATGGTGAGCTGGAAGAAGAAATATTCATGTCCCAGCCTGAGCATTTTGTTGATAAAAGTAAAAAAAATCTGGTTTGCAAGTTAAATAAATAACTCTATGGTCTAAAGCAATCTCCTAGAATGTGGTACCAGAAATTTGACACATTTGTGTTGTCAATTGGATTTGTTAGATCAAAATATGATCATTGCATCTATTATAAATGTGAGAATGATCATGTGCTTGTTATTACTCTGTATGTGGATGACATTTTATTCATTGGTAATAGCAAGGCAATGATTTCTGATCTTAAAACTCAATTGTATGCTATGTTCGAAATGAAAGATCTTGGAGCAGCAGGGTACATTCCTGGAATGGAGATAATCAGGGATAGAACAAGCATAAAGCTTTGGCTCAGTCAGAGTAAGTATGTGAAAACCATTCTAGAGAGGTTTAGCATGACTGATTGCAAGCAGCTAGTTGTTCCAATCATGCAAGGATTGAAACTATCTGCTGAAGACTGTCTAAAGTCTGCTACTGAGATGGAGGACATGACCGGTGTGCCTTATGCAAGTGTAGTAGGTAGTTTGATGTATTCTATGGTCTGCACAAGACCAGACATTGCCCAAGCAGTGGGAGTTCTAAGCCATTTCATGGAAAATCTAGGGAGATCACATTGGGATGTTGTAAAGAGAGTGTTCAGGTATTTGAAGGGTACTTCAGATTATGCTTTGTGTTACCATGGTAGTATGATTGCATCATAGAGGACTCTTAGCATTCAGGGATATGTTGATTCTGATTGGGTAGGGAACATTAACAGTAGAAGATCCACTAGTGGATACACTTTCATGCTTAATGGTGGAGCAATCAGTTGGATGAGCAAGCGACAAGCTGTAGTTGCTTTATCCATGATAGAGGCAGAGTACATGGAAAAAACTCATGTTTGCAAGGAGGTAGTGTGGCTGAGGCATTTGTGTTCAGACATTGGATTTAATGCTGAGAAAATTTCAATCTACTGTGATAGTCAAAGTGCCATTTGTTTGGCAAAGAATCCAACCTTTCATGCCAGAACCAAGCACATAGATGTGCAATATCACTTCGTGAGGGATATGGTTGAAGATGGCAAGGTCATTATGGATAAGGTTGACACCTTGAAGAATGTTGCAGATGTCTTGACAAAGGCAGTTAGCACAGACAAGTTTAGATGGTGCACATAATCGATGGGCCTTGGGGCCTATGATAGATAGTAAGGTATGATGCTTTGAGGAAGCTAGAAGTGTTCACCAAGTGGGAGATTGTTGAGAAATTATGTCTCAACTTCCAACTTGAAGTCCTCGTTTTCATGCCTTGGTGATTTTGTGTTGTTTACAAAGTTCTGGCAGAGGCGGACCTGGGATGGAACTTCGCATTGTTCTGTATGCCTAAGTTCTGACTCTCTGGTGGAGGCAGAACCAGAATGGAATTAGGTGTTGTTCTATTTGCCTAAGTTTCAAGTTTTGGTTCTCATTCCTACTCCGACTCCGCTTCCTTCTATCTGTTTCACTTCATAGTTTCTAGCGGAGGTGGAACCAGTTTTGGAAGTTGGCAATGTCTATTTGCCAGGTTCCTATTTCAGTTACTATTTTGACTTTGATCCTGACTCTTGCTTTTTCGATCTAGTTCTTCTGGATGTTTGGATTGTACTCAGGGTGTTTTCCTCCTCCTTGTCCTGGTTTTGGATTGTTATTTCTTGCAGTTGGCGGAGGTGGAACCGGAATCGTATTGGTTCTTGATCTTGGACTTTTGGTAAAGTCTTGTTTTTGTTTATGTTCCGTCCTCGGGTCCGGCTCTGACTCTGATGTTCTCATCTTGGTTTGACCCCGGGTTGACTTTACCTAGTCAGAACTATTTCTGATGAGTTCCTCTTTGGCGTGGGCAGACGCGGAACCGAAATGGTTCCTGAACCTAAAATTTCGGTAGGATCATGTTTTGACTCCAGTTCCAACTCCAACTCTGACTCTGACTCTGGCAGTGTGTATTTTCAGTGGAGTCCTATTTCGACTCCTATTCCAACTCTTACTCTGGCAGTGCTATTTATGACTTGAAGTCTTGGTCGTGCCCGATGTTTGTTTGACCATTTTGGTTGCTCCGTTAGCTGCAATTGCTGATGGGTCTTGGATGTGTGGCACCTAGTTGAATAGTGATTGGATGGATACCAAGATAGTTATTGTGGCAATTGCATTTATCAACGAAGGGTGGTGAGCTCAACCATTTTGGTAATGGCTTTGAATGCAATGACAGCTTGTTGCAGGAGATCTGTCAGATCTGCCCAGATGCATGATTTGAGGATGGACTTCATTGCTCTTCTGAGTAGGTTACATTTGTATGAGAGAGGTGTTATTTCTCATAAGTTAAAAAAGTTGAGTTGAGTCGTGAAGTTACAGAGCAAGTTGAAGTCACAAGCTAAAGAACAAGAAGGACGTGAGTTCTTGAAGAGGGTTTTGAACTGTATGTTTTGAAAACATTGTAACAATGGATCTGAATCCCTCTGGGTGATTGTGAGCTGACCAAAGAAGTTTGGATATTGTATGTAATCGATTCATTACTATAATACAATTGATTTGACTTTGTGTGGTGGGTTTTTTGCCTGAAAGGGTTTTCCCATGTAAATATTGTGTCATCGTTGTTTGCTTATCTTTTTGGTTTCTCATTGGCATGGTTGTATGCATCTCTATAAGTTTTAGAAACTGTTAGTTTTTCATTTTTGCTTCTCTCCCCTGTAGTAAAGGTGTTAAGGGAATGTATTCCACATTGTTGGGTCATTAGATCCACATTCTTTTCCTTTCAAATTTAGGCTCTATGAAAGGGGCACGCAAAATGAGATGGGAGCAAAGTAGTCCATCAGGAGCAAAAATAGGGGGTCCCTACCCACAGTGAGGCATGTGTGAAAAACATGCACAACATTGATATTGTTGCTAAGAGAGCTTAAGAGAGTTTGAAGCTATTTTAACAAGTTATATGAATCTATGCAAGCAAAGATGGAGTGAAGCTAGAAGCTATAATGAAGCTACATAAGTGCTAGCAAGACTTTGAAGAACTTAAAGAGATCCAAATGAAAGATTGAATGGTGAATTTGAAGGAAAGAGTGAAGAAAATGGCCACATTTGGGTCGGTCAGCCGAAGAGGGCATTACAGTTTGACCCCCAATGGGAAGTGTAATGCCTCTAGAGGATCCAACCACATGAATCTCCCAAGGACATAAGCACACCACACGAACATCCTTGACAGTTATTCCTCTACTAACACTCAAAACAAGCACCAAATAGAATGAAGGCATCATGCTTATGTGGAATTTCACCTTCGGATTTGGTTTTCTAAAGTGAGGAAGGGTAAAAGGGTAATTTTCGTAAGGGATGAAAATTTTCTCCTATACAAGAACACATATTCCCACATATGCATCCCATATTCATACACAACCACAAATTCCCACTCAAAATGCTCAACAACAACAAATCCTAACTCAAAATGCATAATATGCTCAACATCAATCAATTTCAAATCAAAACATATCATCTCAATAAATGGGCACCCATGGGATATCCATCAGCATCATGTGTGATGTCACCAAAAATCCTATAGTGGATGCACTAATGACCCAAATTGTTGCCTCACAAAAATAGGTAGAGTAGATGCAAATATCAAATAAGAAACCCTACACATCCTTTGATTTATGTCCATATCCATTTGATACAATATTACACATGCCACCATTCCCTATAGGTTATGTGGTACCAAATTTCTCCAAATATAAAGGAAATACCAATCCCATTGAGCATATAAGGGAGTTCATGACCAATTGTCTAGACATCACATACAAACACACTTATTTGATGAGACTCTTTCCTAGGAGTCTTGTAGGTCCTACACTTGATTGGTTTTCCCTCTTGCCCAAATGGATAAAATCTTGGGAGGAACTTGTCAATAAATTTGTGGATAATTATGCCTATAACATAGACACTAACATTACTATTGCAACATTATGTAAGACCACTCAAGAGGACTCTAGTTAAATATTCATTCCATTCTTCCAATAATGGTGATGTATTGCAAGTCAATGTCCCGTTGAGATACCCAAAAAGGAGAAAGTAAACATGTTTCTTCAAAATCTTGTTGGACCATTGAGATACAACTTGCAATTCCATTGTTGCACCCCTTTCACAAACCTAGTTGAAAAGGGATTTTAAGTAGTAAAATCTTTCATTAAAAAAGGTGAACTTAAATATGCTAGCAAGAACACAAACACAAACCCAACTAATGATAAGAATAAATGTTGGGTCAAGAACAAACATATTACCAATGATGGAGTTGTCGATGCTAAAGAAGTAAATACAACAGGTCCTCTAGTCACACTTAAGGGATCTCAACTACAAAAACCTCCTTTGACCACCCTAACACTAAAAAAAAATTCCATTCAAAACAATCAGAACCAAGGACACCAACGACCAACCCAAGACTTTCCTAAGAAATGTACATACACCCCCTTGGGAGAACCAGTTGAATTCATCCTCAATAAATTTGTCTAGTCTAACATAATAACATTGCAAGACCCTAAACCATATGACTCGGGGTAGTTCAAACCATCATGCTAGGATGATAATACTTTCTATGCGTATCATCGAATAAAAGGACAAAAAACATCTTCTTGCAAATAGTTGAGGAATCTCATACAAGACATTCTTGAAATTCATGTCATTGAAGTTGAAGGTCACCAATTTTCTTCTAACTTAGACCATACCATTCATATAAATCCACTATAGGATCATGGTTCAAGTAATCCCTCTTCATCAAGCCAAAAGACTAATAATAGAGCCAATTACACCTACGCTGCATTTGACTACTCAAGTGGACCTATAATTAATTACCTCCAAGCTATTGATGAACATGTTAATACCACCACCATTAGAAAGACTCTAGAGTGTAATGTCGCCACTCATCAAGGAAATATCACAATACCTGATCCTTCTATTAAACAACCACAAACCAAATGGAAATTCAACCTTGTTGACCAATTGGGTAAAACTCTTGCACAAATTCCTATACTTGAGTTGAAGTGCATCTCGCCCGCCCATAAAGCTATCCTTGATAAGGA
Source organism: Sequoiadendron giganteum (assembly GCA_007115665.2). NCBI lineage: Eukaryota > Viridiplantae > Streptophyta > Pinopsida > Cupressales > Cupressaceae > Sequoiadendron > Sequoiadendron giganteum. The sequence goes on along the minus strand of CM021101.1, from coordinate 57,584,807 downwards.
TTTAAAGGAGTCTTCCTTTCCTACCAACATTGATGTCAACCACTTTGAATCCATGGTTGGATATTTTACCACTTCCCATCATGTCACCTTTTAAGACCAATACTACTCTTTGCCTAGACCATCTCACAATGATGCATTATATATTGAAGTATTCATACACAAACATAAGGTAAGATGAGTCTTAGTAGATGGAAGAGCAGGATTGAACATATTCTCTCTAAAATTGATCAAGGCTTTAGGTTTCTCTGATGCATGTGTAGATGCCACCAAAATCATAGTCATAAAGGCATATGATGATGAGGAATTCTCGTGTAAGGGCACTATCATGCTCCCTATCAGTGTGGGGCAAGTAATTGGAGATACCACATGTTAGGTCCAAGATCTTGAGTTCCCTTACAACATCCTACTTGGTCGACCTTGGATTCAAGCACTGAAGGCTGTACTGTCTATCTATCACCAATATTTGAAGTTCCCTTTTGATGGCACCAAGATTACCATACCTAGTGATCCTAACCTCTTTCAGTATTGTACCAACTTGAGAGGAATTTATGAACATGAAGTTCCTATTAACCATGAAGCTTCAACATCCACCTCTTCCAAGTACATCAATCCATATACACTCTCCAAGCCATCCACATCCACTCCTTCAACCTCCATCATACCATATACCTCCACTACCCCAATTGTTGACCCGAACATCCAGATCCAAGACAAAGGTTGTGGAGAGTACAAATTAAACACTTCCTATTGTATCACTATGATACCTAGGTCTCCAAAATCTTATGGTAGGCCTTATTTTATACTAGAGCCCAAGGTGATCTTTAAAGTTCCTCTTACAATGAATCTAAAAAAATGGGGAGAGTTAAATAAAGAATATATTGAAGATATTTCAGCTTGGATTTACAAAGACATGGAAGACATACCTTTCTTACTAGTACAATAGTATGGAAAAGGCTATGAGATAATGAAGGTGAAAGGCTATGATGGAACTAGTGGCCTTGGTATAAACAATAATAGAAGAAGATAACCTATAATGCCTTCTAGAAGACCAAAGAATATGGGGTTAGGGCTTGATCCAATCAAGATTGATGGTCCATGTACCCATGTACTTTCAGGTGAGTGTGTAAGTGCTTTTGAAAGTGTCAAGACAACTGAAACTGACTCACACAAGTGGGAATTTGGTTCTAGAAAATCCTCGAGTGACTATGAGCTTTATGAAATGTTTCAAGAACCAAGTAAGCCTTCTTTCAATGAAGAATTCTATAAAAAATTAACGCTACGTGTTTTATTGACCCTCCTAAAATCCCTTTGAAAAGAGAAGCCTAGGTACAACTCTTTTTCCCTCATGATGATGACAAAACTAAACCACCACCTAAACCTATTTTCCATGATTCCAACTTGTTCGTCCCCATTTGGACCATGAGTCCAATTTTCTTGAGTTTGTCCCCTATTTTAACCATGAGTCCAATTTTTCCAGAGCCTAATAAAGATGACAATTGGATGGAATCCTCTTGGGACATTGAGGAACCTTTGATCTTTACCCTTTCAACCTCCATCTACATGCTTTAAATTTCCTCTCCACCTTTCACAAACACTGATGATGGCATCTCCCTTATGTACCCACAACTCGTAGATTGGGACCATAAGAAAAAACTATCGTGGACATTTTTTAGAGTGATGAATCTATTGCATAATTCATGAAACTCTGTGAAGGATTACTAAGTGGGAACAAAAATTTGGATTCACTATAGATCTTGATTTTGTAGCATACTTTGGGGAGACTGTTCAATCCTTTAGTCACAAAAGTAAGAAAAATAAAATAAGAAAAGACATGTCTTTAGGTGAAAATTGCAAGGCACCTTCTGACAATACAAAAGTAAAAACAAAGGATGTATCTGAGCATGAAAACCTCTTTGAGGTTCCCAATGATGGAGGATTGAACTTTCTTTTCATGAATCAAGATAAATCAGCCATGCTCATCAAAGATACTATAGAATTCAATGTAGCCACACCTAAAAATCCCAAGATGATTCCCTTGGCAACCTCATTAATAAAAGAGGAAGAATCTGAGTTTCAAGATTTCTTCACAGAATGAAAGAAAAACTTTGCATGGTCCTATGTTGATATGCCAATATTAGATCCAACATTAGTCTTGCACCAGCTTCTCTTTCTTCTAGAGGAAAAACAAATCAAGCAAAAAATACAAAAGATGCATCCACATATTTCCTTGCTCATCAAAGTTGAACTCAAAAATTTACTAGATGTGGGGTTCATAAGATTGATAGAATATGCTGATTGAATATCCAACTACATCCCTATCACCAAACCAAATGACCAAATCCATATTTGCATAGATTTTTTGGGATTTGAACAAGGCATGTCCAAAATATTATTTTCCACTTCCAACCATAGACATCATAGTAGATCTCATAGCAGGGTATGAGATGTTGTCACTCATAGATGGTTTCTTTGGATATAATCAGATTCACATCACTCTATAAGATCAACACAAAACAACATTCACTTGTCCCTAGGGTACATTCTATTGGAATGTTATTCCTTTTGTCCCTAAGAACACAGGTGCTACGTATCGATGAGCCATGACCTTAATATTTCATGATCTCATGAATACTTTGATGGAAGACTACATCAATGATCTCCTAGAAAAGTCCTTAACTCATCACAATCACCTAGAGTACTAGACAAAGTATTTAAAAGTCTACAAGAGTATAAACTACATCTAAACCCTAAGAAGTGTGTTTTTAGTGTGACTTTGGGTAAGCTCCTAGGGTACATAGTTTCTCATTAGGGAATCAAAGTTGACCCAACTAGAGGAAAAGAAATTTTGGACATGTCTCCACTAAAGGGAATCAGTGATCTTAGAACATTACATGGGAGATTACATTCTATCAGATGCTTCATTGCATAGTTAGCCAAAAAATATCATTCTTTCCAATATCTGTTATGCAAGGGCATCCCTTTTTTATGGACTGACAAAGGTCAAATGAATTTTGAACAAATCAAGGACTATCTTTTGACAGCACTAGTCCTAATATCTCCCATTGATGGAAAGCCTCTAATCTAGTACATTTCTGCAACCACTTCTACACTAGGGGCACTACTCACATAGAATGACCATGAGGAGAAAGAAAAAGCCATATATTACATCAGTCACACATTGGTTAGGTATGAAATCAACTACACTTCCATTGAACATTCTTACCTCATGGTGGTATTTGCTTCTCAAAATTTCAAACATTACATGTTGAATCATAAGACACAATTAGTGGCTAAGATAGATCCATTGAAATATCTTCTCAACTGGGCAACATTGATAGGATAGTTAGCAAAGTGGGTAATGATACTTAGTGAGTATGAAATACAGTATGTGGAATGCAAGGAAATAAAAGGTCAAGTCATAGTAGATCAACTCATTGATGCACCCATGCAAGGTAATCACCCTTTGGTAGATGACTTCCTAGATGAATCCATCTTCCATGTAGGCCCTAAGTTACCTTGGAAAATCTATTTTGATTGATCCCATATAGGTCATGGCTTAGGATTAGGCATATTAATCACTACACCACAAGGAGATTCTATTCCTAAGTCATTTCGAATTGCATTCCCCTACACTAACAATGTTGTTGAATATGACACACTAGTAACAAAACTTTGAATGGCCATCAAGTGGAAGATAAAAACACTCCTAGTCTTTGGAGACTCTCAGTTAGTTATCAACCAAGTAAATGATGAGTATGACACCAAGGATGAGAAGTTGATGTCTTATAAATGCATGGTGAATAGTTTCAAAACATATTTCCATATGATCAATTTTTAGCAGGTTACGAGGACACAACAAGGAAACAGAAGCTATGGCCACAATTGGATCTCTCTTAGATATTCCTAGTAATTTCCCACAATTTGAGTTCTTAGTGGAACATTTTTTGGTTCGCACTTATGATATCCCTGAGTCTAAAATGGTTTGTGAGCATTTTGGTCCTAATTCCCCTTGGTACCAAGAAATATATGATTACCTACATTCCTAGACTCTCTTGCTCAACCATTCCCATAACCAACACAAATAATTTATTCACAAAGGTGCCCACTATGCCATCATCAGTGAAACCCTATACTAACACATATTTGACAATATCCTTCTTCGATCTCTCAAAATTTATCCTTAACTACATCATCTTCTGGTATAGTGTTCCCCAATCCATGATTATAGATAAGGTTGGCCATTCAAAAATCAAGATGTCCAAGAAATTTATGAGCACTTCCATATCCAACATAATTTCTCCACGCCCTATTATCCCCAAGGTAACAGTCAAGTTGAGGTGTCTAATAATAAAATCATCAATATTATTAAGAAGACTGTTAATGACACTAGTCATGACTGGTATCTACAACTTAATCCTTCCCTATGGGACTATCACACCACCATTTGCACACCTACCGATGCCACCCCATTCACTTTTGTCTTTGAAGCTGAAGCCATCCTACCCATCAAGGTTGAAATCCCTTCCTTATAGGCCTCCATGAATGGATTGATTGATGGCAAATAATATTGACAATCTTGGTTGCATGAGCTAGAATTATGAGAAGAACGTAGAAAAAATTCCTTGACACACTTATAGGCATATCAGAATCACCTTTGCTGAAGTTACAAAAAATGAGCTATGGTTCAAAATTTTGACATTGATGACTTACTTCTAATGAAAAATCCAAATAATAAGCTGACCGTGAGAAGCTCGACAAGTTCAAGCCTAATTGGCTAGTTCTATACATCATCACCACTTCATTCAATTCTGGTGCTTACTAGTTAGCTAGTACAAATGGGGAAAAATTGATAGAACCTATCAATAGTCTGTATCTACGCAAGTTCTACACATAGCATTAGAGAGATTGGTTGAAAACCACAAAAATCCAAAAAAAATGAAAAATACAAAAAAAAATTCATCACTCTAATGAAAACCTAGAAAATAGGTGTCTTGGTGACACCAAAAAGATAAGAAAATACTAGAAATAGTAAAGAGAAATAATTTTTCCAATAGTTAAAACAACCTTGATGGCCCTTTGGATAAGTACCATGGTGAAAACTTGGAAAATAGGTGCCATGCATAGGTAGTCTTTGCTTCACCATCTACTATCACTTCATCTACATTTTTCCATAATAAATAATTGACATCACATCTGCATAAGGCCCTATTTCTCACCAAGTCTGATATTGGTTGACATCATGCCTCACACATCACCCGTCTTTGATCCTTTTCCATCTTGTCCATCTCAGATTGTCCTCAACCTCACTGGGGGAAACACCATTATCTTTTGACTATAGTGAATATCACATATGGTCTCTTATATTTAGAAAATCCTTCAAAATCATAAAATGTCCTGAAAAAAGAAAAAAACAAATATCCATCAAAATTCTAAAAAAATCAAAACATGTCAAAACACAAAAACATCCAAATAGCTTTGAAAAATCTAGAAAATAGAGTCAAAGTCAGTTTTGTCAGTCTTTTTCATTGTCGAACTACGTTGCCTCTGTGACTCAATGTAGGCAATTCCATCTATCAATGTGCCCCTGAGGCATTAAGTTAGTCCTTTTAGGTTTGTCAGAATAAAAATCATGATAATTTCCTTTGTCACTTGAAGCAAGGTCATTTCACGTCAAACTATGAGGTCTCTGCACATTTTCTATGTAAGAAAGGCCATCATTGATGAGCCCTCAAGGCCCCCTTAATCCAATCTTTTAGGGCTTGTCGAGTCAAGTAAGGCATGTCAATTAGTCTTCAATAAATGGATGATCACATCATGTCTTTGTCAAACTGTGTGGTCTCTGATTTTATGACGTAGGAAAGGCCATCTGTTGATGAGCCCCCCAGGCCCCCTAGGTTCAGTCCCTTAGGGTTTGATTGAGTCAATTGGTCTCCTCTCATGAATGTCCTAAATCAGGAAAATCTTAAACAAACCTTGGAAATCATTTACTAGAAACCTCAACAAAATTGGCATGTCGACACCAACATGCAGTCAATTTAGTCATCTAGTCAACCTTGGTCAACCTATCATAACAAGTCAACCTGCCATCTCTTGGTTATTCTTCAGATACATATTTTTGAGGAACAACCCTTATCATTTATTTGTGCTTTGGGATATTTCTTTCATGAGCATTGACACTGTCATCTAGAATTTTGAGGGATTCTCTTGGAATTTGAGGATCGAACCTCTTGACATCTATTGGAAAATTATGCCTCAACTTGCTGGCATGAAACTCTTGTAAAAGGCTTGATGAAATTATTACTTTTCATGCCTTTACCGCCTTACTAGGAGGTTCATTGTTTAGCACCACAGTTGGGTGGTGTTATCGCCTTACCACGATGGTCCTTTCTTAGTCTAGTGATTGGGTGGTGTTACCACCATACTATAGAGGTCTTTTGGCCAAGGCGAAGTGGCGTGGTGAACGTGGCGATCAAAAAATGAGTGTTTACCTCTATACCATGGAGCTTCTCCCATACCTTGGTAGTAGCACGGTGAACCATGCTGGACTGGTAAGAATGCTTATCGCTATACCATAGAGCTTCTCCCATACCTTAGCGGTAGAACGGTGAACAATGATGGGTTGGAAAGAATGCTTAACACTATATTACAAAGCTCTTTTGGCGATGACATGATAGCACTGTGGACTATGACAGTCAGGCGAATGAGTAGTTACCTCTTTACCATGAGGTTGTTTGGAAAGACTAGTGGTTACAATGTCACACTGCCATACCGCAGAGGTATGTTAACCTTGAAGTGGTACCACAATGATATCACCATACCGTGGTGATCCCATTACCTTGGAGCACTGGTGCGGTAAGAAGCTCGGAGCATAGATTGACTAATTTGATTCAGTAGTCAAAATGGTGGACGAATGGCGTAATGACACATAGCGCAATTTCATTTGTTGATTTCACATCGTCATCGTAAATCAATATTATTGGCCAGAGGATATGATCTTTGGAAGTGATATACATGCATTGATTGTAAGATCTGATTCAGGATGAAATTCTCTATAACAGATTAAATGTTGGCATGGCCTGATGTGTGATTATAGGGAGGTTTGATCAAAGACAGAGATTGCTTTGTTGGTGGAGCATGTAATTAAATACACTGCCCTTTGGTTTTTGATTGTAACTAGTAAGACAACAGTCGAAAAAGATGATGGTGTTAGAATTAGTCATTGTATGATGTGAGATCATTGTAACAGTGAATGTAATAAACTGTGTCTATGAGCAGGTCGACTATGTAATGTAGTTGTGAGCTAATATCTAATAAGTGAAGTTTGTAACTTTGTAAGTAAATTGTTTATTGTAGTACAAAGTGATTTTGCTTGGTGTGGTAGGTTTTTCTCCCATAAGGATTTTCCCATGTAAATCTGGTGTTATCTCTTTGTGTATATTTATTTATGTCTTTCCTGTTATGTTGTGTTTGTTCATCTCAAATGCTTGAAAGTTTTAAAAGATGGTTTTTTCACTTCTCTTTTGAGGTTTTAGCATTAGGAATAGTAATTCCTCACTATTGCTTTTCCTTTCAAGTGGTATCAGAGCCTGGCCAGTTGTGTTATCCTTGTTAGTGGGGTTGGTTTTTTGTGCTAGTCCTGTTTCAATAGGAGTCTTGCAAAGTAAGAACCAAATATTGAGTCTATTGTTTGAGATGGCGAGTACATCAGGGAGAGTATAAATTGAAAAAATCAATGGTGGCAATTTTGAGTTGTGTAAACTCAAAATGGAAGACTTGTTGGTGGATAGAGACCTTTGGATTGTTGTGTCTCAAACTATGCCACAAAGTATGAAACAAGAAGTTTGGGACCTTGCAGATAGAAAATCTAGAGGTTTGATAAGACTTATTCTAGCCGATTCTGTACTCCTGAATGTCCATGAGGAGAAGATTACAGCTTCATTATGGAAGAAATTTGGTGACATTTATCTAGGGAAGTCTTAGTGAATAAGTTATTCCTAAGGAAGAAGATGTACTCCTTCAAGATCGAAGAAGGTGCATCTATAGCAGACCATCTGAACTCATTAAGTATGAGTGTTTCTCAGTTGGCATCTGTGGGTGTGAAGATAGAGGAGGATCATTGCACACTTCTGATATGTTCCTTATCTGACACTTGGGACCATCTGGTATGGCTATTGGAAGTACAAAAACTACTTTCAAGATGGAAGATTTGGTTGAATCACTACTTTCAAAAGAAATGTGAAGGAAGTCTTTAGAGATGGCAAAAGAGGCTCTTGTTGTTTGGGGTAGATCGAAGGAGAGAGGCAAGAAGAAGGAAAAGATGTCTAAATCCAAATCTAAATGGAGATCAAAGTCTCCTTGCAAAAATTCCAAGGTGAAATGCTGGAACTATGGGTAGCCTAGTCATATATGAAATGATTGTAAGGAGAAGAAGAAGAATAATAATAACTCTTCAAAAAATGACTATTGTCAAAGTGATGCAGATGCCTTCATTGCAGCCTTGGTGACTCAGGCATCAGATGATTTCTGGTTGATTAACTCAGGTGCATCTTTCCACATGACATCTCATAGACAGTGGTTCACTATGTACAAAAATTATGATGGTGGAAAGGTGTAACTATCGAGTGAATCAACTCTGGATATTGTTGCTCATGGAAGAATCAAAATACAATTACTTGGTAGAAGAATCAAAGGGATTGGTGATGTAATACACATACCAAGTTTGGCTCATAACTTAGTTTTTTCAGTAAGTTGAATGATGTTGGTGTGGAAGTTTCTTTCTCAAGTAAAGGATTTAAGATGATTAGAGGCACAATGGTGTTGGGTAAGGGTGTATGAATTGGCACTCTATACAACCTGGATACACATGTTGTTCAATGTAACAACGTCTTTGTAAAGTCAGGAAAAGCTTCTCATGCAAGGGAGAAGAATGATTCTCCAATGGGTAAAAAATCCTTGGAGGTGAAACTCCCAGTGGAGAAGACCATGTTGTGGCATCATAGACTAGGTCACATAGGTGAGAAAGGTTTAAAAACCTTGAAAAATAAAAATCTTGTTAAAGGGCTTGTTGATTATAACCTTGAGTTCAATTTTTGTTGAACACTGCATTTATGGAAAGAAACACCATGTTTCATTTTATTCGAGTCCTCATAAATCTTTTGGTGTACTAGATTATGTTCATTCTAATGTATTTGGTCCAATGAATGTTCCTTCATTATCAAAGTCTAGATATTATGTTTCTTTTATTGATGATTAATCAAGAAGGGAATTTGTATACTTTATTAGGAGTAAATCAGAAGTGTTCAGTCAATTTAAAGAATTTAAAAATTTGGTAGAGAATCAAATTGGAAGAAAAAAGAAATTCTTGAGGATGGATAATGTTGTGAGTTTTTTTTTGTAGATTTTCAAAGGTATTACAAATACCATGGGATTAAAAGGCATAAAACTATACCTTACACTCCACAACAGAATGAAGTTGTTGAAAGTTTGAACAAGACACTAATGGAAAGGGCAAGGAGTATGTTGAGTAGTGGTGGTCTAGAGTAGAAGTTCTTGGCTAAGGTTTTGGCTACATCATGTTACCTGGTAATTCATTCACCCTAATCTGCTCTTGTTGATAAGACACCTTTGGAAGCATGGTGTGGTAAGAAGCCCTCTCTAAGACATATTCGTGTCTTTGGCTGTGAAGCATATTCTTATGTTCCAAATGAGAAAATATCTGAGTTGGAGAACAAGGATGTTAAATGTATCTTCATCAGCTATGGCATTGGTGTGAAAGGATGCAAGCTTTGGAATCCTAATATTGAGAAGTTTTTGTATAGCAGAAGTGTAATATTTCATGAGCTGAAGCCTTCAACAATTGATCCACAGTTAGAAATAGATCAAAGAGAAAAGAAGAAGGATGTAGTTGAGATTCTTTAAACTCTAGAAAAACAGGAACTACATGGTGTACCTAAAATTGAGGAGAGCTCTAGTAGCTTTGAGAGCTCTAAAGATGAAGAACCACAACCTTAGCCAGTAACAAGGTCTACACGTGAAAGACATCAACCTGATAGGTATTGTTTCTCTATGTTGGATTTGAACTATGCCTATGCTTTGATTACTAGCATTGATGAGCCTAGGACTTTAAAAGAGGCAATTAATATGCCTGATTCAAATTCTTGGTTGGAAGCTATGAATGAAGAAATGGATTCATTGAAGAAGAATGAAACCTCAGATTTGGTGCCTTTTCCTAAAGGGAAAAATCCTTTTGGCTATAAATGGGTATTTAAGAAAAAGACTGGTCTAGATGGTAGTGCTAAAAAGTATAAAGTGAGGTTGGTTGCGAAGGGTTATTCCCAGGTAGAGGGAATTGATTATGGAGAAATTTTTCCCCTTTAGCTAAGCTGACATCTATTAGATTTTTTTTGTCACTTGCAGCTATGTATGACTTAGAGATCGAGTAGATGGATGTGAAAACAACGTTTCTCCATGGAGAGATGGAAGAAGAAATCTATATGTCCCATCCTGAGAAGTTTGTTGAAAAAGGTAAAGAAAGTCTGGTCTGCAAGTTAAAGAAATCTATGTATGGTTTGAAACAATCACCTAGAATGTGGTACCAAAATTTTGACACCTTTGTGTTGTTAATGGGATTTGTGAGATCAAAATCTGATCATTGTGTGTATTACAAATTTGAGAATGATCGGGTGCTTATTATTACCCTGTATGTGGATGATATGTTGTTCATAGGAAATAGGAAGATTGTGATTTATGATTTTAAGTCTCAGTTGTCTGCAAAGTTCAAAATGAAAGATCTGGGTGCAGCAAGGTATATTCTAGGGATGGAAATAACTAGGGATAGAAAGAGCAAAAAGCTTTGGGTCAGCCAGAGTAAGTATGTTAACATTGTTCTAGAGAGATTCGGTATGAATGATTGCTAGTAGCTATTTGTTCCAGTTTTGTAGGGAACAAAACCATCTAATGAAGATTTTCCAAAATATTCTACTGAGATGGAGGACATGACTAGGATGCCCTATGCAAGTTTTGTTGACAGTTTAATGTATGCTATGGTCTATAAAAGGCTAGACATTTCCCAAGTAGTGGGAGTACTTAGCCGATTTATGGAAAATCTAGGAAGAACACATTGGGATGTTGTGAAAAGAGTGTTTGGATCATAGAGGACTCTTAGTATTTGTGGATATGTGGATTTTGATTAGGTAGGGGACATTCACAACAAAAGGTCCACCAGTGGATATACTTTCATGTTAAATGGTGGTGCAATTAGCTAGATGAGCAAGCAATAGGCTATAGTCGCTTTGTCTACTATGGAGGTAGAATACATGGCAGCAACACAAACCTACAAAGAAGTTGTTTGGCTTAGTCATTTGTGTTCTGATATTGGTTTTGATGCAAGGAAGATTACTATGTGCTATGATAGTGAGAGTGCCATTTTTTTGGCAAAAAATCCAACTTTCCATGCCAGGACGAAACATATTTATGTTTAGTATCACTTTGTTAGAGATATGGTGGAGGATGGAAAGTTCTGTTTAGAAAATGTCGATACTCTGAAGAATGTTGTTGATGCATTGACAAATCTAGTGAGTATGGAAAAGTTAAGGTGGTTTGAAAATTCGAAGAGCCTTGGGACCTATGATCATCAATAAATTCAAAGTCTGGAAGAAGCTAGTAAGTCTTCATCAAGTGGGAGATTGTTGGAAAATTATGCCTCAACTTGCTGGCTTGAAACTCCTATAAAAGGCTTTATGAAATTCTTACCATTCATTCCTTTACTTCCTTACGATGAGGTTCATTGTTCAACACCAGGATTGGGTAGTGTTACCGCCTTATCATGGTGGTCCTTTCTCAGTTTGGCAATTGGGCGGTGTTACCGCCATACTGCAGAGGTCTTTCAAATAAGGTACAGTGGCATGATGAGCATGGCGATTGAAAAATGAGTGTTTACCACTATACCATAGAGCTTCTCCCTTACCTTAGTGGTAGCATGGTGAACCATGATGGACTACGCGAGAATTCTTACCGCTATACCATGGAGCTTCTCTTGTACCTTGGTGGTAGCACGGTGAACCATGATGGACTGGCAAGAATGCTTACTGCTATACTACGGAGCTCTTTCAAAATGACACAGTAGTGCGATGGACTATGATAGTTAGGTGAATGGGTAGTTACCTCTTTACCATGAGGTTTTTTGGAAAGACTAGTGGTTACGTAGTGGCACCACCATACCGTGGAGGTATGTTAACCTTGAAGCGGTACCGCAATAACACTCCCATACCATGGTGATCCAATTTCCTTGGAGCAGTGGCACGGTAAGAAGCTTGGAGCATAGATTGACCAATCTGATTCAACAGTCAAAATGGTGGATGAATGGTGTAACAACACATGACACGATTTCATTCATTGATTTCACAATGCCATTATAAATCAACATTATTGGCCAGAGGATATGATCTTTGGAAGAGATATACATGCATTGATTTTAAGATCTGATTTGGCATGAAATTCTCTATAATATATTAAATGTTGGAGTGGCCCAATGCATGATTACAAGATGGTTTTATTAAAGATTGAGATTGCTTTGTCAGTGGAAAATGTAATTAAATACATCACACTTTGGTTGTTGATTGTAACTAGTAAGATAACAGTCGAAAATGATGATGGTGTTAGAATTATTCATTGTATGCTATGAGAGCATTGTAACAATGAATGTAATAAACTATGTCTATGAGGAGGTTGACTATGTAATGTTGTTGTGAGCTAATATCTGATAATTGAAGTCTATAACTTCATAAGTAAATTGTTTACTATAATACAAAGTGATTTTTCTTGGTGTGGTGGTTTTTTCTCTCGTAAGAGTTTTCCCACATAAATCTAGTGTTATCTTTATGTGTATATTTATTTTTTTATTTCTTTTTATGTTATGTTTGTTCATCTCAAATGCTTGAAAGTTTTAAAAGATGGTTTTTGCACTTCTCTTCTAAGGTTTTAGTGTTAGGAAAGCTTATTTTGCACTATTTCTTTTCCTTTCAACATAAAAATCATTCAAGATGTGTCCTTCATGAACATGACATTACATAACACCTTAGCCTACTCAGCATAAACCTAGGATTCATCAAACTTGGCATTTTTATATCAATACATTTGACATTCAAACACACTTGGAAAACACTTTGGAAAAAACTATCTCTAAACCTTGTCACACTTGTCATTTTATTTTTTGGCATGTTACTAGTTCGTTGAGGATGTCCTGACATTAGGATTTAGAGGAGCAATGATGTATCATGATGATTGTCTTATTTTTTCAAACTCATCATGTCACTAGTTCCTCGAGGATGTTCTGCATAGGATTTAGAGGAGAAACAATGTTTCATGATTTGGTTGTGACAAAAAGATTGGGGCAATTGAGTTCCTATTATGAGTCATGATCATCCTTGTCTATGATTTCTTTTTATATGCAATGGTGAAACCATACACACCATTGATTTATGTCATATCATGGTGTTTTTTGGTCATTGCAATAATCCACCCAATGATGATTAATGCTACACCTATTAGTACTCTGGTAGTATATTGAAGGATTCCTTCTCCACACTAACATCCATCTCCTTCTATCTCAAAATCTATCTTCTTCCATGTCCTATTGATATCATGTGACATACACAAATATAATTGCATATATGCTCATATATAGGAATTGCATTAGTACATTTACATAAATCCATCCACACAATTAAATATTCATAAATCCATTTTTTACATATGCATGAACATGATTCCATTTACATCACTAGCATAAATACATCATTTGCATCATTTCATTTGCATTAGCATAACTTATAAGTACATAATTTTCATTGGCATACATCATCCATGTCATGATCATAACATAAAGCATATATCATATAATCTATCTATACACAATCATACATAACTGCATCCATAATCATAAACATGACATCCATTAGTGTTAAAACATCATGCATATATAGAACATCATCATCATCATCATCATCATAAAGTATCATCACACATAAAGTTACAACATCAATAGTATTAAGGCATCTCATCATAAATCATCATCATAAATGCATACATCATATAGCATATAATAAATTATCATAGGAATCATAGCATATATCACATCACATGAACACATTCAAATCATAAATCATAACATAACACATAGCATAGATTTTATACCCAAACTACATGATATATAATAATCTCAAAATAATGTCACAAGCTCGATGGTAAATATATAAAAGTGTCTCAACATAATAAAAATATCATATGTTCTAATCGGTACTCTCCTCATCTACTCGGGGTGAGGGATGAGGTGACTGATGCTCCCTCTCTAGAGTTGATGAGATCTGCTCACACACAACTAGCTGCCTTTGTGATGATCTTGGAACTATAGTGACCTATGGCTGACTGTGGTGGGAATTGTGTCCTGATGATCCATGATTGTAGCTAGATCTATGCCCTAAAGAATTTCTATGACTGTGTGAGGACCTATGGCCTGATGACTGTCTATATGATGAGGAAGGGCTCACACTTATGTGGCTTCTAATGCTATGGCTCCTGCTACTAGACCCATTGAATGTACCACTCCAAGACTTAAAACTCATCTCTCATCGCTTTGCTGGAATGACCCTCTCATATAACCCTTTGTAATAATCCTAATCAGTGCTCACCCTCACCACTTCTCTAGCCATCTCCCCCACTATCCTAGAACACAACTGTGAAAAATCAGAGCACCATTGTTGAACCTATTATTGCCTCACCACTGCCTTATCTCTCTCCACCCTAGTAACCTCTAGCTGACCCTCTATTTCCCTGATGCTACCAAGGGACTCATCCAGGTTACTCTACATATCTAATAGTTGTTGGTCAACTATTGTATTGGTGGTTTTTCTTGTAAACTAGGTTTGTCTCCTAATCTACCTATGGAATTCCCAAATTCAAATCAAGGGCAGCTCGGAGGACGTGGACCAACTGATGAGGACTTCTAACAATAACCTCCTACACTTTGGGCTCTACAAGACCCAGGAGGGTGATCCCTGTAATGATTTTACAACTTCTGCAACAAAAATCATAAACAATCATTAACTTCAAATAGATAATCTCACTTAATAGCTCAATAGAATGGGATAAGACTGAAAAGAATTGGTTGTTCATCAGTAATATCAACCACTTGGAGCATGAGATGGTTATAACATAGTTTCATGGTGAAAGATAAATCATTAGTTTTAAAATTGGTAGCAAGCCCCAGGTGAACACAAACAAAATAGTGAATCACAAAGAACAAGTGCAAAATCAGACCAGCGCCATATCCATTGGAGGAGTCAAATTCACCAACACTTAATGGTTCATAACAGATTTTAACACATGGCATATAATATCTCTGATCATATTGCCTTACAGTATCACCAATTTGTACCTTAGCTCAATACTTCTTACCCAATCCTTGTAAGAAACATATCAATCTGCAATCTCATTTAAGCAGTTTAATTAATTCTTTGAATCAAACCTAAAACCAGAATTGCACACACCACAACAGTGAGAAGAATAGAATAACCCTTGATTATTTCATTCAAAATTTGAATAAATTTGCACATAGGAGAGACATGAGCCTAGATTTGTCAGTTAAACTCAAATGCCAGTACTGTTATGAAACACTAAATCCCAATAAACTCAAATCCTACAACAAAATGACACAAAACCCACTTGCATTGCCTCTGTCACTACAAATTTTACAATTTGATATGCAGCTCCATAGCAAAATTTTGACTCTAGCTTACTTGCTAACCTAACTTGCTCTCTTGCCAACCTTTTTTATAATGAGAGAAGAAAAGAATAAGAAGAGGAGAAAAGATTCCAGAAGAAACCCTAAACCCAAATAGGAACAACCATCTAGAAACATCTCCACCGTTGAACAGTGATCTGTAGAATATTCTCTCCATTTTCCTGTAACAAACTTGATTATGTTCTCAAAACAACATGTGCTCAATTCGATCTTCAACAAAAAAATGCCATGTGTCCACTCCACTCATTGCAATAAACAGATTCTACAACTGAAAGAAAAACTCTCCACCCCCGTGAAAAATTCATTTATCTTTGTTTCTAAAATTTCCCCTTTGCTGCATTTTATTTTGTGTATTTACTCACTGCTATTTTTATTTTACTTACCATCAGTAAATAAAATACTACATTTTACTTCTATGTCCATGTAAATTATTTTAAATACTTTACCCAGTAGAAAAGTCACTAGCTTTTATATTTCACCCCAGCATAGTAACAAGTTTCACCCAAGAAAATAAAATAGGCCCCAACCTCCATTTAAATAAAACATTTTATAATACAATGTCAGGCCGTTTTAAATTTTTCCCCGCACACACTTTCATATTTATTTCTCTAGCAAAATTTCACCTGGGCAAATAATATATTTACCCATGCACATTTAACCCCTCAATACATTAAAATATTAAAATATTTCCATGAACCTCGGGAGCATCCATATTTAAAACTTTACCATTTTAAACTACGTCAGAAAATATTAAAATGGGCCCATAATGTATTATTTTCACTTTTACAAAAGTGAAAAACCTTACTTCAAAATACATGTCGAGCAAATAATTTTATATTTTTACCTCGCCGAGCCCATTTCTTACTCAACATGCGCACACTACATTCCATTTAAAATGGTTTTTTATAAGAGAAAATAAATCAAATGAGGCTCTTAATGTATTTAAAAATATTTATCCGGCATATAAGACCTTCACTCCGAAATCATTTTTTCCCACTACTCGTCCCCCGCCATCCCGCAATAAATATCCCGTGAGCAATTTGGGATTGCGAAATGATAGGAAATGGTCTAGATGCTGCTGCATTTCATCCAACTCCACCACCATTGATCCTCATTCATCCTTTTTCACTTAAAAATAATTAACTTAACATCTCAAAGAAAAACAAATGGGGACCTCCATTTAAAAATCATTTGTCAAAACTATAGAAAAACATTTAATATTAAATGTTTTATTTACTCCTCTCTAATATTTCAAGCTCCTCTATTTCACCGAGCCACTTTTAAAATCCTTGGGGGCCCACCATATTTAAAATATTTGGCCAAACTATAGGAAAAATATTTAATATTTAATGTTTCAATCTTCTTCTCTTCATCTCCCTGCACCATCACAATCATTAATCCTCGGGCAATTACTGATTGTGATATGGCAGGCAAAGGTGGAGATTTTGCTACACTCACCCAAAATCCATCCTCCACCGTTGGATTTGCTTTAGCCTTCAGTACATTGCCCTAATTTTGTTAGCTCATGCTCGAGCCTTCACCATCTTCTACAATGGCGGCCAATCCATTCTTGAGCTCCTCACACCTGCAGATCATGACATTCCAGGAGACCACATCTACAGGGAGACTCCTCAAATAGGCCGCGCCCACCTCCACTTGCATTTTTTGTTATGGCATGGGCTAGTCTCTATTCTTCAGGTGCAGGCCCTCTCCATGGTCTTCTCCTTCATATTGGCTGCTTCATTTTCTTCTAATGCCCCACACTTCCTCTTGGTTACATGCTTGGGCTTCCTCATTATTGTTCCGATGGATGTTCATGCTCTGCCCAAAACTATGCCATGCTCCACATTGCTCACGTTTGGCACCCAAATCTCTCCTGCATTTGCTTGAAAGTTACCAAGGACTGTTCAACAGTCTGATTTAATTGAGTGTGTGTTGCACCATGGCAATCCAAATTTATCTCCTTGCATCCTCCATTTACTGGCGAGTTTGATTTACCTCCTGGATTTGTATGGTGCCCTAATGTTCCTTGTCATTCTATATCCTTTTGCACATACTCCTCCACTGTTCATGGCATTTCATTCAATTTCTTTATTAGATTTCAAAACCTTGCTTCATCGTGCCTCCTGTTGCATTTTCCTGAAAGCTTCTAAAGCTTTATCAACAAATACATATCATCCCTATCTGCTGCTATGGCCAACGCCCTTTTGTTTACATTTTCTTGACTTGGTGCAATTTCTTCACCATTATGCTTTGACTGCGTATGGAACTCCATGGAAATATATTTATTGTGGAGTCCAAGCCCGCGTCGATAATCTGCCAGTTGCATTTGCGTATAATTTTTTAAAGTCTTCACAACAAATCTGATGTGTAGCCCCCAAACAATGACATCCTCTCTGTCAATTTCATTGGCTTGAAATCTTTTGGAGTGTTCTCCATAGATACATTTTGTATATCAGTCGTATTTGGTGTTCCAATTTAAAACCCAACAAGATTAAGCAGAGGTGTGACCTTATCACATGGTAAGCTCAAGTGGAGCATTGTTTTCATTTGCAATTGTTAGATATTCCTTCCTCTTGTTGAATAGGAAATGGACCCTGCTCTGTACTCAAACCTTTGAAGGCAACAATACTCACTGGCCCATTCAAAACAGTTTACTTAATGGGATTGCAACATTGGAACCATTATAGGTTCATGACCATGCAAAGCACGTCGGGCCCCAAGTGGCCTGGCTAAAAAAAAAATCATTTTCAAACAATTTTTTTCCCTTGAATTGACCTGACACAACCCCAAAGTGTTTGTGGATTGAAAACACGAAATGGGTTTTCATTAAAACTTGCTTTCTGACACTTTTAGAAAATATGCAAAATTGACCCCATGGGTTCTAGAATCATCCTAGGAAACTAGTCAAATAACCTCATGAAGGGATGAGAACTTGCAAACCTATAGTCATTCATTCTAGGAAAGCAGTGCAACAAATGACTCAGAAAAATAGGTCACGAGGAGAAAAATATTAATCGGCAAAGTTGCTCAGTTGAACCTTTCTGAAACAACTGTCCATAACCAATTAGAACACACCCGACCGCTAATTTGTAAAAATAGCAAATCAACCCCTGATGAGCTGCCATCATACACACTAGAACATTAAGATACCCTAAGCATGTGTGCAAAAAGAATTTACATGAAATATCTTTGATCAAAAGATATCAACGATCAAAGTTGACCACTCAAAAGGGTTGTCAGGAATGCAGATGTGAAACTGAGCAAGCAACATTTGGTTTCGATCTGTTAAAAATAGTAAATCATATCATGAAGTTCTGAAAACTAACATCTGAGATCATTTAGGTGTGGAGAATGCATAACAACGTCCATTTTGACGTAACAGTCAACTGGTTGCGAAACCCAAGCTCAAACAGGAAGCTGTTTCGCAAACTAACCAATCTACAGACAGTAGAACAGTGCAAAAACCCTCCAACTTCACTTTTCAAAACCCTGACAAAACTTATCGTGAGAAGCTAAAAATTGACACACATGCTCACATATGTCAATCAAATATGTCTACAAATGGGTTTTTCTTGGAAATCAACAAGCCTCAAATTTTGATTCTCCAAAGTAGGTCATTCAAACTGACCCCTCAAGTGCACTTCTGAAAGTGCAGAGGAAAAATTCTCAAAATGGGCACCTCAAATTTGCAAAATTTGAGAGTCCCAATAGTAGCTCCATCTAGTGATGTATGCCCCCTATGGGCATAGCAAGATTCCAGATCTCTGGGGAGAGTAGACCAAATTCAGAATCTGTCAAGTGCCTTCAAACTGCTCCCTAATTCAACTTTTATTTTTCAACTTCATTTGATGACCCCAGGTCACCAAATGAAAAATAGGAATCAGCATTTACCTCTATCAAATACAATTATGTGAAAAGAGTTGATCCCCCTTAACTCATGCTTACACTTATCAAACTGTAACAACATGCACAGCTACAACTTTGCGAACACAAGTGTTAGGCTATCTTTGGGAAAGTATGAACTTGTTCTCTGTTCAACTTCATTATAAAGTGGCATGATTTGAAAATAGTGATCAGGACCATATGAAAGCATAGTTTGATCACAACCATCTACCTGCTTAAACATGTTTGTACCTCCTATCAGGCAATCATTCACCACATTATTAACATGTTCATAACCATTGTGTATTTGAAAGTCAGGCATACTTTTAAAATAATTTTTATCATGTGGAAACAATCTATTACATTCATCACATGGAGCATTCTTAGGCAAAAAATAACTTGCCCCCATATCTTGCGCATTGCCACATTCTATGAAAATTCCTTCCAGCTGACAAAAATAACACTCACACTCTGCTACATAGCTGGAATAGTTAATCTCATTCTAATTATCAATTTGCATGTCAAAATTTAACTCATCACAAGAGCTTACCAAAAGATCAAGCTCACCATGCAAACTATCTTCAAGTGCATTCAATGAGATACACTCATGCATTAGCACACTTTTCAATTTCCCTTCATCATGCTGGTATTTAAATTCATCAAGGACTCCTGACTCATCATCATCTGTAGTCATAATAACATCATCTTCAGCAATAGAAAAAGGCTCATCCACACAATGTGGCATTAAATCACTAATGACATCCTGGTCACCACTAACATTCTTAGTACAAACTGATGCAAAACTCAATTCATCTGAGTTCTCAACAAAGAGTGGATTATCTCTACAGTAGTAAGGATCATCATTAGTACCAATCGATGAAAAGGGAAACTCATCAAAAAGAGGGTTTTTCCAAACATTAACTAGTGATGCAAACATATTTATCCCCTCCACATAAGATTTCAAATTTCCCTCAATATCACTAAATTTTCTATCCTCTGAACATAAGGTATCAACACTTTCAGTATCACAAACTTGCTTAAAAATAAGCAATTCTGGTTCAGAGGCATAATTTGATTTCTCATTGAAAACATCATCTTCATTCTGACTCAAAGGCTCAAGGCTAGGCTCACTCAAGTCATCAAATGAAGACTCATTCAAATTTGTACGACAAACTTTAATACTTGACTCATTAGTCATGCAATCCTCTTGGTTATCAATTGTCTCAAGCTCATCAAAATAGACCTCTGAATTTGCATTAACATGCTCTTTGTCATATTCATCACACATTGCATCATTACCATCAAGTGGCTGCTTGTCTTCATCTTCATTATTATTGTCATGAACAACTAGTTCATCATTAGAAGAAGAACAAGATTCGCTTGTATTACACCCTGCATCTTGAGAATCATCATCACTGTCAAAGTCAATAAGGATTGCACATGACAATTGATAGCTTTCCTCATGTGCATACTCCTGATATTTTGTGGTCAATGGATCTGAAATTTGTTCACCCCTTAGTAGATCACTACTTTGATCTATCTTTTCATCCATTTCCTCTTCTTGACCTTCATTTGAATTGAAAGCACTATCAAATTTCAAACTAGGATATCCCAAGATGTCTCCATCATCAAAATCTGAAAACTCAAAGGGTTGATCATAAATAGGAGTTCCCCAATCATATGAGGCTAAATTGCTGATAGCATTGTCACACACATAGTCACCATCTATCATAGCAAATAAATTGTTCACTTGTTCATTCTCACTCACTTTTGGGCTATCATAGCAACAATCCACATCCCCCTGTACTTTATCATTAGACTGGGTATCTTCACTGAGCTTATTATTTGCCTCCCCTTGAGGGTAAACATAAACATCCTCTTTATCAAGTTGAAAACTAGCAATGGTTTCTTGCTTGTAGTTGCTTTTAGCTTATCTTTCAAGCTGGATTTCATCACATACTTCTTCATTGGCAGCTGACAAACTGATGTTCTCAAGAGGGCTCCCTAAATCAACAAACTTCTTTGTCTCATCATAAAGACTTGCATCAAGACTACATTCTTCGCATGTAGAATAAACATAATCAATTGTATCATCACCTTGCTGATCACATTTCTCTTCTTCAAAGAGTAAATCCAACTGACATTCCTCATCATGTTCTTGGCTCGGAAAACTCAATTGCAAATTTGTATTTGGGCATACCTCCCCTATGAATTGTTGAACAACAACTTTCTCATCACTTGATGATGCATCCTTCTTGTCTTCAACTTTCTCAAATGTGCAATTCTCTGAAAAGTTCTGATCATTTGCATTTACAAAATTTATGCTAACTTTATTAGCATGTTTACCCATAATTGAAGATAACAAACATAACACATATTCAGTTCTCATTTTCTCCAAACCATCTACAACTTTATAAGCCATCTGCATATCAGAGATCTCAAACTCATTTAACAATGCACTAGAGCCCTCCTCATAGGCCTCAAAATACATATGGATATAGTCGGGAGTGCTAGGTCTAAAACTTTCTGGGATTAGTGAAAGAGAAACATCAAATCTGTGACTGAAATCAACGCTTGACTCTTCATTTTTCTTTCTAATTTCTTTTAACATTTTTACAAGATCTAGAGGTTCTCTTGAAAAATATTTCTTATAAGCATTCACTAATATATCCCAACAAGGAAATGATTTCTTAGGAAAACTTAAATATCAGTCTCGAGCTCGTGCTTCAAAGGATCTGACAAAGAATCTCATCCACATATCCTGATCTCCAAACGAATGTTTCTCCATGAAGCTGGAAAAACATTTTACATGTGCATCTCCTTCACAAATATTGTACCCATCAAATCTAGGCAGCTTCTTATAAATCTGATTTGGTGTACATATAGCTTTGTAGTCAACCCATGACAAATCCAACTGAGCATACAATGGGTCAAATGAATTGACAAATGGTGTAATGACTTGACAGGAAGACACCGTTTGATGGTCTCTTGACTATACTTGTTGAGACAACTGGTATCTTTCATCCATCACTTTAATCCTTCTTTCATTTCTATTATTCCATTCAGGTCTAGACCTAGGCTTGTTAACTCTTGGTTTTTTACACTTCAAAGTATTATATTCCTAAAGTTCCTGACACTTTCTGACCAGCCGAATCAAAGTATCCTTGGGTATCGTTATATTACCTTGATAATCCATGGATATTACAAATCAAAGCTCACTAACTTTGCGTAGTTACAAGCATGACCAAATGAAGAATTAATATGACAATGAATGACATAGGTACAACCCAACCCTGTAACATATGATAATACAAAATGGATGGAAACCATTAAAATACACAACTATATTCTAATCATCCATTTAAGCAAATATTTGAGCACTAGACAACACACTTTCAATAGGAATGAAATTACATTTAGCAAATCCAGCAAATGAAAGTGTGCAAAGTTAAATTTACTATCCTTTCCCTTTGGTAGTGCTAACTCACTATATAGGAAACCAAATTTCTTTCTAAGAAATTCAAAAATACTTTTCAAGAAAGAGTTTCTTGAAAAACAAGAGTGAAAATACCTGGAACTGTTGTAGCAATTGCAAATCATTCTTCTAATTGGAAAACTTTGTAGATCTTGAACCGTATTCACATCTTCATTAGGTTCTTTGGTAGAGTCTCCACCTCTTTGCAGAGGATAAAAATTTGAATAGCTAGAAATTCTTCATAGGTCAAATTCATTAAAAACTAGCATAAGTACTACAACATCTCCTTATCCAACAATATGACATCATATGGATTCCTTCCTCAACTTGTCAGGGTACTTCATCACAAGAGCTTGAATCTGCTTCACCTCTACTACAAATTTGTTGGGTCTATCCCAGTCATTCTCAAATAATGCACACAAGTGCATAGATCTTGGAGTCGCCACTCACAACTTGTGAGGTATTATGAAATAAGCATGAAGTATGGACAAATCTTGACAGACTTACATTGAAAGCTAAATTACAACAGACGCTCTGGCAACATTCATGAGAATTGACTCTGCCGACAAGGAGAATGGACTTATCAAGTGTTGTGCCCCTTTTTGCACACATGCCCCATTCGGAACGGGGACCCTCTTTTTTCCCTTCAATAAAGGTGGCACATTTCCCAATGTTATATTTAAAAAATCTCGCCTTGACCAGAAACTTCGCATCAAAAATTTTTTTACATCTTCTAAAATTTTCGGGTTTCCTTGTCCGGATTTCCCCTTTCGGGTTTCCTTCGTCGGGTTTCCCCTTCCGGGTTTCCTTTCAGGTTTCACCATTCTTCACGGCATCCAAGCAACGTCTTCCTGGGAACAGCTTTCTAGACATCCGATTCCGGATGTCCCACCGCCTTCCTTTTTTCGGAGTTCACCAACCCACCTACAACCGTACGAAGCATTTATTGTTGTACTAATGGTGTTTTCTGCTATAAAAACATTCTCCGGCTGTCATTATCAAATTTTTGACTAACAGAAGCGCATTCTAGAGCTCTCGACGATTTAGCTTCCTTTCTAACATTTTTCAAGCTGTTTCTTCCGACAACATCCGTGCATCCGACCAGCCTGTTCTTCGGGTTTTTGAGGTAGGTTTTCCATCCCGCGCCCTAAGTTCTTTTCGCTTTTTTTTGAGATTTTGTTAAGGATAAATAAAAAACAAAGTTTGAACTTAGAAGATATCCTCACTGCGCACAAAACCCATTTCTTTGAATTCAAAAATCCGCCTTCTATCGACCTCCGGATTGATCCGGAACTTTCCTGTGTCGCGGTCGTTCTTCGGAACGACGCCGGCATCTTCCGGGCCCAGGTCTTCCCGCGGCCGCCCTTTCTTCTCCTACTAATTTTCCTTCTTCAGAATTCCTTTGTCAGAATTCCTCGTCCGGATTTCCTGCTCCAGAACTCCGTTTCCTTTTCGCTGTTTTTAACGGCCCCGACCGAGCGGCTTTCCGGATGCCTTTCCCCGGAACCTTTATCAAAATTTCATAAGTTCGCTCGCAAATTCCATCTTTTCCTTTAGAATTCTCTTTTGGGGATTCCTTGTCCGGGATCTCGTTTCCGGGAATCTGTGTCCTCTTTGTCATTTTAACGACCTCCATCACCCGGCATTCCGAACTATGTTTCCCCGTGGCCTTTTTCCCCCTTCGGAGTTCCGTTCTTGAATTTTTGTCTCCGGAATTCCGTCGTCTTGCCGCCGTTCTTCACGGCGTCGCCCGAACGTCTTCCCGACCCTCAGATCCCGGAACCTATGTTCTCGTCTATTGTTTGACCCCTTCCTCCTCCGGATTTCCATCTTCGGGATCCCGTTCCCGGAATTCCCCTTTCGGACTTCTCTTTTCGGGAATCCGTCCGTTTTTCGCCTTTTGCACGGCATCCAGCTGGCGGCTTCCCCGATCCCGTTTCTCAGCCGTGGAATTTTCTTCCAAACTCAAACTTCCATTTTCTTCCACATTTCTCCTGGATTCCATTTCGGGTTTCCTTGTTCGGATTTCCCTCTTTGGATTTCCTTCTCCGGAATTCCGCCTCCGAATTTCCCTCCTCGGATTTCCTCCTGCGTCCCACCGTTCCTCACGGCCGAACGATGACCGCTTCCCGATAACGGAATTCTGAGACCCGGATTTCATTTCCTGGATTTTCATTTCTTCTATGCCGTTCTTAGATGGCCTACCTGCCACTGATACCTGAACCTTCAAATGGGGGGTCAAATGACCTCCAAATTTGAAACGAACTTCGACCAACTTGCTAAAATTCTGTTGTCTTCTATTTCCAACCTTCAAACTTGAAATCCAACCCCGGGAGGTGCATATGGGAATTCCTTTCTCATTTTGCCTCTCCAAATGGCATTCTGCCAGGGGATTTCTGGCCTGAGAACCCCGGATTGATTGTACAAACTTCTAGGATTATAAAGTATCTAACTTCAAGTGCTTATTAAATATCTACTATGATTGTCAGACTAATCTTGACGTGCAGGGATTCGTCAATAGTTCTTATGACAGGTTCTTCACTATTGACTCTTGCCCTTTGTGCAAAATTCATGGAGTCTAGCCCAGAAACTTCCAGTGCTGCTAGGAAAGGAAAAGGAACCGCAAAGCCACCAAGGGGCAAAGAAGATCGGGATCTAATGAAGTATAAATTCCAGGGAGTCCCCATCCAATCCCGGATTACCTCCCTTTGGAGGGATGTTTCTGATACCAACATCGGATAGGTCGATGTTGATGAGTTCATTCAAAGGGTTAGGATGAACCCCAAAATGGAAAATGCAAGAGCTATTAAAAGCAGTGGACTCGCCAAGGCAGCAGGTTTCCCACCAGCCTTAGTGGCCCCAGAGCTGGTAATGGCGTGTATCGAGGCATATCAGTCTGACACTAGAACTATCGTAGACCATGAGGGAAATGTCCTCGCAGATATGTCTCCGTCAGGCATTACCAAAACCTTCCACATTCCCAACTTCGAGAGCATGGAGGTCCCTACCAAGGAAGACTGTATCAGTATATAGGAACACGACCCCTTGGACTGCAAAAGACTCATTAATTAGTGTTGGCTAAAGGATAAACAGGGCAGCACCGAAAAAATTCCCCATGAGCTTTTTCGTAGTGATTTCCACAAGGACTACCATGATCTGGTGACTCTGCTCAGTAGAGTCATGGGCCTACCTGGTGCAATGTTCTTCCACGAATGGATGTTTTACTTCATAGAACAGATTTTCTGAGGGAAAGGAATCGTCTTCTACTAGGGAGAGATAATCAGTGACTGCTTCCATGAGCAGTTTACCACAGTAAAGAAGACTAATCAATTCTTCATGACAACTTACTTGGTGTACTCTCTTGCCAATCAGAGGCACTACCAGGGATTGACACAGATTCCCAGTGATCCATCAGGGCCAGAGCTAAAGCCCTACGACAGGTACCCCCAACTGTAATTCAAGAACTTCAAAAGCAGCTTCTACAGGGTGAATGATGCATTCATTGCCCACATAATCTGGTCGGCGAGCGAGGGAATCCAGGGAGGAGTGCACCCAATACCTTAAATTGATGACAGGGTATGAGGTTCCTGCTGCCGAGATCAATCCTAAGAACCTCAAACCCCACTTTTTGAAGACCATGGAGGATGGGATGTCTGCTGAGGTCACCATTGAATTCATGAGTTTTGCTGCTCGAGCATTCGCACAATCAGAGGTCTACAAGGAAAATAGCACCAAATATGAAGCAGACTGGGAGAAGCTCAACAGCAACTCTCAAGAATGGAGTTATCAAGGTTCGTTGTGCATTGTAAAAGCCAAACTAGATGAAATACTAGAGTCCAAGACTACTGCTTGAACCTGCAGCAAAGCATGTAATTCCAGATCTATAGGACTCTATTGGTTGACGCAATTTCCCTATAGCTTTAATTACGTAAGCCCACCTTGTGATTCCAGCAAATCACATAAACAACTGAAATATTCCAAGCACTGTCAAGACTTGACATCCGAGAGACCTTGGGATAGTGTTCTGCAATTTGATTGTGGAAGATTGTCTTCCAAGAGAGGTAACACACCTATGCATTACCTGTGTTGTAAAGTGCATAAAAAACACCATCAACAGAACTGGCGCTAGAAGGAGGGCAACTTCTGGATAATAAAGCTGGATCGAATTGAGTCATTCTCCCCCGAAAGGTTCCACCGGGCATTGAGATCTACACCACAGAAGGGAGAATTGCAGGAATTATAGCCCCCCATCCGAGTTAAGAGAGCTAAATGAAGGGGACCATCCGTTACCAATTCTAGGGAGTAGCTCATCATCCCTTCATCCTTGCCCCCTTCATCTTCACTCACAGATCCACCTTCCGCTCGTACCGCCACCGAGATTTTCAAATTTGCCAATTCACCCCAACTAAATGCATCCCCCAGCCTAGTCGCTGCCTCACCAGCTGTTGTTGTTCCTGTTCAAATACGGAACAACCTGGCGTGACCACCTCCGCCACCTCTTCCAATGGCATGGCTGGGCAATAACCCGTCTCCCCTTGCGTTCAACCTCTACCATGATATGCCCAAAAATATTGAGAATTTCTACACAAATTTCAACTCCCGAGATCCGTAGAGGACAGCAGAGGAGCATATCAGGATCTTTGAAATTGCGTTAAAAACTATGCAGATCATGCACGAGGATGTGGCTTGCAGGCTCTTCCCTTATTCCTTGGGAGAAGAGGCTTTTTACTGGTATGTCAACTTACCAGCCAGAACTATCAGCACGTGGGATCTCTTGAAGAGTGCGTTCCTACAGAAGTTTAAGACCCCGGTCAGCCCGACAGATTCATACCGGCATTTTATGGCGGTTCAAAGGGAAATCAATGAACCAATCAGCACCTTCAATGATCACTTCCACAGAGTGTACACTCGGCTACAAGCACCATACGTCTTCAATGATGTCGCTATCCTACCAGTCTAATATGTTGCGTTGGATAACCTTACTTCGGCGTTGGCAAAAACGATGAGGCTGCCACCCACTAGATTCGTGGATGCATATTCTGAGGCCATTATTGCTAGTACAGATCTGGGGCAAAATATATCTTGTCCGTTACCATCCCTTGGGAAAATCGTGCACCCGACACAGATTTAGGGACTAACACAAGCATTGCAGTATCAAACACCTCTGCTAAATCCGGTTCCACAGTTGCCTATGGTTCTGCATCCTGGGCAGCCAATGAATCAGGCGTACCCGATGCCTCAGTACCTATCACCCTAGCAGCAACCATTACACCCACAGGCACCCCAGGTACCCTCGTACCTTCAAGTAGCAGAGTTCCCTCCCGCTCATCAGAATCAACCAGCCGCACAGTCGGTATTCCTTCAAAATAGCGCACCACAACCAAGTAGTTCCGAATGGGACAAGATTGATGAGCTCACCGAGATGGTCAAGAAAATGTCAACTGAGATGATGTATCTCAAGAATTAGAACAATCAACTACAGAAATCACAGAAAAACATCCAGGCTAGCTTTAATAGGGAAAATCGTGATCATCGGGACAATCGGGACGCGGGCATATCATTAGGACAGCATTACGACAGGAATCAGAACCCAGGTCAAAGCTTGGATAGGAGGCCCTTCCAAAGGCAGAACCATACGTGGAATACACGCCCCAATAACAACGGTGTTCCTACCCCTCTTGATCAGCCAAACAATAGTAACAACGACAACCTCGCAAATGGGGTTTACTTGGCAGAAGCTGCCCTATCCGGTTGGTGTCACATACACAAGACCAGCCATCATTCTGAGTTGGATTGTCCAGAGTTTCAAACGGCAGTCGAAATTTTCTAAGTGGAAGTTCAGAATGCGGTCGACAATTCGAGATGCCGAGACATCGTTCCATCCGACCCATACGACGCTTCGGTGCTGGTATTAAATCAGGCCCCCTTCCCAAAGGCTGAATGCAACGCCCCTGAACTGAAAAATGTCTCCCCATGAGAGGTAAGTTCCGAAAGTCCTTTGGCTCAGCTTTTCAATTCAGTAGATAATGGTCCCGAGGACAACGAAGGGGAAGAACGGGAGAACGAGGTCCAAATGTTTCACCAACAGACTGCTCCTTATAACCTTAGGAATAGGCAAGCAAGAGGCCATGCTGGAGGACCTTTCACAACCTCCACACTGCCAAATAATTTTAGTACCCCTCCCGATCTGAGTGCGAGCAATAACCCGGGTTTCCCGCTTACATCCGCGTGATACCTCAACAGAAATAAACATCAAGGCGCCAACCAAAGTCAAGCCCCTAACCCCTCCCAGAACGTTTCTAATGACCAAGAGATTGACCGGGTGGGGGAGTATATTGCTGAGGAATTTAAAAAGGTAAAGTTAAGTGTGTCTGCTTTCGAACTCCTAAAGGTGTCTGCAGTTAGGAGTGCCTTCTTTCGAATGATAAATGGGACCCCGTTACAGTGGAAAACCCCAGAAGAAGTCCCGAAAAAGAAGGTTTCTTTTGGTGATCAGGTGAATGAGCCAGTTATTAGACAGATTTTTGGTAGCAAGACAGACCCGCTACCAGCTCAGTAGGTGGACAAGCAGCCCAAAAGGGAAACTACCCTGGCGACAACCCAAAATAGATGCAGTGAGAGGGAAAAGGCCCAGGTCACTCAGGTGGATGTTTCAAGAGGATTGTTCCAAGGAAAATTCGAGACCCCTCCCTTCCTAACCACCATCTGTATGTTCAAAAAAAACCTTCACAATTGCTTGCTGGACTTCGGAGCTTCAGCCAATGTCATGCCTCTGTCTATATGCAAGGCGCTAGAAATAACACCTACTCCACATTGCAAGGTAACGCAGCTCGATAAAAATAAAATCAACATAGTTGGGGAGATCAACAGGATCCAAATGCAACTTGTTGCTGATCCCAAGATCCAACAAACTATTGACATACAGGTAGCTGACATCCCGGATACCTACGGTATAATACTGGGTAGGGATTTCATGAGGGCACTAAATGGGTACGCTGCCACGGATTACTCTCACATATGGCTCCCATGGAAAGGAATGCCTAATCAGATCCGGATTGATAGGGAACCCCGAATGAAATTTATGATCACTGAATATAACAACACTAATGAGGTGTTATATGTGGAAACCAGTCTGGGAAACTATTCCTCGGTAGCATACCTGAATGAGCAGGAAGATTGTGAGGGCGAATCAACGAGCGAGGTCCTACTCGTACTATGTAGCCCACTCGCTAATTTGGATAACACTCTTCTGAGCACTGAAAGGCTCATAGAGTCCGATGACGAAGAGCTGGGAGATGGTAGCGGTCAAGGCCTGCTCGATGGTTTCCAGGATTTTATGGCCAAGTGCGTACGTGACCAGCTCAGCCTCGGAAATCGGATGAACCTTTAAGAGCTCCTGCTCCCCAATTGGTGCCGGGAACATAATGCCGCTTATTCAGAATTCGACTGCTGCTTATGTCAAGAAGTAATTGAACATGCATAGAAATGGGCCATCCCTCTACACGGTGCAAGATTCATGCCTGACGGATGGGCAGGGTCCGCCTCTATAGTTCCTAAAGCGGTCACTCAGATGCTGCCCCCACCAAATGCCAAGGCAGTTCCCATTAGCCCCGCATCCGAGAATTCTCCCAGGTTTTGGACACTACGCTTTGACGGTTCTAAATCCAAGCACGGAGCTGGGGCGGGTTTCGAACTGATCAGCCCGAGAGGTAAGTCTTATTTTTTCGTGCATAGACTGTAATTTTATTGTACCAACAACGTGGCGGAATATGAGGCCTTGGTCTTGGGCCTCTTGTTGGCATTAAGAAAGAATGTAAAGATGCTTCAAGTATACGGGGATTTCGAGTTGGTCATAAAACAAGTTAGGAAGCTATATTCCCGTTATGATCGAAGACTCACTAACTACCGGCACCGCGTATGGGACTTGCTAGAAGGGTTGGATGCTTTCAACATCCAGTTGATCCCGCGCGCTCAGAACTTTACTACCAATGCTTTGGCACAAGCAGCAGGTACGCTACAGCCTTTGTCCCTATCCAGCCTCAAGCGATTCACGGTAGAACTCACTTCTATCCCATCGGTGCTGGACAATGTAGCCAATTTTCAGGTATTTACTGATGATAAACATATCCTAGATTTTATCACCAGTTCAGATGTGTTTGCTGCCCAAATAATCGACGAAGTTGAACCTCAAGAGGCGGACTTAGATATAGAGGGAATCATTAACCTAAAGACCAACACCATCCCTAGAGGTATGGTGGAACTGGAGCGAATCTTTGACCTAGATCAGATCAAGGAATAGGATCAATGGGCCCAAAAGGATACTATCAATGGTCAGTATGACACTTACAACCTAGGAACAACTGGCGAGGCTAAGAACATGTTCATAGGAAAAGTATGTGGTCCCGAAGAAAGACAGGGGCTCATTGAAGCATTACAGAAGTACCACGATGTCATAGCTTGGAGCTATGATGACCTCAAAACCTACGACACGTCGATCATTACACACACCATCCCTCTTAGACCCGATACGAAGCCGTTCCGCCAGCGGCAGTGACCTGTCAACACTTTGTTAGAACCAATCATTCATAAAGAAGTACAAAAGTTGCTATCAGCTAGGATCATCTTTCCGATCAGACACTCTACCTGGGTGGCAAATTTGGTCCCTGTCAGAAAGAAAAATAGAGAAATCAGGCTGTGTGTGGACTTCCGCAACCTTAATCGGGCATCTAAAAAAGATAACTACCCTATTCCTTCTTTGGACGAGGTACTACAAATAGTAAATGGATATCAGATGATGTCTTTCCTAGATGGATATTCGAGGTACAATCAAGTCATGGTGCAGTACAAAGATCGACACAAGACGACGTTTACCACCAAATGGGGAACATTCGCATATAGAAGGATGCCTTTCGGGCTCATCAACGCCGGCGCCACCTTTCAGCGCACAATGGACATTGCATTCAAGGATCTCATTGGCAAGTGCATCATCATCTACATGGATGACCTAATGGTGTTTTCAAAACAACAAAGCAATCATGTCGCCGACTTATGCAAGGTCTTTGAGAGGTGCCGTGCATTTGGGGTATCCCTTAACCCAAGGAAGTGTATCTTTGGAGTCACGGAAGGGAAACTCCTCAGGCATGTGCTCTCTGATTGGGGAATTTCTATTGATCCTGAGCGTATTCAATCAATTATGAAAATTCAGCTGCCAGGCAGCAAGAAGGAGTTGAAGTCTTTCTTCGGGAAGATCAACTTTGTTCGTAAGTTCATCACAGGCTTTGCAGAGATAGTCAAACCACTCAACGCCATGCTCAAAAAGGACGCCAAGGTCGAGTGGACCCCCAAAGCAAAGCAAGCCTTTGGGGAAATCAAGAAGGCCATTGCTGATGCCCCGGTACTGGTTAGCCCAAACTACCTTAAGCCCTTTTATATTTACTCCTTCGCTTCAGATCACTCCTGTGCTAGCATCCTGACCCAAAAGGATAGTGACGGAAGTGAGCATCCAATCGCCTTCATGAGTACCCCCTTGAAGGATGCTGAACTATGCTATCATAATGTTGAAAAATAGGCCTACGCCCTTGTTAAAAGAGTGAAGAAATTTTGGCACTATATCTTGCGCAATAAAATCTTTGCCATAGTTCCTGACCCCGCCGTAAAAACACTACTTATGCAGAATGAGTTGGGCGAATGCAGAGCAAAATGGATCACAGTCCTACAAGAATACGACATGGAAATTCAGCCAATGAAGCTAGTAAGAGGATAGGCACTCACCCGAACGATGGCTGAGGTAGTTATAGATGTTGTACCTGAGCTCACCGTGCAATAGTATCAGTTAGAGGATGTCTCCCCAGGGGAATGGTATGATCACGTAGTGTACTACCTGCTGAACCACAGATGTCCACCCCATTTGCAGGGAGTCCAGAGATGAGCTCTGAGATTGAAAAGCAGCAGCTATATGCTACAGGGCTCTATTTTATACAAGAAAAATCATGAAGGTATCTACCTGCGATGCCTAGGAAATGAGGAAGTTGATTGCATCCTTAGGGAGTTCCATGAAAAATTCAGAACTGGCCATGGCTCAGGCCTATCGACTGCACATCAAGTACAGAGGGCTGGGTACTACTGGCCCACCATCTTCAAGGATGCTCACGGTCATGTCCATGCCTACCACGTATGCCAGATTGTTGCGGCCAAAGAAAGGAATGCTGCTGCCCCATTACAACCTGTTCTGGAGGTAAGGCCTTTCGTGCAATGGGGTCTCAATTTCGTTGGTCTGGTAAGCCCTCCATCATCTGCGGGACACATGTACATTCTAACCACTTCCGATTATTGTACTAGATGGAGAGAAGCAATAACATGTAGGCAGTGTACAATTGAAGTCGTAATCAATTTTTTAGAAAGTTTTATTTTAAATCATTTTGGTTGTCTGTATGCCCTAGTATGTGATAATGGCCCCGCCTTCGCCTCGCTCAAATTTACAAGTTGGGCCTTCGATTATGGTGTCGCCCTTAAATTCTTTTCCAACTATTACCCTCAAGGCAATGGCCTTGCTGAGTCCACCAATAAAAACTTGATTACGGTAATTAAAAAACTGCTAGATAGGAATCCCAAGGATTGGCATACCCAACTTTGTTTTGCCTTATGGGTAGATCATACCCGCCACAAGGCTGCTTTGGGGGATTCCCCATACCGTCTAGTCTATGGCTTGGAGCCCGTCTTTCCCATACATTTAAAAATCCCAACCCTCCAATTCATCAACGACTTTTATGAGGGAGGGGACCGCAGAGAGGCTCGCCTCGCCGAGCTGTTACACCTTGAAGAAGTACGAGACCGTGTAATAGAAAATTTCACCAAACATCAGGGCGTAGTTAAAAGATGGTTCGATCGTCGAGCCAAAGTTAAGGCCTTCTGCATCTCTGATCTAGTCCTCTACTGGGACAAGGCCCATGAAAAGAAAGGGGGACACAATAAATTCGACAAGCTTTGGCTCGGACCCTTTCAGATTGCTGAGATCCTTGGGGATCATGCTTTTCGCCTAAACACCCTTACTGGTGAAGATGTCCCACTCCCCATCAATTAGCAGCACCTCAAGCACTACTTCTAGGCCTGAGCTCTCGCGAGCTGCCAGTGCGGGCACTTTGTACATAGGTTAAGTAGTTTCCCTACTTTATCTTTTGGTTTGGCTTGCCTTTCTGCCGCGTAGTCATGTTTTTGTGGGATGTCTCCCCTGTTCTGCCACGGTGGTTGTGCTGGATCTAGTAAATGGTTACCACGCTGCCCGCTTCCATGTTGTTCTTTAGATAAGCTGTCATTCCCTACTTCTACTCTCTGACAACTCCTGGGTACTGGTTTTCAACTTTCGAACTTTGTGCTAACCTAGGATGGCTATTTGTTTGAATCCCTGCTATTATCATGATGTACACGAATCAAATTTAAGGACAATATCTCTAAGGAATGGTATGGTGATCACCGGGGGGGCAAAGATAAATGAAAAATCTAAAGTATGTTCCAGTGACCACTATGATTCTCAAACCCATGGTGAACTTCGTTGTTTACACGGTTGACACAAAGATAAGCGAAAGTGCTACAAAAAAAAAGAAGAGAGAAATGAGCAATAACTAAATTGACAAAAACAACTGTATGGGTGTATGAATATCTCTACCAAGGCTATAGACGCCTGGCTGGCAGTAGAGCTATGTTTGTGGGATCGTGGCGACAACTCCGTCGGGGCTATGGACGCCTAACTGGCAGCGGAGCAATGTCTGGGTTACTTTTGGGATTTGACAAATTACGTAGTTTATCTTCTCCACCTATCGGTTATTCATACTCTTTCCGAGGAAAGAAAATGAATTCACCATGCACACACTCCCATGATAAGTCTATAGTCCAATACAATCATGCCTTGCTTCAAGTGCCCTTAGTTTAGCTTGGAAAATTGTATCTGGTCTGTGAAACCAGAGATTCTGGGTTCGGAATGAATATTTATCCCTTGAACGCCAGGAGCATTCTCCCAATGGAGTCGCCATTTGTTGTGCCCCTTTTTGCACACACGTCCCATTCGGAATGGAGACCCTCTTATTTCCCTTCAATAAAGGTGGCACGTTTCCCAATGTTATATTTAAAAAATCTCACCTTGACCGGAAACTTCGCATCAAAAGTTTTTTTACATCTTCTGAAATTTTCGGGTTTCCTTGTCCGAATTTTCCCTTTCAGGTTTCCTTCGTTAGGTTTCCCCTTCCGAGTTTCCTTTCAGGTTTCACTGTTCTTCACGGCGTCCAGGCAACGTCTTCCCGGGAACGGCTTTTCGGACATCCGATTTCAGACGTCCCACCGCCTTACTTTTTTCGGAGTTCACCAACCCACCTACAACCGTACGAAGCATTTATTGCTATACTAATGGCGTTTTCTGCTATAAAAACGTTCTCCGGCTGTCATTATCAAATTTTTGACTAATAGAAGTGCATTCCAGAGCTCCCGATGATTTAGCTTCCTTTCTGACATTTTTCAAGCTGTTTCTTCTGACGACGTCCGCGCATCCGACCAGCCTCTTCTTCGGGTTTTTGAGGTAGGTTTTCCATCCCGCGCCCTAAGTTCTTTTTGCTTTTTTTTGAGATTTTGTTAAGGATAAATAAAAAACAAAGTCCGAACTTAGTAGATATCCTCACTACGCACAAAACCCATTTCTTTGAATTCAAAAATCTGCCTTCTATCGACCTCCGGATCGCTCCGGAACTTTCCTGTGTCGCGGCCGTTCTTCGGAACGACGCCGGCATCTTCCAGGCCCGGGTCTTCCCGCGACCGCCCTTTCTTCTCCTACTAATTTTCTTTCTCTAGAATTCCTTTGTCGGGATTCCTCGTCCAGATTTCCTGCTCCGAAACTCCATTTCCTTTTCGCCATTTTTAACGGCCTCGACTGAGCAGCTTTCCGGATGCCTTTCCCTAAAACCTTTATCAAAATTTCATAAGTTCGCTCGCAAATTCCATCTTTTCCTTCGGAATTCTCTATTGGGGATTCCTTGTCCGGGATCTCATTTTCGGGAATCCGTGTCCTCTTTGTCATTTTAACGGCCTCCATCACCCGGCATTCCGAACTATGTTTCCCCATGGCCTTCTTCCCCCTTCGGAGTTCCATTCTCGAATTTCTATTTCCAGAATTCTGTCATCTTGCCGCCGTTCTTCACGGTGTCGCTTGAACGTCTTCCCGACCCTCGGATCCCAGAATCTGTGTTCCCGTCTGTCATTTGACCCCTTCCTCCTCCAGATTTCCGCCTTTGGGATCCCGTTCCCGGAATTCCCCTTTAGAACTTCTTCTTTCGGGAATCCGTCCGTTTTTCACCTTTTGCACGGCATCGAGCTGGCGGCTTCCCAGATCCCGTTTCCCGGCTGTGGAATTTTCTTCCAAACTCAAACTTCCATTTTCTTCCACATTTCTCCCAGATTCCATTTCGGGTTTCCTTGTTCGGATTTCCCTCTTCGAATTTCCTTCTTCGGAATTCCGCCTCCAGATTTCCCTCCTCAGATTTCCTCCTATGTCCCACCGTTCCTCATGGCCATACGATGACCACTTCCCGATAACGGAATTCCGAGACCCGGATTCTGTTTCCTGGATTTCCGTTTCTTCTGCGCCGTTCTCAGACAGCCTGCTTGCCACTGATACTCGAACCTTCAAATGGGGGGTCAAATGACCTTCAAATTCGAAATGGACTTCGACCCACTTGCTAAAATTTTGTTGTCTTCTATTTCCAACCTTCAAACTTGAAATCCAACTTGGGAGGTGCATATGGGAATTCCATTCTCATTTTGCCTCTCCAAACGACATTCTGCCAGGGGATTTCCGGCCTAAGAACCCCGGATTGATTGTACAAACTTCTAGGGTTATAAAGTATCTAACTTCAAGTGCTTATTAAATATCTACTATGATTGTTGGACTAATCTTGATGTGCAGCGATTCGTCAATAGTTCTTATGACAGGTTCTTCACTATTGACTCTTGCCCTTTGTGCAGAATTCATGGAATCTAGCACAGAAACTTCCAGTGCTGCCAGGAAAGGAAAAGGAACCGCAAAGCCACCAAGGGGCCAAGAAGATTGGGATCTAATGAAGTACAAATTCCAGGGAGTCCCCATCCAATCCCGGATTACCTCCCTTTGGAGGGATGTTTCAGATACCAACAACGGACAGGTTGATGTTGATGAGTTCATTCAGAGGGTTAGGATGAACCCCAAAATGGCAAATGCAAGAGCTATTAAAAGCAGTGGACTCACCAAGGCAGTAGGTTTCCCACCAGCCTTAGTGGCCCCAGAGCTGGTAATGGCGTGTGTCGAGGCGTATCAGTCCGACACTAGAACTATCGTAGACCACAAGGGAAATGTCCTCGTAGATATGTCTCCGTTAGGAATTACCAAAACCTTCCACATTCCCACCTTCGAGAGCATGGAGGTCCCTACCAAGGAAGACTGCATCAGTATATGGGAACACGACCCATTGGACTGCAAAAGACTCATTAATCAGTGTTGGCTAAAGGATAAATGGGGCAGCGCCAGGAAAATTCCCCATGAGCTTTTCCGTAGTAATTTCGACGAGGACTACCATGATCTGGTGACTCTGCTCAGTAGAGTCATGGGCCTGCCTGGTGCAATGTTCTTCCAGGAATGGATGTTCTACTTCATAGAACAGATTCTCCGAGGGAAAGGAACCGTCTTCTACTGGGGAGAGATAATCAGTGACTGCTTCCATGAGTAGTTTACCACAGTAAAGAAGACTAATCAATTCTTCATGACGTCTTACTTGGTGTACTCTCTTGCCAATCAGAGGCACTACCAGGGATTGACACAGATGCCCAGTGATCCATCAGGGCCGGAGCTAAAGCCCTACGATAGGTACCCCCAGCTGCAATTCAAGAACTTCAAAAGCAGCTACTACAGGGTGAATGATGCATTCATTGCCCACATAATCAGGTCGGCGGGCGAGGGAATCCAGGGAGGAGTGCACCCAATACCTTAAATTGATGACAGGGTATGAGGTTCCTGCCACCGAGATCAATCCTGAGAACCTGAAACCCCACTTTTTGAAGACCATGGAGGATGGGATGTTTCCTGAGGTCACCATTGAATTGATGAGTTTTGCTGCTCGAGCATTCACACAATCAAAGGTCTGCAAAGAAAATAGCACCAAATATGAAGCAGATTGGGAGAAGCTCAACAAAAACTCTCAAGAATGGAGTTATCAGATCTTAAATTCTGATATCATGGAGGTAGAAAAGCTCCAAACCTTGATCTTGAGCTTCATAGAGTATGCAGCACAAAGGAAGCAGGAAGGCAATCCAGTCATCGAAGAATAGTACCTTAAAGAGTAGCTACAGCCAAGAGTAAACAGCTGAAAGATAAATCCACTACAGTGTTTTCACTAGATGATGAGATTGGAAAGAGACAAAATGAGCTCTTAATTGTAATATTTGGGGGGTAGGTGAGACCCTGATGTAAGATGAATCTTGGCCACATAATAGAATCAAATCTTGGCCATACATTTTTTTATTTGAATCTATAAATAGAGCTCTCCTCCTCTCATTTTAGAGAGTTGAGTTGTTGTAAAGACTTGCTGCAGAAATTATAAATAGGAAATACAGTCAATTTTGGTGTATTTTCTAAGTTTCTCAATAAGTTTCATGATTCTTCTCCCTTTTAGTTATAGATTGTTTTAAGTTACTCTGCTGTTCTAGCATCTTCGCTTTGAGTTAGATAGATTTGATATGATATTTCTGATCTTGGAAATAATTGTTGTGTGTATGCTTTCCGTGTCCATACTTTTGGTCATTTGTTGAGGGTAGATGACTGTGTAAAGTTAGTCTGGACTCCTATTCCATTGTTGCTCATTGAATTTCATCTTCATCCATGCTTCCATAGTGAATGAACAATGAATATTTGCAATCCCTAGAAGATAGCACAGATTTCATGATATTGTGAGAATGCTGGTTAAGTGAAATCCCGTTTAAGGAAACTATCCACGGCAAGAATCTCCATGATCACTGTTCATCAGTAGTTGCAGGTTTAGGAAACATCTTTCTTCTTCGCCCTTTTCCCCTTTTTCCTTTCTTTCAGAAACTGTTCGTATCAAGGTTCGTTGTGCATTGTAAAAGCCAAACTAGACGAAATACTAGAGTCCAAGACTACTGCTTGAACCTGCAGCAAAGCATGTAATTCTAGATCTATAGGACTCTGTTGGTTGATGCAATTTCCCTACAGCTTTAATTATGTAAGCCCACCTTGTGATTCCAGCAAATCACATAAACAACTGAAATATTCCAAGCACTGTCAAGACCTGACATTCGAGAGACCTTGGGATAGTGTTCTGCAATTTGATTTTGGAAGATTATCTTTCAAGAGAGGTAACGCACCTATGCATTACCTGTGTTGTAAAGTGCATAAAAGACACCATCAACATCAAGCTCATGACTCTATAAGGCAGAAATAATTTTCAGCAATGGTTACAAAAATAATTCAAAACTTTTATGACTCTATAATAGCACCGTCTGCAACCAAAACCTCTGAGTGCATCCCCAATAGAGTCACCATTTTGTTGGTGTTTTTTCTTGTAAACTAGGTTTGTCTCCTAATCTACCTATGGAATTGCCAAATTCCAATCAAGGGCAACTAGGAGGACCTGGACCGACTGACGAGGATTTTTAACAATAACCTCCTACACTTTGGGCTCTACAAGACCTGGGAGGGTGATCCCTGTAATGAGTTTACAACTTCTACAACAGAAATCATAAATAATCATTAACTTCAAACAGATAATCTCACTTAATAGCTCAACATCATGGGATAAGATTGAAATGAATTGGTTGTTCATCAATAATATCAACCACTTGGAGCATGAATGGCTATAACACGGTTTCATGGTGAAAGATAAATCATTAGTTTTAAAATTGGTAGCAAGCCCCAGGTGAACACAAACAAAACACTGAATTGCAAAGAACAAGTGGAAAATTAGACCAGTGCCATATCCATTGGAGGAGTCAAATTCACCAACACCTAATGGTTCATAGCAAATTTTAACACATGGCATATAATATCTCTAATCATACTGCCTTATATTATCACCAATTTGTACCTCAGCTCAATACTTCTTACCCAATCCTTGTACAAAACATATCAATCTGCAATCTCATTTAAGCAGTTTAATTAATTCTTTGAATCAAATCTAAAACCAAAATTGTACACACCACAACAGTGCGAAGAACAGAATAACCCTTGATTATTTCATTCAAAATTCAAATAAATTTGCACATAGGAGAGACATGAGCCTGGATTTGTCAGTTAAACTCAAATACCAGTACTGTTATGAAACACTAAATCCCAATAACCTCAAATCCTACAACAAAATGACACAAAACCCACTTGCATTGCCTCTGTCACTACATATTTTACAATTTGATATGTAGCTCCACACTAGAATTTCAACTCTAGCTTACTTGATAACCTAACTTGCTCTCTTGCCAACCTTTTTTACAATGAGAGAAGAAAATAATAAGAAGAAGAGAAAAGATTCCAAAAGAAACCCTAAATCTGAACAAGAATAGCCATCTCAAAACATCTCCACCGTTAAATAGTGATCTGCAGAATATTCTCTCCATTTCCCTGTAACAAACTTGATTCTATTCTCAAAACAACATGTGCTCAATTCATACTTCGACAGAAAAATTCCATGTGTTCACTCCACTCATTGCTATAAACTGATTCTATAGGTGAAAGAAAAACTCTCCACCACCGTGAAAAATTCATTTATCTCTGTTTCTGCACTTTCCCCTTTGCTACATTTTATTTTGTGTATTTACTCACTGTTGTTTTTATTTTACTTACCATCAGTAAATAAAATATTACATTTTACTTCTATGTCCATGCAATGTATTTCAAATACTTTACCCAATAGCAAAGTCACTAGCTTTTCCATTTCACCCCAGCACAGTAATAAGTTTCACCCAAGAAAACAAAATAGGCCCCAACCTCCATTTAAATAAAACATTTTATAATACAATGTCGGGCCGTTTTAAATTTTTCCCCACACACACTTTCATATTTATTTCTCTAGCAAAATTTCACCTAGGCAAATAATATATTTACCCATGCACATTTAACCCCCTCAATACATTAAAATATTAAAATATTTCGACGAACCTCTAGGGCATCCATATTTAAAACTTTACCATTTTAAACTACATCGTAAAATATTAAAATGGGCCCATAATGTGTTATTTTCACTTTTACAAAAGTGAAAAACCTTACTTCAAAATACATGTCGAGCAATTAATTTTATCTTTTTACCTCGCCGAGCCCATTCCTCACTCAGCATCCGCACACTACATTCCATTTAAAATGGTTTGTTATAAGAGAAAATAAATCAAATGAGACCCTTAATGTATTTAAAAATATTTATCCGGCATATAAGACCTTCACTCCGAAATCATTTTTGCCCACTACTCGTCCCCTGCCATCCTACAATCAATATCCTGTGAGCAATTTGGGATTGCGAAATGGCAGGAAATGGTCTAGATGCTGCTACATTTCATCCAACTCCACCACCGTTGATCCTCATTCATCCTTTTTCACTTAAAAATAATTAACTTAACATCTCAGAAAAAATGAATGGGGACCTCCATTTAAAAATCATTTGTCAAAACTATAGCAAAACATTTATTTACTCCTCTCTAATATTTTAGGCTCCTCCATTTCATCGAGCCACTTTTAAAATTCTCGGGGGCCCACCATATTTAAAATATTTGGCCAAACTACAGGCAAAATATTTAATATTTAATGTTTCAATATTCTTCTCTCCATCTCCCTGCACCATCAGAATCATTAATCCTCGGGCAATTCTTGATTGTGATATGGCGAGCAAAGGTGGAGATTTGGCTGCACTCACCCAAAATCCATTCTCCACCATTGGATTTGCTTCAGCCTTCAGTGCGCTACCCTAATTTTGTTTTCTCATGCTCGATCCTTCACCGTGTTCTGCAATGGTGGCCAATCCATTCTTGAGCTCCTCACACTTGCAGATCACAGCATTCCTAGAGACAACATCTATAGGGACACTCCTCAAACAGGCCACGCCCACCTCCACTTGCATTTTTTGTTATGGCATGGGCTAGTCTTTGTTCTTCAAGTGTGGGCCCTCTCCATGGTCTTCTCCTTCATATTGGCTGCTTCATTTTCTTCTAATGCCCCACACTTCCTCTTGGTTACATGCATGGGCTTCCTCATTATTGTTCTGATGGATGTTCATGCTCTGCCCAAAACTGTGCCATGCTCCACATTGCTCATGTTTGGCATCCAAATCTCTCTTGCATTTGCTTGAAAGTTACCAAGGACTATTCAATAGTCTAATTTAATTGAGTGTGTGTTGCACCATGGCAATCCAAATTTATCTCCTTGCATCCTCCATTTACTGGCAAGTTTGATTTACCTCCTAGCTTTGTATGGTGCCCTAATGTTCCTTGTCATTATGTGTCCTTTTGCACATACTCCTCCAATGTGCATGGAATTTCATTCAATTTCTTTATTAGATTTCAAAACCTTGCTTCATCGTGCCTCCTGTTGCATTTGCCTGAAAGCTTCTAAACCTTTATCAACAAATACATATCGTGCCTATCTGCTCCCATGGCCAACACCCTTTTTTTTGCATTTTCTTGACTTGGCGCGGGTTCTTCACCATTATGCTTTGACTGCATATGGAACTCCATGGAAATATACTTATTGTGGGGTCCAAGCCCATGTCCATAATCTGCCAGTTGCATTTGCGTATAATTTTCTAAAGTCTTCACAACAAATTTGATGTGTAGCCCCCAAACAATGACATCCTCTCTATCAATTTCATTGGCTTGAGATCTTTTGTAGTGTTCTCCATAGATACATTTTGTATATCAATTCTATTTGGTGTTCCAATTTAAAACCCAACAAGATTAAGCAGAGGTGTGACCTTATCACATGGTAAGCTCAAGTGGAGCACTATTTTCATTTGCAATTTTTAGATATTCCTTCCTCTTGTTGAATAGGAAATGGACCCTACTCTATACTCAAACCTTTGAAGGTAACAATACTCACCAGCCCATTCAAAACAGTTTACATGATGGGATTGCAACATTGGAACCATTATAGGTCCATGACCATGTAAAGCATGTCGGGCCCCAAGTGGCCCGGCTAAAAAAAAATTTATTTTCAAACAATTTTTGCCCTTGAATTGACCTGACACAACCCCAAAGTTTTTTTGGATTGAAAACATGAATTGGGTTCTCATTAAAACTTGCTTTCTGACACTTTTAGAAAATACGCAAAACTGACCCTAAGGGCTCTGGAATTGTCCTGGGAAAC
Organism: Sequoiadendron giganteum; assembly: GCA_007115665.2. NCBI lineage: Eukaryota > Viridiplantae > Streptophyta > Pinopsida > Cupressales > Cupressaceae > Sequoiadendron > Sequoiadendron giganteum. The sequence goes on along the minus strand of CM021101.1, from coordinate 57,541,283 downwards.
TAGTCAAATAACCTCCTGAAGGATTGAGAACTTGTAAACCTATGGTCATTCATTGTAGGAAAGTAGTGCAGCAAACAACTCAGAAAAATAGGTCACAAGGAGAAAAATATTAGTCGGCAAAGTTGCTCAGTTGAACCTTTTTGAAACAGCAACTGTCCATAACCAATTAGAACACACCCGATCGCTAATTTGTAAAAATAGCAAATCAACCCCTAATGAGATTCCATCACACATAGTGGAACATTAAGATACCCTGAGTACATGTGCAAAAAGAATTTCCATGAAATATCAACGATCAAAGTTGACCACCCAAAAGGGCTATCAGGAATGCAGATGTGAAACTGAGAAAACAACATTTGGTTTCGATTTGCTAAAAATAATAAATCATATCATGAAGTTTTGAAAACTAACATCTGAGATCATTTAGGTATGGATAACACAAAACAACATCCATTTTGACATAACAGTCAACTGGTTGCGAAACCCAAGCTCAAATAGGAGGCTATTTCACAAACTGACCAATCTGCAAACAAGAGAACAGTGCAAAAACCCTCCAACTTCACTTTTCAAAACCGTGAAAAAAATTATCTTGAGAAGCTAAAAATTGACACACACGCTCACATATGTCAATAAAATATGTTTGCAAATGGGTTTTTCTTGGAAATCAACAAGCCTCAAATTTTGATTCTCCAAAGTAGGTCATTCAAACTGACCCCTCAAGTGCACTTCTGAAACTACAGAGGCAAAATTCTCAAAATGGGCACCTCAAATTTGCAAAATTTGAGAGTGCGAACATATTTCATCCCAAGGAAATGGTGGCCTCCTAGCTAGAACCTCCTCCCCTCCACCATCTTATCCCTAATCCGCCTCTCTACATCATCCATCTCCTCATCCTCGCCCCTATCTCCTCCTCCCCAAAAATATCCAAATCCTCCTCTCACTACATCAACATCCATCTCTATCTTAGAATACTCTACCTCCTACCAAGGTCCCTCTAGTTGCTCTCCCTCTTCCATAACCTCCCTCTTCTCCTCCTCTCCCTTACCTACCTCTTAGATAGGTGACAACAACACTCATCTAACTTGGTGCCGCACTCTCCTAGCCTAAATCTAACCTCTCCCCCATCCTAATACATTACCTACATCTCCTCCATCACCCCCTCCATCACTCTCTTGTTTGCCTCCATACCTCCCTCTCCCCCTATTGACATCTTTTCCTCCTCACCCTATTGGGTGCACCCACGGTAATAATTTTCACTGATCCACCGATGTCGTATGATCCATATATGTCAAGGGAAGTGGCCTATGTATAAGCCACTATGCATCAAACTCTGGGGTGGTCCCCACATTTGTTGGTCCACCACTCCACCCCCACTATTGCACCACAAAACCATCAATGTGTTGCTCTGCCAATATCACTGTTATAAGTGGTCCTCACACTAACTTTTGGGATGACCATTCATACTCAATGGTTCATACAGGTGCACCCTCTCACTCACCAAACTATCATAATACCCATTGGGGTAGGTACATCTCTATAATGAGCTATGACTATACTATCCACCCAATAAGATACTTGAACTATATACAAAATGAGAGATGCTCCTCATCTCTTGGACAGTGTCCACAGTCCCTATATGGCCTCCACACAAACTTGACCAAAGTGTCAATGGCATGAAACCAATGCCTTGTGTCACCCACCTAATTTTGTGTCACTAAACCTCCATACATTTACAAATAGGACATCCCCTCACCTAACTATCTCTATACAAGCAGATGAAATACTGCAATATGCTACCAAGCCCATATCATGAGAAGCATGGTCCCACATATAATGCTAGTATAATCCTTGTATGCGATATCATGCAGATTATGATATAACATTCCTAAGAGGAATAAACCCTAAGAAAATATTTCCTATCATGCATCATCTGAATCAATACATCTCCCCATTCAATCAAAACAGCATGGCCTCAACAATCCGATATCAATACTCTTGCTATTAAGGTACACAACATACACACCCATCAACGATAATGCTGATCTAGGAGCTCCCAACTAATCTCATAACCATGGATGCTCAACTACATGACATACTCATGCTTGTAATAAATAGTAATGGCAAGCAGTTCTCATCACGGATCATATACCACCCTCTCTCCCATAATTAAATTTTGGAGGATCTTGTAGACATCCTCAAGCGTCACAGTGGCCTCTCCTATTGACAACTGGAATGAACATGTATCGAAGTGTCATCTCTCCACCAGTGCTATCAAGAGACTCCTATTTTCTAGGATAATGGGCATATAGGTTACATGAAACAATCCTAAGTGTATCAATCACCTCTGCTCCTATTGCCTCAAATGATCCCTGAATGCATAGGTAGTTGACCAAAACTCTCAAATATGTATCGATGGTAATAATCTCTGAACACACATACAAAAGTTAGCACATCACTGAATATCATCCCTATCATCTAACTGATCAATAGTGCATAAGTAAAATGAGCTCAAACCAAGTGAACTTTGACCACAGTCAATTGTGTCATTCTACCTTGCACATGTGTTGTGGGAATCACATGCACCATTTCATCCAACATATGCATTGTGCTATGGTGATTGCATCATTTGGCAGCACAAATGTACAAATTTATGGAAATTGCATCTTTCCCCTCATCATTTGCATTGCTTATGAGCATATGCATCGAAACAAGCAACTTTTACATTGCAACCTGGTGATTGCATTGCAGGACCTGACACTTGTGGTTTGTTTTGGCACTTGTGTAGCATCATGACACAATTTCATCATTTCAACCTAAAGCCTACCCTCCCCTTGAACTTGCATCACAACGCATCAAATACATGCAACATGAAGGCATTTATGTGCTTTGCACACACATATGTGTCAAAATATGGTTTGATGCATTTGCTTTCCTAATTTTCGAGGCCCTAAAACTAATCAAAAATGAAAAAATAAAAAATTATGTATAGGGTACATACTACCTCTCCTGAGCCCTTTGGCTATCGTCGGGTCCATAGTTGATATCTGTGGTGATCTTCCTCAGGAATAGTCATCTTTGTGGAATGTCCTCTCACTCTAAGCTCTAAATCTCCTAAAGGGAACGATGAAAATGAATTACCTTTTTTCCCTCCTTAAGCCTATTTATAGGGTGAAAATTAGTGTTTTCCCTAGGGTTCATAACTGGATGCACTTTTCCCCACCTCCAAACAACCTTTTAACTATTTTAAACTTGCCAAAATTTGAAACCGACTACGCCATTTTTTTTTTGGTCATCAAATTAGCTTATCGGGACACTTTCCAAAATTTTCTAACACTTGGCAAAAATTCACAAATTTTCCCGAGAGGGCATAGATACTCCATAACTTCATTGGGGCATATCTTGAACTGAATTTTCTTTGTCACAATGTGATAAACTGCATTATGACAAAGAGGGGAAAAATGTAGACACATAAAGTTGACCTAGGCTTGCAAACTTTATTTATTTCATATTTCGTCTTAATATAATTACAATATTTAATTATGTCCTATGGTCCAAATTCAACTATTAGTTAAATAATTCTTAATTATTTAATTAATCTGTATCCTTTATTCCTCCTAACTATTTAAATAAATAAATTACATTTATTTTATTTAAATGTCTTGCTAACTTCCTATGTCTCCCTATAATTAAATAAATTCCTAAATTTATTTGATTATCATTTACCTATTATTTTCTCCTGATTATTTAAAAAACTAAGTTTTATTTATTTAAATGTGTCACTAATTCCTCATGTCTTCTTATAATTAAATAAATTCCTATGATTTATTTAATTATTTAATTGACTCATTAACTTTTCCCTAAATTTAAATAAATCCTTTTTTTTTAATTTCCCACTTTCTAATTTCCCACCAAGTAAATAATTTTAAATAAATATTTACTATCACATGACCCCATTGTTAGTGTAATTAATTAATTAATTATTACACTAGCATAAGTTAACTTAGGTATTAATTAATCATACTAGTCATAGGTTACTTTTAATCATTTAATAAAGTTGTTGAGATAAGATTCTCTTCTAGAAGATGAGTTGTCTTTTCTAGAACTTATCTCCATCTTGTTATCATTCCCTAGGTAGTTGGTTAGGGTTTCTTGTTGTCAAATGAAGTTTGATTTGAACACTTGGCAACATCCTTTTCATTCTAGGTTTAGCACTTGCCTATATAATCAAGCATATGTACTTTTTGTAAATCATTCTGCATATCAATCAAATAATCTCTATTTGCATGACCTTAGTTGCAACACTTTCTGTGTGGTTGAATTTCTTTTTGGTAGGTCCTTTGAAGCGTGCGCAACTTCATTGGATGATTCAACATCCATTATTCCAACATGGTATCAGAGCCATTCCATTGAAGGTTCATCCCAGTATCAGGAAAGTTGGGCTATAGAGATTTTTGCAGGCTTGAGGGTTTTCCTTGCAAGCTAGTTGGTTCTACCCAGGGACCAAGCTATTTTCTGGTGCAGATTAGGCTCTATCCGACCTCTTCATTGCACTCAGAAGGCCTCAAAACCTATAGATCGCCTACCCATTCGTCTGATTTGGACATATTGACACCAGGAGCCATTTGAGGTATTTAGAGTTTTTTGCATTTTGTACGATCCGTATAGTTTTAGCAGAAATAAAATTTCCCCTTTCAGTCCTCCATCATTGCAAATTTTGTTTAGGTCATTGGGCAATTTTTATTTCAAAAAATGGACTCATTTTTATATAGTTCTGCAGACATGGAAAATGTACAAATTCGTTTTGACACACCTGATCTCGATTACTAACAACGTTTCCTCTTAAATCATTTTCTCAGCATTTCATTGCATTCTATCCCTTAATTTAATAAATCATTATTTATTGTATTAAGTCTTCCTCTTTCAATGATTAAATTAATCAATTAATTTAATTAACCATTGCATCCTTGTTTAATTAAATAAATCATTTTATTTAATTAAATTCTCTAAAGTCCTATTAAATTAAATAAATTAAACCTTATTTGATTTAATCTAACATATTCCTTCTTGATTAAATAAATCAAATCATTTATTTTATAAATCATTTCCTCTCAATTCTTGACTTAAATCAATTCACAAACCTAATTCTTCATTAAGTTAATCAAATCCTTTATTAAGTTAATCTCAATCCCTAAAATTCTCTAGAGAATGCAAGTTGCACAATAAATCAAATACTTTGATTTATTAATTCTTCTATTTTCCCTCACAAAGCATCAAAAGGGAATATTCCCTCTTTTGAATTCAAAAAGGCCAAGTGGACATGGTCCTTCCAACAAGGCATTCAATTCCTCTTACATGTCTTTGACCTTGAGCCAAGTGACATTAACTTCATTCCTTTTCCCTCTTCAACATGTCATTTCTCAAATTTGAAATGCCACCTAATTACATTTATTGGCACTTTGTCCAAAATGTGCTCATTCCTCCTTCAATCACATGTGGACAAGTGGCACAATGCCATTGGATTATCTTTTATCCCACATTGCTCAATCTTGCTCACTTTTTCCAAATAAGAAGTCTATAAATTGAAGACCTCTCTTCTTAATCTTCATCCACAATCTTCATGCAAAGTTACTCTCTTCAATTGAGAACCAATTTTGCTCATTTCATCCATACACTCGTATCATTTTCACATTTGCACCAAGGTTATGCTCAAATCTCTTTGGAGATTTGACCATTTCTTCATCAATCTACATTGCTACATAGGAATTGGGAAAGGGCCAATTGCAACACTCCATTGGCACCAATTCTCCCACGGGATTATCATTCTATTAACTTGATTAGGATTTAAGTTCATTTATTGTATTGTGTTTTTCATATTTGTTCCTAATTTTAGTTTAAATAGATGGATTTTGTGGGGAATCTCTCACTCTTGTGTGCATGCATTTTTATCTAACACTAACAATGTTTGTCATCTTTGTGCATTTGCAAGTTTAGGGTTTCACATTTTGGCTAAAATCATCCAAGACCTCATTGAGGATAAAATCATCAACATCTAGCAACCGACTGGAAACCAAGACTTGAAAATATACACAAATCTGATGCCGAACCATAACCAAGGGAACACTCAAGGAAATAATCAAGGGAACAATAAGGGCAAGAAAAAGTACGCTAGCGCTAATCTAGTGTACGAGGAGATAGTCGGGTGTGTAGATGAAATGGTCACCGTCATAAATGTTAAGGGAGCCAACAATGACTATGGAGTCACCACACAAGGCGGAAAGGTTACCATCATTTGGGCACCTGCTAAGACTCCCATTTTGAATATGAAGGCCATTCCATATGACTACATTGTCATTGACTAGCTAAAGAGAACCCCCACCCAAATTTCCATCATGGAACTATTGAAAATCTTTGCCGCCCATAGGAAAATCCTTGATGAGGCACTAGCTACGTCTACCGTCACTGCCACTCTCGACACAGAGAAATTTTAGGCTATGGTGGGTAACATCGTTACCCAAAATCTCATTACATTTTCAGACCAAGATTTCCCTCCATAGCCATCTCATAACCGTGCACTCCACCTCCAAGTACTAATCCACAAAAAGAAAGTCAAACGAGTCCTGGTAGATGGAGGTGCAGGCCTTGACATCTACTCCTTAAAGCTTATAAAGAAATTGGGATTCACCGAGGATTCCATCAATAAGAACAAAAGAATCACGATAAGGGCATATGATGACCAAGAAAGAGTGTCTCAGGGCACTATCAAAATCCCCATTCAAGTGGGACCAACAACCATGGAGACCACCTGTCAGGTCCTTGACCTCGACCTACCTTATAATATTCTCCTTGGATGCCCACGGATCCATGGAATGAAAGCGGTGGCCTCGACTTATCACTAATGCATCAAGTTCTCACACCAGAATGAGGAAGTCACCATATATGGGGATCCATAACCTTTTGCCTACTACAAAAACTTGGAAGCCAAGTTTTCTAAAATCCCTCAAGTCCCAAAATAGGATGAAGGCCAATCTACTTCATATATTGACCTGGCTAACCTTGCCTCCACTTCTATGACAGAGACACCCGCCATCCTAGATATATCTAAAATCAAAAACATGATCTAGGACAATGGATGTTGTGACTACAGAATGAGAAGAAATGCATTTGTTGTAGGAGAGTTACCACAATCTCCTAGGTCACATGGACAACCTCAGCCAGTTGAAACACCTGTCCACATTGTTAGGGCAGAACCTTCTGGATTCCACCATTGGGGGGATCTCAGCCAAGAGAATGTGGATGAGGAGGACATCTCAAACACATTGTACCAAGATGGAAGGCCCACCCCCAACCTACCAATGGATGAAACTAGTAGAGGACTGCAAATGATGTTTGGTATGGGCTATAATAGGAACGAAAGCTTGGGAAGAAATAGTAATGAATGACTGGAGCCCGTTATTGTAGAAAGAAGAATGTGAAACCTTTGCCTTGGATGTACTCCTTTGAGTATAACCATACATGCAGAGGTACTCCCAGAAGGGCAGTTAGGTCCTCTCCTCAGGTAACAACAACTACCCTTAGACCACGTGTTTGCCTAGGTATCCCACTTGATAATTACACCTTTGACGTCACTAATGTTTGCACTAGTAGTGATGATGATGAAACCATAGCTGCACTTCCTAGGCTCTTTGAGGATACCACCCTGCTTATGATTAGTGCCTCCACAACTTAGTCAAATCAATGAACCCACCAAATCATGTTAGTATACCCCCAACTCATTGATCACGACCAACGAGGACCCCCAATTCTAGATTCATTCAAAAAAAATGAGGCACTCTTGGAATTCATGGGACTAAGGGATGCAGTCCCATGTGGAGATCACAAGGAAGGATTTGATATCACTTTAGACACCAACACATATTATGGGGGGACGATTGAGTCCTTCAGTCACAAAAGAAAAATATCAAGAATAAGCTCAAAGTTATAGAGTGAAAACCACACTATGGCACTCTCTAACCATAGAATAGTAAAAGTAAAGGACACATCAAATGGTGAAAACCTCTCTAAAGTTCCAGAGGATAAAGGATTCAATCTCCCCCCTACTACTCTACATCAAGAGAAGTCAACAGTTCTAGCAGAGCAGTGCAACCTTTTCAATTTGGGAAAAGAGACAGAACTGCAAATCACTTTCTATGTTGAGTCTCTCCTACTAGAGGAATAGGAACTATTAGCAACATTTTTGAAAGAAAGAAAGGTAAACTTTGCATGGACATATGCTGACATGCCAGGTCTGGATCTTGAGGTGGTGGTTCATCATTTGGCTATTTTCCCCAGAGCAAAACCATTCAGACAAAAACTAAGAAAGATGCACTCACAAATAGCCTTGCTTGTCAAGATTGAGTTATAGAAACTGCTGAATGTTGGCTTCATACACCCGATCGACTATCTAGAGTGGGTATCAAATCTTGTACTAGTCTCAAAACCAAAGGGGGCCATCCGCATCTACACAGATTTTAGGGACCTAAACAAGGCATGTCCTAAGGATGATTTTCCACTACCCAACATTGACATGATAGTGGATATGATGGTCGGACATGAGATGCTATCCCTAATGGATGGTTTCTCGAGGTAAAATCAGATAACGATAGCAAAGGAAGATCAACACAAAATAACCTTTACATTTCCTTGGGGCACCTACTGCTGGAATGTGATGTCATTTGGGTTGAAAAATGTAGGAGCCACATATCAAAGAGCCATGATGTTAATTTTCCATGACATGATCCACAAAATTGTTGAAGACTATGTGGATGACATATTGGCTAAATCAAGGAAAAGATAAGATCATATAGCAACTCTAAGTGCAATCTTTGACAGGCTAGAACAATACAAGGTTAGGCTCAACCCAAAGAAGTGTGTCTTTGGGGTGCAATCGGGAAAGTTGTTGGGATACATAGTTTCAATGAGGGGAATAGAGGTGGACCCTGAAAAGGTAAAATCAATCCTTGAAATGGAAGCACCAAGAACAATAAAACAACTCAGAGGATTGCAAGGTAGACTCCAGTCCATTTGGAGATTCATAGCACAATTGACAGATAAACAAATCGCCTACTCACACCTTTTTCACAAGGGAATAGCATTCAGATGGGATGACAAATGCGAACAAGCATTTAATAAAATCAAGGAATATCTACTTACACCACCTATGTTGATGCCACCAATCATAGGGAAATCTTTGATTCTATACATCTCAGCAACAACAACCGCCCTTGGTGCCCTGTTAGCCCAACACGATGAAAAGGGAACCGAGTGAGCCATTTACTATATCAGTAGAACAATGGTAGGGCATAAGCTCAACTATACATCCATAGAAAAAGCATGCCTAGTAGTGGTGTTTGCAGCCCAGAAATTCAGGCACTACATGCTAGCTCATCAGATTAAGCTGATTGCCAAAATAGACCCCCTCAAATATCTATTGTCAAAAGCAATGCTTACAAGTAGAATGACTAAATGGGTGATGATACTATCAGAGCATGATATCGAGTATGTAGAATGAAAGGTGATCAAGGGACAAGTCATCAGAGATCAACTAGCAGAAGCTCCCCTCTACACATATAACCCACTTGTATCAGAGTTCCCAGATGAGTCCCTTTTTAATCTTGGTGCAATTGACCACTAGAAATTATACTTTGATGGCTCCCACACACAACATGGATCAGGAGCTGGTGTGTTCTTTATTACCCCACAAGGAGACTGTATACCGAGATTCTACAAATTAATATTCCCCTATACCAACAATATTGCAGAATACGAGGCTTTAACCATAGGTCTCAAGATTGCATCACAATGGTGAATAATGGCACTAAAGGTCTATGGGGACTCACAATTTATCATCAACCAAGTCAACGGTGAATACCAAACTAAGGATGATAAGCTTACGCCTTACAAGAAGGTGGTAGAAGGACTCAAGGAATCATTCATTGATATCACTTTTGAGCAGATACTGAGGGAAAACAATAGAGCAACAGATGCAATGGCAACAATCGGATCCTTGCTAGATATCCCTCGCAATGTCTCAAAACATGAATTCCTTGTAGAGCAACTTCTCGTAGCCACATTCGAGGTACCCAAATTAGAATATACGTGTGAAATCATTGGTCTCAGTGATCTTTTGTACCATGACATATACACCTATCTAAGATTAGGAATCCTGCCAATTGACATTACACTAAACCTCAAGCAAACCTTTGTCAAAAGGTCCTTACGATTTGTCATCCTAGAAGAAACCCTCTTCCATAGAAGTATCGATGGAACCCTACTATGATGTTTAACACCTAAGGAGGCCTTGACTACTTTAACTATGGTACATAATGGCACGTGTGGTTCCACTCAAGCGGTATGAACTTGGCTAAGAAGTTGTTGAGAACCAGGTACTATTGGCTGACAATGGAGAGAGAGGCACATGACTTTGTCAGAAGGTGTCTACAGTGTCAATAGCATGGAGACCTTATTCATGCACCAGCTCAAGAGTTACATCCTATTGTAACACCATGGCCCTTCTCACAATGGGGGCTCGATCTCATAGGTAAAATCTCACCCACCTCATCCAATGGCCATAAGTTCATCATCACCACCACCGAATATTTCACAAAGTGGTTCGAAGCAATTCCTATGACCTACATCACTGGGAAACAGATATCCAAGTTCATCCTGAATTACCTCATTTGCTAATATGGTGTTCCACAATCCATTATCTCTGATAATGGGACACCCTTCAAGAATCAGGATGTCCATGATTTATGTGAAAAATTCAAAATCCAACACTGCTTTTCCACCCCATATTATCCACAAGACAATGGCCAAACAGAAGCTACGAATAAAACCATCCTGAAAATCCTCAAGAAAATAGTCAATGACTCTAGTTGTGATTGGCATTTGTAGCTAAATCCCACCTTATGGGCCTATCACACCAGCATCCGCATGCCAAGAAGCGCCAGTCCATTCTCCCTAGTCTATGGATCAAAAGCCATACTCCCGATAGAGATCAAGCTCCCATCCTTGAGAATATCTTTGCAAAACCTCATCACAAATGAGGAATACAGGGTTACAAGATTGAATGAGCTGGAATTACTAGATGAACAACGAATGCACACCCTAAATCACCTATAGGTCTACCAAAATCTCCTAAAATAGAGCTATAACAAGAAGATCAGGCACACCTTCCAAGTTGGTGACCTTATGCTAAGAGAAAATCAAAAGAATATACCAAATCCGAATAGCAAGGGAAAATTTGAGCCCAACTGGCTAGGACCATTCATCATCACCATGAGTTACAAATCAGGGGCATATCTATTATCAACACTAGAAGGCGAGCCACTACAGGAGCCTCTGAAAAGCTCTCACCTCAAAAATTTTTATGCCTAAAAATTTGCAAGGTATAGAACCAAAAAGTACAAAAAAAATCAAAAAAAGTCTTGAAAAAATAATTACCTTGATGAAAACCTGGCAAACAGGCATCTTGGTGACAACAAAAAAATCCAAAAAATCAGAAAAAGGATTGAAAACAGTAGAGAAAAAAATCATCCTCTAGTGGAAACCACTTCGGTGGCGCTTTGGACAAGTACCTTGGTGAAAACTTGGAAAACAGGAACCAAGTGTAAATAAAGCCCCCCCCATCTACCAGGATTTGCATGACTCACTCATTCCATTACATCTCAATAAATCATCCATCCACCCATCCGCTCACATCCATACTATAGCCTGAGTTGGCGTCCATATCATACTCCACCATAGTACTACTTGGCATATTCCTAAAGTTAGTTTGTCTTGCCTTCATCGAAGTAGTCTATTGTGCCATGCTAGGGGCATAGTCCAACATGCATCAGATTAGATTCGTGTATATTCTCATGATCTTCTTCAAATTGATCAAAAAAAACTTAAAAACATTCTAAAAACCATTAAAAATCCAAAAACATGTTGTCTGGTCAGTTTTTTACCTAGTCGAACTACGTCATCTCTAAGCTTGAACGTAGGCAAGGTTGATCTTTGATCATCTCTCGAGACAGTTAGAGTCAGTCCTTAGGAATCCATCACATTGGCAATCCGTTTGCCCATCTAGTCTACATCTTAAAAGTCAGTCCTTTAGGCAATAAAATGGCAATCTGTTGGCCCATCTATCTCATTAGTAGTCAAGTCAATTGGAGTCGAACTATGTCATCTTTGAATTTGAACCTAGGAAAGGTTGATCTTTGATCATCCCTCAAGATAGTTAGAGTTAGTCCTTTGGTGTCTGTCGCATTGGCAATCCGTTTGCCCATCTAGTCTACATCTTAAAAGTCAGTCCTTTAGGCAATAAAATGGCAATCCGTTGGCCCATCTATCTCATTAGCAGTCAAGTCAATTGGAGTCAAACTACATCATCTCTAATTTTGAACGTAGGAAAGGTTGATCTTTGATCATCCCCCGAGATAGTTAGAGTCAGTCCTTAGGTGTCCGTCACATTGGCAATCTATTTGCTCATCTAGTCTACATCTTAAAAGTCAGTCCTTTAGGCAATAAAATGGAAATCCATTGGCCCATCTATCTCATTAGCAGTCAAGTCAATTGGAGTTGAACTACATCATCTCTGGGCTTGAACATAGGCAAGGTTGATCTTTGATCATCCCCAGAGACAGTTAGAGTCAGTCCTTAGGCTTCTGTCGCATTGGCAATCCGTTTTCCCATCTAGTCAACATCTTAAAATTCAATCCTTTAGGCAATAAAATGGCAATCCATTGGCCCATCTATCTCATTAGCAGTCAAGTCAATTGGAGTCGAACTACGTGGTCTCTGCATATATAACGTAGGTAAGGCTAATCTATGGATCAACTCTCAAGACCCCTAGGATAGGTCTTTAAGTTAGTCTGTTCGTCTTAAATCTTGAAAATACCAAAAATATTGAAAAGTATTGAAAAATACCAAAAACATTTGTAAAAAATCTCAAAAATACCAAAAACAGCCTCAAAATATCTTAAAAACCCAAAAAGGTGCATCCATTTCATCTCGCTTTCACCCGTGATTGTCATCACTCATAATAAATTAGTCATTGCCTTCATCCTTTGGTAAGTTAGTCAGAAGCAAGTCTAGCAAGTCATAAAGTGAACACTCAATCATGAAAGTCTCAAGTCTAGATCAGTAAGCAAGCAAGTTGGTCAACTCAGAATATCAATAGCTTATCACCCAATCAGTCCTACCAAAACCCTAATCACAACATGTCCTAGGATGAAGCTTTCCTACGATGGACATAAGCATCAAGTACACCAAAGTATTTTAGTCTTGGCTAGTGGTATGAAGAACATTAGCTTGTTTGTTTACTTTATCTTGATCTTTATGACTTATCTTATGTTGCACTCATTTCAAGGACCTCTCGATGATGCCTATATAAAACAGGTTTAGAGAGAAAGAAATGGGGGCAATGATCATTATCTTTTTATCTGCTATGCTTGTTGGATATTCTTGTAAAATAACTTCATTAGGCATACTTTGTTTGTTTGTAGGAAAGATGTTTTAAGTGTCTTGTTGACCACATAAGGAGACTTGCCTACTTATGTTTTGGCTCAAGATGTTTAGGATATCTGAATTGCATTCTGAATAAGGTTTCATTTGTCAAGTGTGAACAAGAGTATGCCTATCTGATTATCGAGTCAAAGTCCATCACACTAGGTACAACACCATCTTGGTCCTTTATACCTTGATGTATCGTACCTATGTGTGTTATCAAACATAGCGCAAATGACCCTTTGAAAATCCTGATTCCTAGCAATGAAAATCATCATCGTCATGACTAACTCATTAATTCTACAATTCTTCTATTCTTTCCACACTAACATGGTATCATAATAGTAATCAAAAGCATCACCCATGCATACACCCTGCATCCATATGATCATTAGCATCAAAAAACACATGGCATCATATCATTATCTTAAGTTACGAAAAATAAAATAAAGTTATTATTCTAAACATCTTAAGCATAAAATTACATCATACATCATCATTATTCATAAATAATCATTAGCATCCATTTCCATTTGCATATCATTACACCATCATTAACATACATTATATCCATAAAGCATGAGAAATATACAAAAAGAGATGCATCCATTACATACATCACATCACATAAGAATAAGAATAGAAACATCTCATAACATCATACATTTGCATAAACATACATCAACATATACATACATGTGCACCATACAAGGGTAAATCATCTCATATATATATCATCAAAAGATACTATTATGATACAAAATTGGATCAAGTGTACATCGAATACATAATACCCAAAATACTGTAGCTCGTATATCAAAAATGAAGGAAACTATACTATGATCAAAAGGGAGGCGAGCCCTGCTGGCTACTGCCCTCCCCATCCTGTCTCTCACCATGGGTCTCTATCGGCCATCTCCCTATCTACTGAGAGAAGTCTGGCACTCTACGGTCTGATGGTACTACCTATCGGTAGTGCTTCTGATAATACTCGGCCTCTCTGATGGCCTCTTTATAATCATGAATATCGATCGATCGGCCTCGGGATGAGGACACTGCACTCTCTAATTGTCTCTATCATCCTATCTCTTGATCCCTCTCAGATCATGCCTGGTCTCTCTCCGTAGTCAGAACCTGTACCTGCCCCTGTAGCTGCTGACTCATCACATCTCGATGATCAGGTTGTCTGGCTAGCTATCCTATTGGCTGCCCTGCTCGCTGTCTTATTGGTTGCCCTACTGGCTGATGCTGAGGATCTACCCTCAGCTGACCATCTTGTTCCCCTACATGGGGAGGTGACTATTGTGCCTCATCCCTAGGAGGTGTCTGATGAGGATGTGGCCCACCTCATCCTCTTCCCTGCCCTCTACCAACTATCTGACCCCTATATCTACGTCATGGAACAACTACACCTGGAACTGTAAATCTGAGTGGAGGCCTGAACCATACCCTATAAGCTGGAGTGACCCCCACATCTACTGAACCCTAATCATATGGCCATGATCGAGCCACTAATTGCCTAAATGAGGATATAGCCTTGGGTGCCAAGATGGGCTGGCCCCATGCTAGCTCTCTGGTAGTACATGCAAAGATGGCCACATACTAGTCATCAGGCCTGTCCTGTACCTCCCCAAACTGAAGAGCAACCCTATCCGGAAGATACCTCTCAATCATGGTGTTCTCTAGACCCTGCATCAACCTGTCCTTCCAAGCGAAGAAGAGTTTCTGATCATCATCTATCCATAGGCCAACACCCATCCACGATCTCCAGACGAACTCTCTCATCTCATTAAGAACTCGCCGCTAGTGTAGAATACCACCTACACCAGTAAAAGAAAAGTGCATCATCGCCCTGCCATACTACCAAGCAAGGGGATCATCTATCTCTAGAAGAACTAGTGTAATATCTAGGTGAAGCATTGGGATCCTCTCCCATGCCCAGACATGCAGTAGGGTACCTCCAGGACCAATGGACCTGCTGTCCAAATAAGCAAACTCATGAAGATCCCTGTAGAGGAACGCCAGTAATATTGGTCCCCAAGCAAAGCACTCCCTAGAGTGAACCATCTGATCCCATGCTAGTCCCCATCTTGGACTGAAATATTGGCCCCACTAATCAGGTACTATAAGGCCTGAGATGATGGCAGTAATAATCAATTTGTACATGTGCATGCAGCCGCAGTATAGCTCTAAATTGATCTAACCGTTGCAAAAATCAATCTCATCCAACTTCGTAACCCCGTAACAAGCCTCTCTGCCAGCATCTAGATCATAGACAACTCGGTTCCCATGAATGGTCAATTAGAGGATGCACCATACATCCTCGAGAGTGATAGTGGCCTCACCGGTAGGAAGATGGAAGGAGGAGGTCTCACTATGCCATCGCTCCGCCAGAGTCGTAAGCATACCTAAGTGAGCCCGAACAAGATGGACATACGCAACATACCAGAGACCAATGGCACCAAGGTGCTCCTGAACCAACTCATGCATATCCCCTAGACTACTAAGCACCGACCATTAGTGCTCCCATGATTAAAGTACACTAGGCTCCTCCTACACAGAGAAGGACATCACGTCAGAAAAAATTTGCATCTCACGATAAATTTTGCCCTAGACTGGCAAATGCGACACTATTTGTAGGTGTGGCATAGTTTGGAAAGTTCCAAACTATACCACCATGGTGGAGTTTGACAGTTTGATGGTTCCAAAGTGGCCCGTGTGATGCACTTTTCATATGCGGTCCTACTTAAGATTAACCCTAAATTCCTAATTGCACCACGTGGTGGAATAGGGGCACGCGGCAGACTTTTGGTCATCTAAAACCTAAATTGAAAAGTGGCCCGCATGGCGCACTTCACATATGTGGTGTAGTAGGGGACCGTGTGGTTATGATAAGGCACTTTCCGTGGTGCCATATGGCACCACACAGTTTGTACAAGACTTTAACCCTATTTAATGCATGTAAAACGATAAAATTGAAAGTTGGATAGGGGTACATACCACGGGTCCTACGTCGGCTGGCTACTGGTGCATCTGAATGCTCTCTGACACATGCCTGGGAAGCTGTCGTTGTGTCATTTCAACCAAGACTCGGAGCTAAAATGTGAAATTTTCTAAAGGCTAAGATTGCAAATGAATTGAAAATGACCCCTCGAGGTCTATTTAAGCCTAAAAATTAGGGTTTTTTGACCTAATTTGACCTTCCAGCTAGAGTTTTGTTCCCCCGAACCCGTTTTCGTCCAACTGAGAGTCATTCTGTGACCTTTTTGGCATTTCAATGCATTTTTCTAGCATTCTGGGCATTCCTGGCCTATCGGGCACCTTGTCATCGTTTTTCGCGAGATCATCTGAAAATTCAAAATTTTCATCCGATCTCTCGAGGGGGCAATATCCAACAATATCCTTCCGCTGGGGCAGCAGTGGGGCATCTAAAAAATCAAGAAATTTTGAACTTTGATCACAACAGTTTATTCTTTAAATCAATGCAATAAGTACATTGCTGCAAAGAGGGGCAAAATGTAGACATGGAAAATGTACAAATTCATTTTGACACACCTGATCCCAATTACTAACAGTGTTTCCTCTTAAATCACTTTCTCAACATTTCATTACATTCTATCCCTTAATTTAATAAATCATTATTTATTCGATTAAGTATTCCTCTTTCAATTATTAAATTAATCAATTAATTTAATTAACCATTGCATCCCTTTTTAATTAAATAAATCATTTTATTTAATTAAATTCTTTAAAGTCCTATTAAATTAAATAAATTAAACCTTATTTGATTTAATCTAACATATTCCTTCTTGATTAAATAAATCAAATCATTTATTTGATAAATCATTTCCTCTCAATTCTTGACTTAAATCAATTCACAAACCTAAGTCTAAATTGTCACATCACCTAATTCTTCATTAAGTTAATCAAATCCTTGATTAAGTTAATCTCAATCCCTAAAATTCTCTAGAGAATGCAAGTTGCACAATAAATCAAATACTTTGATTTATTAATTCTTCTATTTTCCCTCACAAAGCATCAAAAGGGAATATTCCCTCTTTTGAATTCAAAAAGGCCAAGTGGACTTGGTCCTTCCAACAAGGCATTCAATGCCTCTTACATGTCCTTGACCTTGAGCCAAGTGACATTAACTTCATTCATTTTCCCTCTTCAGAATGTCATTTCTCAAATTTGAAATGCCACCTAATTACATTTATTGGCACTTTGGCCAAAATGTGCTCATTCCTCCTTCAATCACATGTGGACAAGTGGCACAATTCCATTGGATTATCTTTTATCCCACATTGCTTAATCTTGCTCACTTCTTCCAAATAAGAAGTCTATAAATTGAAGACCTCTCTTCTCAATATTCATCCACAATCTTCATGCAAAGTTACTTTTTTCAATTGAGAACCAATTTTGCTCATTTCATCCATACACTCATATCATTTTCACATTTGCACCAAGGTTATGCTCAAATCTCTTTGGAGATTTGACCATTTCTTCATCAATCTACATTGCTACATAGGAATTGGGAAAGGGCCAATTGCAACACTCTATTGGCACCAATTCCCCCATGGGATCATCATTCTATTAACTTGATTAGGATTTAAGTTTGTTTATTGTATTGTGTTTTTCATATTTGATCCTAATTTTAGTTTAAATATATGGATTTTGTGGGGAATCTCCCACTTTTGTGTGCATGCATTTTGATCTAACACTAACAATTTTTGTCATCTTTGTGCATTTGCAGGTTTAGGGGTTCACAAGTTCTAGCAAAAATTTCATTCTACGAGTGACCTAGTATTTTATTACACAGTTGGAATAATTATTTTTTTCCGTGGGCTATAGTTCTTCATCGGTCGACATTTATATTATTTGCATGGGTGTTTCTCTATAGTTTTCGCAGAAAAATAAAAAAATCAGAGCGACCTGGTAATTTATTCATCCGTCGACATCATCCTTTTTTTAAAATCTGTAGACTTTATTTCCATCGGCATTCTATTTATTTTTGAATTGCCATATAGGCATTATTCAAAAATATATATATTTGGGGTTGTTTGTTTTTCCAGCCACATTTAGGAGGGGCGTACTCTATGTCAGATTAGGTCACATCCCTCACCCACTTGTGGGTTTCTCTACCGGATGACAACCGTTCTCCCCTACTTGTTCTCTCATCGGTGACTGCTTTCTTACCATCGTCCACCCTTCATCATCGGTTCCAAAGTCTGTGCCCCTACCGTTGGTTGCTCGGTGAACTATGAGTGGCGCCACCTAACTATAACCGCTCCACCTGGCCTCTCAGCACCACCACCACCATCAAGGTGGCACCCTTTTTTCTACCAACTAGCCCTGTAGTCATATCAGTGATCGGGGGCCAATTTGTTTTTGCTCGAGTTGCTTGAGTTTTGCACCTATTTAGCCTATAGGCCCTAATAGGGCAGAGTTTTTCAAATTGCCATATCTTCGCACCACGGTGTTGAAATTCGATAAACAAGATATCGTCGAAAAGAGGACTCAGCCTACTTTCCAATGTTGCAGTCTATTTTGCATATTTTCTCTATTAGAACAATATAAAGTCAACTAAAGTCAACCTTTCATTTTGAACATAAAAGCTCTTATCTTTGCAACCGTTGATCAAAATTCAGTGATTCCAATGGCATCAGGAAGGTAATTTAGAGATTTTTTTATCAGTCCAATCACTTTGATCAGTTTTAGCTCCAGGTACTCTTGCATTGGTTTTGTTCAATTTGGTGCATTTGTTCAATAACTTGGATATCCTGAAGCTTGGGAAAAGGTATTTTGATTTGGGTGGCATCACTTCAGTTGCATATCAGTTTTGGAAGTTTTTATTTTCTATTGAAGGTCATTGTCTTTATTTTTTTGGAGAATTTTACTTGTACATTATGGGGCTTGCATATTATCCTTCTTTGACTATGTTGCACATGGGAAACTATAAACAATGGCGGGATGGGATCATCCACCATCTCCAATCACTTGCATTGTTTCCACATCTATTTGGTATAGTTCCCCATCCATGTGAAGGTATTCATGAGTTTGCTTGGAGTTGCGGTAGATACACTATCTTAGAGATCATTTCAATGTAAGTCAATTGTGATGTTTTGAGTTCTATTGATCATTGTGATAGTCCTCATATCCTTTGGACTAAGCTTTGGGAGATATATGGAGATTCAGATACTCCACCCTTCCCTGATGGTCATGATTCAGAATGTCAAGTTTCAGATCAAGTACCCCATGATGATATTGCTATGTAGGAGGTTATTTGTTTGGATTGCCTTGAATCTTCCGAAGAGGTTGACAAGGTTGCTTTAGATGATTCTTCTTCTTCATTAGAGATAGTTGGTATCCCTTCACTTTCAGTGATTCCTTGTCTAGAGTCATTGATTGATGCTTCCATCATCATCATTCATCTGGACACATGTTTTCTAGACTTGACATCACAGGATGGCTTTGTTTCAGGTATCAGTGACTTGGATACTTCTACAGGTTTGGAGAACATTCTTGAGGGTACATCACTCCTCTATTCAGATTCTACTTTGGAGATTTTTATTGAGTCTCCTCATTCTTTTGTCTCAACCTTAATTGGGGATCCAGAGACTATCTTGGAGGCACTTGGTTTCTCTTTAGAGATTTCATATATGAGACTTCCTCCATCTTCATTGGAGTTTCTTCAGCATCTACCATTGGATTGGTTTCAATCTTCTTTCAATGGTTTTGAGGACACTTCATTATGGGGAGGCAATCAAGTATCCATCTATTCCTTCGATGGAAGGCACATCACATTGTAGTCTTTGGATCATGTTCCACATCAATTTCCACATCATCCTGATTTGTCACCTTCTACATTGATTGGGTATGTACCTGAGTGGGTTGTGGCATCTTCATCTTCATCAGGCAAGGAGACACATGAATAGCTTTCAGAGACATCATCCGCATTCATATACATCCTTCCTTCTTTCAATTCCTATCCGG
Source organism: Sequoiadendron giganteum (assembly GCA_007115665.2). Lineage (NCBI taxonomy): Eukaryota > Viridiplantae > Streptophyta > Pinopsida > Cupressales > Cupressaceae > Sequoiadendron > Sequoiadendron giganteum. The sequence goes on along the minus strand of CM021101.1, from coordinate 57,520,763 downwards.
AATGGGAAGCATCTCTCCACTTCCACTTGGTTTTTTTTCTTCCGAAAGGGAGACAAGTTGTTTGTCGACATTGGATCATGTTTTGTCTACATACACTTACCTTTTTTGCAGGTGATCACATTTTCTAGGGGGGCTATATTGTCTCTTTATTTCCCTCCTATGGGGGGGCCATTGATTTTATTATATCCATGTGATGATTTTTGTCCTTGGGGGGATGATGTTGAGTCCTCCAATTATCACCTTTCTACATTTCATCTCCTTTTTGGAGAGGGGTTTTCTTCCCACTGGGTTTTCCTCTTCTCTCCATTTTTGGGAGATTAGTTGCATTTTCATCCTATGTACATGGGTACCTAAAATGGCCATCAGCCGAGACCCATCATCATCATGCATAATCATTTCATTTCCATTTCCTCCCTAAGTTGCACTTATGGGGGGGTGTTAGTGTAATTAATTAATTAATTATTACACTAGCATAAGTTAACTTAGGTATTAATTAATCATATTAGTCCTAGGTTAATTTTAATCATTTAATAAAGTTTTTGAGATAAGATTCCCTTCTAGAAGATGGGTTGTCTTTTCTAGAACTTATCTCCATCTTGTTATCATTCCCTAGGTAGTTGGTTAGGGTTTCTTGTTGTCACATGAAGTGTGATTTGAACACTTGGCAACATCCTTTGCATTCTAGATTTAGCACTTGCCTATATAATCAGGAATATGTACTCTTTGTAAATCATTTTGCATATCAATCAGATAATCTCTATTTGCATGCCCTTAGTTGCAACACTTTTTGTATGGTTGAATTTCTTCTTGGAAGGTCCTTTGAAGTGTGCGTAGCTTCATTGGATGATTCAGCATCCATTATTCCAACACCACCACTTTTAAATTAAAATTATTTTCAATTCAAAAGGTCAACATCACCTCTTGAATCAAATAATTTTAAATTATTATTTGATTCTCCATCAACCTCCTTTTCTATGCCCAATATCTCCTTGTCAAATGCATTCTTGACCTTTGATTTGATTTTCACAAAATCAAATATGAGCCCTTCATTTCAAATTTTGACCTAAGTTTTCCCTAACCCTAATTTCTAGTTGTCACACGCAATTTCAGCCTTTGATCTTAGGGCTTTTTAAACTTTCAATCTTGGCCATTCATCCAACAACTTGAATTTTATAAAAAATCAATGTCAACATCATTTTGTCATTTCATGCTTACAATTTTTTAGTACACTTGCAATTTCTTAGTCAAATCCTTCAATATTTTCTTGAGGCTTTGTCATAGGTCATAGTTGCTCTTCAAAATCTGAGGGAAAACATTATTTTACAACAAATGGAGAGGGGCAATGAAGGTCAATCATGGAGGGCTTGAAGGCTGTTTCATGAAACTTTCCTTTTGTTTATGCTATTTTCCTCATTTGTGCTTCATTTTTTAGCTATGGTTTCTTTTATGCATTTTATTTTATGATAACCTAAATTTTAGCCTTAGTTATAGAGTGGAGTGAATGTTTGATCAAGAAAGTTAATTTTATTATTTCTGAATCCACAAGGTGTTTTAGAAAAGTGAATTCTTTAATGTCTACAATTGAGGAAGAAATTGTTAGTGTTGAAAAAGAAGAGAAGATGAGGAACCTATAGTTGAATGAACTTAAGGCAATGATGATTTTTGGAATAGAAAAATTAGCTGCAAAACAAATAATACCCAATTTTTTTGATACTCGTTGCCTTATCTAAAACAAAAGTGTTGAATGAATGTTGCAAATCATCAAGGAAGGCTTACAAAAGCTTCAAGAGACAATTCCCAAATACATTGTTGTCTCAAATCATGCACAAAACACTTTAGTTGCTTTGGGGTTGCAACAAGATAAAGGGAAACTGGAGATGATGCAAATGTTAAAGGGTTAGCAAACAATTTCCAAAAAATAGTCAAGGGGATACATAATTATGATTATTTTAATGTTGAGCACTTAAAGAAATTCAAGGAATTAGACCTCATTTTATCTTAAGTGATTGGAATCATGAAGACCTATGACCAAAGGATTGAAGCAATTCAAGATAGCTAACTGGAATCGAAACTGCGGATGAATAATGTGACCATGCCTCAACATAAGGAGTTATTACCCACTATAAAGGTTTTCCAATATTTTACAGAAAATACCCATGGCAACCCTAGAAATGGGAAGTGAAGTGCCACTATCTTGATTTTTTAGTTTCTTTAGTTAAATTTTTTTTATTTGACCAGTTATGGGAAAAGAAAGAAGTGGTTACTTACCTGCTTATTTATATGTATCTATTTTAAAAATTAAACTCTATAGACATCATTTTGAAAGCTTAATATTATATTCTTTAGACTTTGATTCTATTTATGTTAATGAAATCACTAGTTGTTTGTGTGCATCTAGGTCATGAAGATAATTTGATACTCTTAAATTTTTGTATTAAAATGTTGGCTCCTTTTGTGGCATTTGTCCTTGATGTCAAAACTGCCCTAGGTTGGTGCCTTGGCATTTCACAGTTTGGTTATATATTTCAGTCTTGGAATATTCAATATTGTGTGGATAGTTGTACTTTGTGGCTTTGTGGATAGTACTTTGTGGATAGTGCTTTGGATACTTTCAGTCTTGTTTTATGGTTCTAATCATGTTTGTTTCATGTGTAGAAGATATATATGTCACATGGGTAACATGGGGTGTTTCTTTCTACAAGTGTTGGTGATCAAGTGACATCATGTTTTGATCTTTTTCAGGTTGTCTTTGAATGATATATTAGTGCATTATAGCTCTTATATTATTGCACTACTGTATTATTTTAAGTCATTCTTGATACTTATATAATTTACCAGTTTTATAAGGTGGTTTAAATCTTTGATTACATTGACATTGTGACATTGCATTGAATGTACTTGGAGTTTTCTATTTGATCAATCAAGGGGATTCAAATATTTACTTTCAAATGCTATGATATTGTTTAATGGAGTTTATTCTAACATTTCATCGAGGCATTATTAACAATCACTTTGTAAAGTGATAAAGTATTAGGAAACATTGGTATTGGCTTGATTAAATCGGCATATTGTCTTGATAATGTGATTATTGACAAGGCTATGGTAATCGACATAATCTTTGTTGATTGATTAACATGGAAATTTTTTTTGGTCAAAGGAAATGAATTTATTGAAAAATCACATGACAATAATAAGGTGATCGATACTATTGTTCAGCCCACAACTATCATTCGGTTTTGACAATTTGCATTATTGTTGTCGACATTTTTGGTAGTGGATATTCACTATATTACTAACAACATATTCCCAACATAGTTAGAGGATGTGTGGTTCATTTATTTTTGAAAATTTATTTAATGAATTTACATAAGCCATTTGTGATATATTCACTTCTCACATTATTTTAGAATTTTTGAAAATTTTGTCAAGAATTATTTACATGGCATATTTATTTTTGACCATCGATTACCTTGAAATATGTATTGTCGATCAAATTGCATTATGGCTTTGATAGTCGACATTGGTTATCACATTGGCATATGGTAATGTGTACCAGCCTAGTCATAAGTTAATGAATAATTTGTCTTGGACAATCGAGAGTAGAGGTCTTCATCACTCATGTGGACAAAAGAAAACATTTGGATAAGTTGACTTGGTAGTTGACAGTAGCTATGATTTGATATTTGGCATTGGCATCATTGTGTTCAGACCTCAAAAATGTTTTTCATCATTGTGTATTCTCATGGAATTCAAATAATTATGCAAATCTCAAAAGTTCTCAAAAGTCCTTGAGAACATAAAGTAAAGAGGAAAATTTTAGTTCAAAGTTTTGTTTGGAGAAAACATGTGAACCCTAGCCGCCACCATGCAAATGAGTTTAGCAGATTTTAGTGAAAGAAGGTAGTTTTTTGAGCTCGACGGTGGATGGAGATAGTGTGTTGACTATGAAAGTTGGTTTTATTTTTCAGCTGGACAGTTTTTAAAGGTCTTCAACAACATTATACGGTATTTATTTTATTGCCTCCCATCATGAACAGGTAAAATAAAATCCTTTACATTGTTTCTAAATAGTTTATTAATGTATCTATTTGTTTTTGAAATAAAAACAAAGTATGAAACTATTTTTGTTCTATTATTTGAAAGTGAGGTTAATGAGGGTTTTTGGTTATTGTGTATTATGCAAACCCTCATGTAGTTTCTAGAAATTTCATTGTAAATTTGTTACTTGGGATTATATTGCTTGCTCAAATTGAATAAGATTTGAAAGCTCGGGTAACCCTAACCCGAGATGGCTTATAGTTTTTGAAACTACTCATTCACAGTGGCCTTAAATAGATGATCTTCAGGCATTTTTTAGGGTTGTTCCTTAAATTAATGAAATAAGACTTCATGAATATTATTTAAAGACTTCATTTTTTGAAAAGGGAAATTATGGACATCATTTTGTGAGAAATTTTTGAGATACATTGAGACATTGTTCAGTCTTGAAAATCTTGAAAAACCATTTGGAAACAACGATACATTGAGAACTATTTTTGTAGTATGTTACAATAATGCCAGTTGTTGTATCAAATGGAGATTTTATCAGTCTTATAAAACATCCTCCTATGTGCTTATTGAAATTGTTTTTTCACAGTCTTCTATTGAGGCACTAGGAATGCTAATCTACATTACTAGGGTATTGAGAGAACATTGATTGGTTATATTCATTGGATTTTGTGGAGTTGGTGCTCCTATAACTTTGGAGTTGGTTCTCCTATATATTTTTATTTTTTTCTCCTATTGAATTTGGTGCTTTATTCTTTTTGGTGTTGAGCTGGTGCTCCACCATTGTTACAGAGTTGGTGCTCTTTGAATGAATAAAAGAAAAAAATTTATGATTGGTTTTTTATACACCATGAGGGTTTTTCCAGTCAGGAAAATAATGTGTTGTGTGGTGAAATTTGTGCATTTGTGTTTCAGCCCATTTGCTTAAGTGTTAATATTTTTCATTATGTCTTTTTTCAATACAATTCATGCAATGCTCTCATACTTGACTAAACATTTCATTATGTTATAAAAGTGTTCGAAATATACATGAAGTCTTGTGGAAATAAAACATTAAAAGGAATTGTTCAAGCAAGTTTACATGAACAACCAATATCATGCTTTTACATTGTTATGTGAGTCTTTTATCAATTTTTCATTCTACTAAAATTTATTTGATGTGTTAGAGTTCATTTTGCAAGTAAAGAGGTTTCATAAAGTTGTCTCAAGGTCATAGTTAAATTGGCTCATGAAGTTAATAGTTTGAAAAATTGTAATTACTCAGGTTCACCCCACCCTCTCAGAGTAATTCATCTTCCAACAATTGGTATCAAAGCATAGGGTCCTTGTATAGGTCTAATCAACCTAGTATTGATTTTGATCTTGGAAGTTTGTCAAATATGTCACAAGTTCAAGAAGGTATTTTTGTCTGTTTGTACAGTCTATGTGTTTTATTGAAACGTGTCTGATTTTGATTGATGTTGGTGTAAATAGATAGACACTTGCATAAGCCTAATGAAATTAAATTCAACCAAGTTCTTGATAAGAGGAGTAATATCGGTAAGTGCAAAATAAACAAAAATCAGAAGAAAAACACTAGTGTCAAGTGTAGTGAAGTAGCACCCTTGCTAGTTAATACTAAGTGTGATCCTATAGTTGGAGAAGAAAAAGTTTGCTTAGTAATTGAAAAGGAATATGAAGGTGATGAATTTAAGGTTGATTTGGAGGAAGAACTTCTTGCTACCTTAGATGAGCTTAAGAGGCTTAGAAAAGAAAATCGGGATCTTAAGGTATGCTTACAAGAAAGTGTCAAGGTCAATAAAGTTGTAATACAAGATTATAATGATGATACAAAGATTATTGAATTTTTGAAATCTCAAATGGTGTATAGGAAAAATACTAAAGAGGGATTGGAAGCCAAATTAAAAGACAAGAATGAGTTGTGTAATAAACAAGAAAATGAGGTTAATTCATTGAAGAAAAGTTCAAATAATCATTCCTTGTTAAAAGAACTAACTCTTAAAGATGACATGATTATAAGTCATAAAGTTGAAGTTGAAAAATGTAAAAGGATAGCAGATGTGGTAAGGTCTGATTTGGAGGTTAAAATTATTGAATGTCTAAAATTTGAAGAAGTAATTGCATTAAGGAAAGATCTTGAAAGTTTCAAGGTTCAATTAGATAAAATTCAAAAATTTGATCATAGCACTAATTTATAGAATGAGATGATTGGTAGACAAATTTTTTTAAGGATTCTATAGGAGTGGGATATGAAGTTGGAAAAATCTCTATAGAAGAATCTAAACATGAGACAATTTTTGCTACTGCAGATGGAAAGAAGTTTACAACCAAGAAAACACCAAGAGTGAAGGTTGATATTGGTCACCATATTGTTGTTGCTCAAATAGAAGATAAATGGGTTGATGAAAGGACAAAAATACCATCAAGATCTTCATTTATCAGGTACAACCACTTTCAATTTTATGGATATTGCTATTGTTGTAATGCTTATGGATATAGAGCAAGAAATTATACAAGAAATTGTTTGATGAATAAAAGTCATCATGTGAGAAATGTCAAGAGAATCTCATACAACATGACTAGAATAAATTATCCTCTCTTTGGTCTAGACAACACTGTCCTATATTATAGGTGTAAGGGGTTTGGACACAAAGCACAATGGTTTAAGAAAAGTTTGATAAAGCCATATATGGAGTACATGTTCAAAAAAAAGAAAAAGAATACCTTGAGCAAGGAGAAGAAAAACTCTATACAAGTATGGAGAAGAAAACATAATTCAGGAGGTTAAAATTCAAACTCAATGCATGTTAATGAAAAGATATTATCCAATGCATAAGAAATAGCTTAAAGTTAGGAGGAGATAATCATTGGCTATCTTTTGACTCAAGGAGTTAATATTGATGATCTTGTTTGGCATTGTGTATCCTATGTCAAGATTTGTGATGTGATCTATTGTCATGGGAGTTTGAAGACTCTTGACAATCATGTGGAATGGTCCTAGTATAGAGGACAAGATATCTTTGAAAAAACCTAATAGTATCAAATACCTTTGACAAATGATATTGTGGTTAAATAAGACAAAATAGTGAATAGAACAAAGTCAAAAGTGAATATTTGAGTTGAATAGGATCTTAGATCATGTTTCATGCTTATGGAGTTGATGTGGTAAATGGAATTGTGGTTAATAATTGAAATGGTCTTATTTTTCCTCATGAGTTTTATGTTTTAAATTAACATGGTCTTCATGCACTGATAAAGAAAATTTAGTGATCCTTCATGGAATTTATCACAGTCCCATTTTGATGCACTGTGACTTTAGAACAAAGGATAGTTCAAGACAATCACTAAAAGAGGCCCATTGTTATGTCAGTCAATGTTGCATTGTGATAAATCAATGATATCATGAAATGGAGGTTATTTCTATTTTCTTATGCATGATACTCCAACAACATATTGATTATTTGCAATCTAGGATAGTTCAATGTGGATTATATTGTCATTGATGATCATGGGAAAGTGGTTAGGATTTGTGGAATAGTACGCAGTAATTCAATGATGACAATTACTTCTTGTTTACTTAGCTTGTTGTGATAGTGGATTTGTGAAGGTGGAATGATTGTGAAAATGACTTGTAGAGTCAGGAAACATACTCTTCTATGGTGGATAGTGTGTATAGTGATGAAATTATTTTGAACAGTGGTAAAATATTGTTGATTGTTTTTGTTACTTGCATTGATACTGAATCTATTAGTGGTAATGAGTTTTGATTGTATCTTTCTTTGCTTCACATGTATGTGAATATTAGTAAAAGTGCCTATTAATTTAGTCATATTGTAGTACTCAAAGGTTGCAAGGTTATATGATCAAAGTCATATTTTTCCTAAACTTCTTTCTTGATCAGCATATAAAAATAGTGATGCTTTACACTAAAGGATACTTTTTTCTTGAAGGAAATTTTTCCAAGATTTAGTAAATGCAAAGTTTCAAGAGGATATTCATGTTGCAATTTTGTCTTTAACTATCTGAATCGATAGATTTTTTGATTGTATTTATTAATTTGAACAAAAGGAGATACATGCAACAACGTTGTTTCCTTCTAAAGTGATGGTATATTGGTTCTTTCCTAAGAGTTGATTTAAAATTTCAGTTGGATATGTGTTGATTGGACTCTCGGTTGTTAGGTATGGTCTTAATGATGATTTGTGGAAGGTTACTTGAACATTATTGTGGCTTTGACCAAATGTTACTTGCAGGGGAGAAAATAATATCTATGTGACAAAGGGAAAGATGAAACATTGATATTGGTTAATAGTGCTTTGTTTTCTAGTATTGATACACAGGGATAGTTAGCCTTGGTTTGAGTTTTTGGAAGGTTGCTTGGATAGTGGCATTACAGTGGAAGAGTTTGTTTGGTCTATCAATGAAAGTTCATATTATGAAGCTTTCTCATAGATTTTCATGATTAATCTTACTCCTATTGATGTTGTTGGTATTATTGGGTAGGTAAAGTGCATGGCTCAATGACATTTCAGTGCTATGGTTTAGGGGGAGCAAGGATACTTGGTGAACATTGTTTCTGCAACTTGGTATTGATTGGTTGCTGTATTTCATGACATATTACAAGTGTCTTCCTTTGTCCTTGTGAGAAAAAGGGGGAAAAAATATGAATTTTAGTTTAGATGGCTATATTTTGCTATCAAGGACAAATGGGGAGTTTGTTGGCTCCTTCTATGACATTTTTCCTTCATGTCAAAACTACCTTGGGTTGGTGCCTTGGCGTTTCACAATTTGGCATTTCACATTTTGGTTTTATATTTTAGTCTTGGCATATTCAGTACTGTGTGGATAGTAATTTGTGGACAGTGCTTTGGATACTTTCAATCCTACTTTATGGTTCTAATCATGGTTTTTATCATGTGCAGAAGATGTATATGTCACATGGGTCACATGGGGTGTTTCTTTCTACAGGTGTTGTTGATCAGGTGATATCATATTTTGATCTTTTTCAGTTTGTTTTTGAATGATATATTAATGCATTATAACTCTTATATTATTGCACTACTATATTTTTTTAAGTCATTCTTGATATTTATATAAGGTACCATTTGTATAGGGTGGTTTACATCTTTGATTACATTGAAATTGTGACAATGCATTGAATGTAATTGGAGTTTTTAGTCTGATGAATCAATGGGATTCAAATATATACTTTTGAATGCTATGATATTGTTTAATGGAGTTTATTCTCACATTTCATCATGGCATTATTAACAATCACTTTGTAAATTGATAAGGTATTGGGGAGAATTTTTATTGGCTTGATTAAATTGGCATATTGTCTTGATAATGTGATTATTGAGAAGGCTATGGTAATCGACATATTCTTGGTTGATTGATTAACATGGCAATTTTTTTTTGGTCAAAGGAAATGACTTTATTGAAAAGTCACATGAAAATAATAAGGTGATCGATACTATTGTTTGGTTCACCTGTATCATTTGGTTTTGATAATTTGCATTATTGTTGTCGACATTTTTGGCAGTGGATATTCACTCTATTACTGATAGCATATTCCTAGCATAGTTAGAGGTTGTATGGCTCATTTATTTTTGAAAATTTATTTAATGACTTTACATAAGCCATTTGTGATATATTCACTTATCACATTATTTTGACATTTGTGAGAATTTTTTCAAGCATTATTTACATGGCATATTTATTTATGACCATTGGTTACCTTGAAATATCTATGGTTGGTCAAATTGCATGATGGCTTTGATACTTGACATTAGGTATCACATTGGCATATGATAATGTGTATTGGTCTAGTCATAGGTTATTGAATACTTTGCCTTGGACAATCGAGAGCAGAGGTCTTCATGACTCATGTGGAAAATAAAAAACATGTAGATAAGTTGAATTGGTAGTCGACAACAACTATGATTTCACATTTGGCATTGGCATAATTGTGTTCGAACTTCAAAAATGTTTTTCATCATTATGTATTCTCATGGATTTCAAATCATTATACAAATCTCAAAATTTCTCGAAAGTCCTTGAGAACATAAAGTAAAGAGGAAAATTTTAGGGCAAAGTTTTTTTTTGAGAAAACATGTGAACCCTAACCGCCACCATACAAATGAGTTTAGCAGATTTTAGTGAAAGAAGGTATTTTTCTAAGCTCGACAGTGGAAGGAGATAGTGTGTTGACTATGGAAGTTGGGTTTATTTTCAACTAGACAGTTTTCAGAGGTCTTCAATAGCATTAGATAGTTTTTTTTTATTATCTCCTATCGTGAACAGGTAAAAGGAAATCCTTTGCATTCTTTCTAAATAGTTGATTAACGTATCTATTTTTTTTTGAAACAAAAACAAAGTATGAAGTTATTGTTGTTCTATTATTTGAAAGTGGGGTTAATGAGAGTTTTCAGTTATTGGGTATTATGCAAACCTTCATGTAGTTTCTAGAAGTTTCATTGTAAATTTGTTACTTGGTATTATATTGCTTGTTCAAATTGAATAAGATTTGAAAGCTCGGGTAACCCTAACCCAAGATGGCTTAAATTTTTTGAAACTGCTCATTCACAGTGGCTCTAAAGAGATGATCTTCAGGAATTTTCTGGGGTTGTTCCTGAGAAGAATGAAATAAGACTTCATGACTATTCTTTACAGACTTAATTTCTTTAAAAGGGAAATTATGGACATACATTTTATGAGAAATTTTTTAGATACATTGATACATTGTTCAGTCTTGAAAATCCTGAAAAATGATTTTTTAACAGTGATACATTGAGAACTATTTTATGTAATCTATTCCAATAATATCAGTTGTTGTATCAAATGGAGATTTTATGAGTCTTATATAACATCCTCTTCTGTTCTTATAAAAAAATATTTTTTATAGTGTTTTATTGAGGCACTAGGAATGCTAATCTCCATTACTAGGGTATTGATAGAACACTAATTGGTTATATTCATTGGACTTTTTGGAGTTGGTGCTCTTGTATCTCTAGAGATAGTGCTCCTATATCTTTTGAGTTGGTGCTCCTATTGAAGCTGGTGCTTTAGTCTTTTTGGTGTTGAGTTGGAGCTCCACCATTTTTACAGAGTTGGTGCACTTTGAATGAATAAAAGGAACAATTTTATGAGTTGTTTTTTATACACCATGAGGGTTTTTACACTCAATAAAACAATGTATTGTGTGGTGAAATTTGTGCATTTGTGTTTCATCCCATGTGCTTAAGTGTTATTATTTCTCATTCTATCTTTTTTCAATACAATTCATGCAATTCTATGAAACTTGGCTAAACATTTCATTTTGTTATAAAAGTGTTCAAAATATACATGAACTTTTGTGGAAATAAAGCATTAAAAGGAATTGTTCAATCAATTTTACATCAACAATCAATATCATACTTTAAAATTTTGTTATGTAAGTCTTTTATCAATATGTCATTCTGCTAAAACTTCTTTGATGTGTTAGAGTTCATTTTGCAAGTAAAGAGGTTTCATAAAGTTGTCTCAAGGTCATAGTTTAATTGGCTTATGAAGTTAAAAGTTTGAAAAATTGTACATTACTCTGATTCACCCCCCTTCTCAGAGTAATTCATCTTCCAACAATTGGTATCTGAGCATAGGGTCCTCGTATAGGTCTTGTCAACCTAGGATTGATTTTGGTCTTGGAAGTTTGTCAAATATGTCACAAGTTCAAGAAAGTATTTCTGTTTGTTTCTACAGTCTATGTGTTTTATAGAAACATATCTGATTTCGATTGATGTTGGTGTAAAGAAATAGACGCTTGCATAAGCCTAACCAAATTAAATTCAACCAATTTCTTGATAAGAGGACTAATATGGGTAAGTGCAAAAGAAACAGAAATTAGAAGAAAAACACTAGTTTCAAGTCTAGTGAAGTAGCACCCCTGCCAGTTAATACTAAATGTGATCCTATAGTTGGAGAAGAAAAATTTCACTTAGTAAGTGAAAAGGAATATGAAGGTGATGAATTTGAGGTTTCTTTTGAAGAAGAATTATTGTCTACCTTAGATGAGATTAGGACGCTTAGAAAAGAAAATCAGGATCTTAAGGTACTTACAAGAAAGTGTCAAGGTCAATAAAGTTGTAATACAAGATTATAATGATGATAAAAAGATTATTGAATTTATGAAAGCTCAAATGGTTGATAGGAAAAGGACTAAAGAGGGATTGGAAGTGAAGTTAAGATAAAATGAGGTTAATTCATTGAAGAAAAGTTCATATAATGATTCCTTGTTAAAAGAATTAACTCTTAAAGATGACATGATTATAAGTCAAAAATTCAAAGTTGAAGAATGTAAAAAGATAGCAGATGTTGTAAGGCCTGATTTGGAGGTTAAAAATATTGAATTTCTAAAAATTGAAGGAGAAGTAATTGCATTAAGGAAAGAGCTTGAAATTATCAAGGTTCAATTAAATAAAAGTCAAAAATTTGATCATATCACTAATTTACTGAATGAGATGATTTGCAGAAAGAAGCATTTTAAGGATTCTACAAGAGTGGGATATGAAGTTGGACAAAGCTCTGCAGAATAATCTAAACATGAGATAGTGTTTGCTACTACAGATGGAAATAATTTTACAGCCAATAAAACACCAAGAGTGAAAGTTGATATTGGTCATCATATTGTTGATGCTCAGATAGAAGATAAGTGGGTTGATGAAAGGACAAAAAGACTATCAAGATCTTTGTTTATTAGGTATAACCACTCTCAATTCCATGGATATTGCTAGTGTTGTAATGTTCATGAACATAGAGCAAGAAATTGTTGCATGAATAAAAGTCATCATGTGAGAAATGTCAAGAGAAGTTCTTACAACATGACTAGAATAAATTATCCTTTCTTTGGTCTACACAACAATGTCATATGTTTTAGGTGTAATGGGTTTGGACACAAGGCATAATGGTGGAAGAAAAGTTTAATAAATCCATCTAGGGACTACATGTTCAAACAAAAGAAAAAGAATACCTTGAGCAAGGAGAGAAAAATTCTATGCAAGTATGGAGAAGAAAACATAATTCAGGAGGTGAAAATTCAAACTCAATGCATGTTAATCAAAATATATTATCTAATGCATAAGAATTATCTTAAAGTCAAGAGGAGATAATCATTGTCTATCTTTTGACACAAGGAGTTAATATTGATGATCTTGTTTGGCATTGTGTATCCTATGTCAATATTTGTGATGTGATTTGTTGTCATGGGAGTTTGAAGACTATTGGGAATCATGTGGAATGGCCCTGATATAGAGGACACGATATCTTTGAAACAACTTAATAGTAGAAAATACCTTTGACAAATGATATTGTTGTTAAATAAGACAAAAAAGTGAATATTTTACTTGAATAGTATCTTAGATCATGTTTCATGCTTATGGAGTTGATGTGGTAAATGGAATTGTGGTTAAGAATTGAAATGGTCTTCTTTTACCTCATGAGTTTGATGTTTTAAATTAACATGGTCTTCATGCACTGATAAAGAAAATTCAGTGATCCTTCATGGAATTGATCATAGTCCCATTTTGATGCACTGTGACTTTAGAACAAATGACAGTTCAAGATAGTCACTAAAATAGGCCCACTATTCTGACAATCAATGATATCATGAAATGAAGGTTATTTCTATTTTCTTATGCATGATACTCCAACAACATATTGATTATTTGCAATCTAGGACAGTTCAATGTTGATTATATTGTCATTAATGATCATGGTAAAAGTGGCCAGGATTTGTGGAATAGTATGCAATGTTTCAATGATGAAAATTACCTCTTGTTTACTTAACTTTTTGTGATAGTGGATTTGTGAAATTGAAATTATTGTGACAATGACTTGTAGAGGCATACACAATACTCTTTTACGGTGGAGACTGCATATAGTGATGAAACTATTTTGAATAGTGGTAAAATCTTGTTGATTCTTTTTGTTACTTGAATGCATATTGAATATTTTAGCGGTAATAAGTTTTGATTGTATCTTGATTTGATTCACATGTATGTGAGGGTATGTGCAGGATCATCCTAGAAAAAATAGGCCCTTAAGTGGCAAAATATTCAGAAAAATCAGAGTTAGGAAACTTGACATAAAAATTTGAATAAGTTATCTATATTATTTCAAAAATATGTAAGAATAGAATTTGTAGAAAATTGAAGGTAGTCTATAAATTACTAGGTTTATTTACAAAAAAATAAAATCTATTTCGTGAAAATTTGAAATTTCAATACATTAGTACTTAAATTTCAGGGAAAAAATAAGAAGTAGGTGTTTGTCTGACCATCCTAACCACGTTAAAATGATAATATTTTTTTATAAGATTTTAGATCTAAGTAGAGAACTCATGTCCCAATGTGATGCATATTTTGTTTGTAATTTTTTTCCAAGTAAATAGTTAATTATAATTTTTTTATGACAACTTTTAAAAAATATAAAGACTCATATGTTTGACCACCTTAACTTGGTCAAAACTTCATGAAATTCAATTTTTATTTTTTTAATCTTATAGTATGCAAAGCATAGAATGTCACACATGTTTTGGATTCAAAAAATATGATACCGTTTGAAAGCTATAAATGTTTTTTAATCAGCCTAAAAATCAAGACTTTAGTCATAATTCAATAGACAATGAATAATAATTATTTATTAAATTCAAAGTAAAGCATAATTTATATTGGTGGAAAGCTAAGAATATCCTTTAAAAACCCTTTCTGTTTCATCAATTTTGGGTAAAAAAAAAGTCGCCAGCCACATACCCATCATATTGCAACTTTTTATCCCATCATGATCCTGCACATACCCATGAATATCAATAAAATTTCCTAGCAATTTAGTGATATTGCAGTACTCAAAGGTTGCAATGATATATGATCATTGTCAATTGTTTCTTGAACTTCTTTGTTGATCAGCATATAGAAATGATGATGCTTTACACTAAAGGACACTTTTTTATTGAAGGAAATTCTATCAAGATTTAGTAAATGCAAAGTGTCAAGGGGAGCATCATGTTGCAATTTTGTCTTTAAGTATCTGAATCAATAGAGTTTTTTATTGTATTTATTTATGTTAACACAAGGAGATACATGCAACATTGTTGTTTGCTTATAAACTGATGGTATATTGGTTGTTTCCCTTGTCTTGATTCATACTTTCAGCTGGAGAAGTGTTGATTTGACTCTCAGTTGTTAGGTATGGTATTAACGATGATCTGTGGAAGGTTACTTGAACATTATTGTTGATTTGACCAATTTTTACTTGCAGGGGAGGAAGTAATATCTTTGTGACAAAGGGGAAGATGAAACATTGATATTGGTTAACGGTGCTTTTTTTTCTAGTATTGATACACATGGACAATTAGCCTTGGTTTGATTTTTTGGAAGGTTGCTTGGATAGTGGCATTATAGTGGAAGATTTTGTTTGGTCTATCACTAACAATGCATATTATGAATCTTTCTCAGAGCTTTTCATGCTTAATCTTACGCCTACTAATGTTGTTGGTATTATTGGGTAGGTAATGTGCATGGCTCAGTGACATTTCAATGCTATGGTTTAGGAGGAGCAAGGTTACTTGGTGAAAATTGTTTCTACAACTGGGTATTGATTGGTTGTTGTATTTCATGACATATTACAGGTGTCTTCCTTTGTCCTTATGACAAAAAAGGGGAAGAAATATGAATTTTGGTTTAGATGGCTATTTTTTTCCATCAAGGACAAAGGGGGAGTTTTTTGGCTCCTTCTGTGGCATTTGAACCTGATGTCAAAACTGCCCTGGGTTGGTGCCTTGGCATTTCATAGTTTGGTATTTCACAGTTTCGTTATATATTTTAGTCTTGGCATATTCAGTACTGTGTGGATAAAGGTACTTTGTGGCTTTGTGGACAATAATTTTTGTACAGTGCTTTGGATACTTTCAATCTTGTTTTATGGTTCTAATCATGTTGGTTTCATGTGTAGAAGATATATATCACATGTGATAGGGTAGGGTTAGATGGAACAATCACTATTCCATGCTCTAGATATTTTCTAGCAAGATCTCCTTGGTTTCTTAGTCACCTTAACCTTTAGGACCTTCACTTAGGTACCCCTAGTTCTCTTGGCCAACCCCACTATCATCCAAATTCTAATTTACCAAGCCTCCCTTGGTGTAATGCTCCTATTCTTCCCTTAACCCTTAATCTTCCCTAAAGGCTAATTACTCCCAACTCCCAATTTGTTCCTTACAGGGGTGTAGAGTTGTTTCTATTGGCTTCACACCATCCTCCTAGGGTTCTTGTAAGTTCACCAAACTCCATTCTTCCATTGCTTTCTCCAAACCCTCATCTAGGGTTAAAAAGGCTACTAGCCTTTGAGCCCCAATTAGGCCTCTATCTCCGAGAAAACCGGTTGGCTCTCCAATCTTTCCCAAAGAACCCTAAATCTATTCTATGGATTCTTGGTCCTGATGTCCATCACTTCAATATTTTCAAGGTCTCAACCCTCACTTGACCGTACACAGGTCTAACCTTCAAATTAGCAAAATTTAGGTCTTTTTGAGCCATTTCCTGACCACACAGTGAACAGCCAACTTTCTCTTTATTCAAATGGATCGGTGAAGTCCCCTCCTTCATTCCAAGCCTTTGGAAGGCTTCTATATGCCTTTCCACCATGTGACTTGTCAGGGAAAGGTCACCCCTACAAACCAAGTGCTTTGCACTTATTGTCTTTCCTAGCCGGGCACTGTCAAGCTCGCCTAGGAGAAGACTTTATCCATGAATCCCTGACTCCTAACCACTCCTAACCCTAACCTATTTACAACCATGGATTCTAGCCTCAATCCCCAAAAGCCCGTACACTAGGTACAGTGGGAAAGAGAACTAAATCTCCATTCTTCCATGGTCTGACAGTCAGAATAGTAACTTTAAAGAACCAAATTATCTACAAAAGAATGCTTGAAATGCACACACTAGCTACCTACTATCCCACATAAAGCTTGGAAGACAATTGTACTATGTTCTACAATATTCACAGTGCCATGATCGCATCTATAACACACAAATTCAAAACAAAAAAACATAGAAAATTACTCAAACTTATCACTGTCCTCACTCATATTCATTAATTTGAATTAATGCAAAAACTTCCAATGCCTTCCAACCAATCTATAGGTCGAAGCACACCTTATATAGGTTTCTCAAAGTAATTATGCCTTCCTTGGTTGGACATTTTATTAGTCTTGTGGCAAAGGCACAAAATGTGCCATTTTTCCACTTTTGCCAATTGCTAGAGAATTAGGAAAGTCAGTTTCAACCCTCATAAACCTTTCCACTCCTGATCACTCCTGATCACTCCTTAAAAGCCTCTAACTCTCACTCAATGGTCAACATGACCTTTAGGTAAAAACATTAAAACAAAATGTGTCCTAGACTTCCTACTGCCTAATGTTTCTTAGGTGCTCCTGCACCATTCTCCCCCCTCTGCACAAACTTTAAGGAATGTGAGGAGAGATTAAAGATGGTTCAATACCTTGCTTCTTGAATTGAGCTTCATCCACCCATGTAGCTTCAGATTCATTTTTGTTCTTCCACTTTATAAGATGCTCCATGTACACCTTATGCCTTGTAGATTTCTTCACCCTTGACTCAAAGATCCTTTTTGCCTGAAGCTTGTCTTGAATAGGTAAGGGTATGTTGCTTACATATTTGAAGATCTCTCTACTGGTCTGATCTATGTCATTGACTGATCCCTTGTAACTGATCAAATCAGCTACATTGAAAATTGGTGAAATTCCCAAATCAGCAGGTAACTCCACCTTGTATGCATTCTTCCCACACTTGGCTAATACCTTGCATGGTCCCACCCTTTTCATCTATAATTTGGTTGATATTCCCTTCTGCAACCTTGATTTGTTAAGGTGGACCATGACATAGTCTCCTACTGCAAATTGCAAATCCTTTCTTGACATATCTACCTTGTCTTTCAACTTTTGTGTAGCCTCGATGACTATCCTCTTTACCTACTCCTGAATCTCTTTCATGGTTTGAGTGAAGTCTTCTACATGTCCACTCCTATGTTCCATAGCTCCTAAATCCCTAAGTTCACATATACTTCTTGGGTGCATTTCATACACAACCTCAAAAAGACTCTTCCCTGTGGTCCGATTCACACTATTATTGTAAGCATACTCAGCCTGTGAGATCACCATGTCCCATGTCTATCCATAATCCTTAGTTAGGAACCTTAGAAGGTTACCTAGCACCCTATTAACCACCTCTATTTTCCCATCGGTCTGAGGATAGTAAGCTGATCCAAAAGACAGGTTGGTACCCAATCTGCTCCACAAAGTCTTCCAAAAGTGACTCATGAACTTCACATCCTTGTCTGAAACTATGCTCAAAGGTAGTCCATGGATCCTTACAACTTCCTTGAAGAAAAGGTGAGCTATATAGCTAGCATCATGAGTGGTTTTTCAAGGAATAAAGTGACTCATTTTGTTGAATCTATCCACCACTACATAGACACTATCAAATCCAGTCTTGGTCTTTGGGAGTCCTACCACAAAATCCATGCTAACACACTCCCATGGTCTATTAGGAATAGGTAGGGGTTGATATAGGCCAGCATTACTAGCTCCTCCCTTAGCTTTCATACACACAACATATTGCTCCACATACCTCTTGACATCTCTTGACAACTTAGGCCAATAATAGAACCTTTGCACTAGTTCTAATGTTTTGTTGATGCCAAAATGTCCACTAAGACTACCATTATGCTTTTCCTAAATGAGATTCTCTCCCATTGATCCTCTTGGAACACATAACTGATTCCCTTTAAACAACAATCCACTTTGCAAAATATACTCTGAGTATTGGCTATGAAAATGATTCTCAAAGTCAGAACATACCTTGTAGGCCTTTGAGAAATCTTCATCTTCCCCATAGAGATCTTTGAAACTCTCTATTCCAATGCTCTTGATCTATATCTCTTGCACTATCAACAATCTTCTACTCAATGCATCTACTACCTTGTTCAATTGTCCCTTCTTTTGCTTGATGGTGAAAGTAAAAGCTTGGATGTATTCCATCCACTTCAAATGTATATTGCTCAACTTCTCTTGGGTGTTGATATAACTAAGTGCCTGATTGTCAGTAAAGACCACAAACTCTTTGGGTAGAAGGTAATGCCTCCACTTCCTAAGTGACTGAACTGAAGCATAAAGTTCTAGGTCATAGGTAGAATACTTCTTCTTAGCTTCATTAAGCTTTTCACTAAAGAAAGCTATAGGCCTGCCTTCTTGACTTAGCACTCCTCCTACTACCATTCCACTAGCATCACACTCTACTATGAACAACTTGTCAAAACTAGGTAATAAGAGAATAGGCTGAGTTGCCACTTCTTGTTTTAGTTTCTCAAATCCTTTCTCAGCTTCTTGAGTCCACACAAACTTAGTTTTCAAACCCCCCTTGATTGTCTCTAGGATTGGTGCACATATGCCACTAAAGTTCCTTATGAATTTTCTATAAAATTGAGCCAATCCATGGAAAATCCTTACCTCAGTCCCTGTGGTTGGTGTAGGCTAGTTTAGGATAGCTTCCACCTTGCTTGGATCCATTTTCAATGATCCTTGTTACACTACAAAACCCAAATATATAAGCTCTTGTTTAAAGAATTCACACTTCTCTAGGTTGATGGCTAACTTCTCCTCTTGCAACCTTCTAAGAACCATCTCCACATGCTTTAGATTTTCTTCTGTTGTCTTGCTTTAGTCTTTGAGTACCTCATTCATGAGCCTCATGAATGTGCTAGGGGCATTAGAGAGGCCAAATGGCATAACTCTCCACTCATACAATCCATCTATAGTCTTGAATGTTGTCTTCCACTCATCTCCATCCTTGATTCTGATCTGATGGTATCCACTCTTGAGATCCAACTTGGTGTAGTACTGAGCTCCTCCAAGACAATCCATCAAGTCTTCAATCCTAGGGATAGGGAGCCTATACCTAATTGTGATTCTATTTATTGATCTAGAATCAGTACATAATCTCCACTTGCCTCCTTTCTTTGATGCTAAGACTACTGGTACTGCACATGGGCTAATGCTCTTCTTGATCAATCCTTGATCCAATAACTCCACTTGCCTAGCTACCTCTAGGTTTTCATCTGATGTAAGCTTGTAATCTACTTTGTTAGGCAATGAAGCCCATGGTATGAAGTCAATATGATGACTAATGGCTCTCTTAGGAGGTAAAGTTGTAGGTGCACCATCACTTACTATGTCTTTGTACTTCTCAAGCAATTTTTGGACTCCTCTGGGTATGACTTTTTTTTAGTCTTGTCTTCTTCTTTGGACTGCAACATGATCACATATCCTTCACTCCCTTGATGTAGGTTGTTAAGGAACTCCTTCCCACTACTCAACAAGACACTAGGTGTCTTTGACTATCCTTCATCCTCCTCTGACAGTGACTGCAACTTAAATGTCTTCCCATCCTTCTTAAATGAGATTGTATTCTCCTTTCCATCATAGATGGAACTTCTGTCATACTACCATGGTCTTCCCAATAGAAGATGGAATGCATCCATGGGTAACACATCACAAATTAACTTGTCCTTGTACCCTCCAATGGAAAACTCCACCGTTACTTGCTCATTGACAAGAACACTCTGCCCTTTGTTCAACCATGTTACTTTGTAGGGGTTAGTGTGGGGTACCTTCACCAATTTCAACTTCCCTACTACCTCTTCTGAGATTATATTATCAGTAGACCCTGAGTCCACTATAACCTTACACACCTTTCCAAGGATTTTACATCTCACTCTAAATAGTGCTCTTCTTTGCTTTGGCTCTTCCTTAACTGGTTGTCTGATCAAGACTCTCCTAAACATTAGATTCTCCCCCATTTCAGATTCTATATGATTTACCTCTGGTGATTTAGTGCTCATGGTGTCCTCTTGTGCATATGCCACTCTCTTCTTAGTATTTGATGAAGATGCTTTCTTCGGGCACCTATAAGATGGATGGCCTACTTGACCACAATGGTAACATTTCTTAGTAGCAAAATATGAATTGCTCCTACCTGCTCCTCTTCCTCTATTGGATCCTCCTTGATATCCTCTACCTCTTCCATAGCCTCCTCTAGAAGGTGCTTCACTTCCATGCTCAGTGAGTTTAGACTCTCCTTGGTTTCTTTGCTCATTTCCTCTACCTTGGTAGCCACCTCTCTGTCCTCTTTGATCTCTTTGATCTCTGCCTTTGCCTCTGCCCTTAGAAGCTTGGTCTTGTTTCCTCTTTCTTCTTTCCTCAATCTTAGTAGCTAATTGGTAACATTGGTGTATTGTCTTAGGACTCAAAAGAGCCATCTCCTCTTGAATGTTCCACTTCAAGCCGTTAAGATACCTAGCCACCTTGAGACTTTCATCTTCTGATACATTAGACCTCATACAAAGTTTTCAAAACTCCTCTGTGTAAGTGTTCACATCTTGGTCTCTTTGCCTCAAGCTTTGTCTTTTCTTATGTAATTGAATCTCATAATCATCTGATATGTATGTTTCTCTCACTTTCGCCACCATACCTTTCCAAGTTGAAATAGTCTTCTTGCCTTCCTTTTCACTCTTTGTTTGGATGAATTTCCACCATGTCAATGTAGATCCTCTCAATCTAGAATTGGCCACCTTCACCTTATGTGCTTCAATGACTCCATCACATTCAAAATGATTCTCCATGCCTTCTATCCAATCTATGACTAGGTCAGCTTCCAACTTCCCACTAAATAGTGGTATGCCTTCAAGTGCTTTTCCACTCAAAGCTTTCAATGCATTCAAGAAAGGCTCTTCTTGCATAACAGGGTCAAGTTCAGGGGTCTTGTCTTCCTCTGCAACCTCTTCACTCTTTGGTACCCTACCATCCAATCTATCATTGACCTCTTTGGTCTTGGTTTGCACATTACTCAATACTGCTTCCAATTGTGCTAATCTTTCTCTCAACCTCCTGATCTCTGACCTTCTTTTCCAATTCAATGTTTGTCACCATGGTTGTGGAACCATTGGATTCAAGGTCGGACATGCAAGATTCTATCCCAAATCTTTAACTTGCTCTGATACCAAGGACAATCAGTACTGTGTGGATAGTGGTACTTTGTGGCTTTGTGGACAATACTTTTTGTATAGTGCTTTGGATACTTTCAGTCTTGTTTTATGGTTCTAATCATGTTGGTTTCATGTGTAGAAGATATATATATCACATGGGTCACATGTCATGTTTCTTTCTATAGGTGTTGTTATTGAGGTGATATCATCTTTTGATCTTTTTCAGGCTGTCCTTGAATAATATATTAGTGCATTATAAATCTTATATTATTGCACTACAATATTGTTTTAAGTCATTCTTGATATTTATAAAAGGTACCATTTTTATAAGGTGGTTTACATCTTTGATTACATTGACATTGTGACATTGCATTGAATGTACTTGGAGTTTTTCAGTTTGATAATTAAAGGGGATTCAAATATTTACTTTCAAATGCTATGGTATTATTTAATGGATTTTATTCTCACATTTCATCATGACACTATTAACAATCACTTTGTAAAGTGACAAAGTATTGGGCAACATTGTTATTGTCTTGATTAAATTGGTATATTGTCTTGATAATGTGATGATTGACAAGGCTATGGTAATCGACATAATCTTGGTTGACTGATTAACGTGGCAATTGTTTTTTGGTTGAAGGAAATGAATTTATTGAAAAGTCACATGACAATAATAAGGTGATCGATACTATTGTTTGGCCCACAACAATCATTTGGTTTTGATAATTTTCATTATTGTTATCGGATTTTTTGGCAATGGATATTCACTCTACTACTAATAGCATATTCCCAACATAGTCAGAAGTTGGATGGTTCATTTATTTTTGAAAATTTATTTAATGACTTTACATAAGCCATTTGTGATATATTCACTTCTCACATTATTTTGGCATTTGTGAGAGTTTTGTGAAGCATTATTTACATGGAATATTTATTTGTGACCACCGATTACCTTGAAATATCTATTATCGGTCATATTGCTTTATGGCTTTGATAAATGACATTGGGTATCATATTGGAATATGATAATGTGTATTGGCCTAGTCATAAGTTATTGAATAATTTGTCTTGCACAGTCGAGAGTAGAGGTCTTCATGGATCACATGGAAAATAATGAACATTTGGATAAGTTGACTTGGAATTCGACATTAGCTATGATTTGATATTTTGCATTGGCATCATTATGTTCGGACTTCAAAAAAAAAAATCATCATTATGTATTCTCATGGATTTCAAATCATTATGCAAATCTCAAAAATTTCTTGAAAGTCCTTGAGATCATAAAGTAAAGAGGAAAATTTTAGGCCAAAGTTTTTTTTTTGAGAATACATGCGAACCCTAGCCACCACCATGCAAATAAGTTTAGTAGATTTCAATGAAAGAAAGTAGTTTTATGAGCTTGATAGTGGAAGGAGATATTGTGTTCACTGTGAAAGTTGGGTTTATTTTTCAGCTGGATAGTTTTCGAAGGTCTTCAATAGCATTATATGGTATTTGTTTTATTGTCTCCCATCATGAACAACTAAAATAAAATCCTTTGCATTCTTTCTAAACGGTTGATTAATGTATCTATTTTTTTTTGAAACAAAAACAATGTATGAAATTGTTTTTGTTCTATTATTTGAAAGTGGGGTTAATGAGGGTTTTTAGTTATTGGGTATTATGCAAACACTCATGTAGTTTCCAAAAATTTCATTGTAAATTATTTACTTGGGATTATATTTCTTGCTCAAATTGAATAAGATTTGAAACATCGGGTAACCCTAACCTGAGATGGCTTATAGTTTTTGAAATAGCTCATTCATAGTGGCTTAAAATAGATGACCTTCAAGCATTTTCTGGGGTTGTTCCTAAGAAGAATGAAATAAGACTTCATGAATATTCTTTAAAGACTTGATTTCTTGAAAACGGAAATTATGGACATACATTTTGTGAGAAATTTTTGAGATACATTGATACATTGCTCAGTCTTGAAAATCTTGAAAAATGATTTTGTAACAGTGATACATTGAGAACTATTTTTGTAATCCATTACAATAATGTTAGTTTTTGTATCAAATGGAGATGTTATCAGTCTTATATAACATCCTCCTATGTGCTTATTGCAAATTATTTTTCACATTCTTCTATTGAGGCACTAGGAATGCTAATCCGCATTACTAGGGTATTGATAAATCCATGATTGGATATATTCATTGGATTTTGTGGAGTTGGTGCTCTTGTAACTCTGGAGTTGGTGCTCCTGTATCTTTTGATTTGGTGCTCCTATTGAAGTTGGTGCTTCAGTATTTTTAGTATTGAGTTGGTGCTCCACCATTGTTACAGAGTTGGTGCTCTTTGAATGAATAAAAGGAACAATTTTACAAGTGGTTTTTTCCACTCAGGAAAATAATGTGTTGTATGTTGAAATATGTTCTTCTATGTTTCAGCCCATGTGCTTAAGTGTTAATTTTTTTCATTATGTATTTTCTCAATACAATTCATGCAATGCTATGATACTTGACTAAAAATTTCATTCTGTTATAAAAGTATTCAAAATACACATGAAGTCTTGTGGAAATAAAGCATTAAAAGGAATTGCTCAATCAAGTTTGCATGAACAATCAATATCATGCTTTGACATTGTTATGTAAGTCTTTTATCAATATTTCATTTTTCTAAAAGTTCTTTGATGTGTTAGAGTTCATTTTGCAAGTTAAGAGGTTTCATAAAGTTGTCTCAAGGTCATAGTTTAATTGGCTCATGAAGTTAAAAGTTTGAAAATTTGTACATTACTTTGATTCACCCTCCCTCTCAGAGTAATTCATCTTCCAACATAGACATATTTTAATGTTATGCTTTACTTATGTGTGAGTTTATATAGTTCTCTTCATAACAGATTTCATTCTTTAGATAATATTGAGTTTATTATTTTATTTGTTAACAAGTCTTTAATTGAAACTGGTCTTTGCACCAGTATCTCATTATCTTTCTTCCGCATCTAATATTATGAATTTTTCTGATATCGAGTTTTCCTTTACTGCTCTCTAGTTAAAATCATACATCATTTAGTTTTGAGTTTCTATATTCATTGAAGATCATAAGAGGGATTTGTACCTCCTGAATTCAAAGGATATTTTTTTTCTCAAGTGAAACATTTATCTAGAGATGATGGTTCATTTGGAAAAATTTTGGGTAGAGATTCATATTATCTCAAGGTGCCTAATCTATTAACCAATAGATTTTTGGTGACTCCACTGGGGATTCGAACGAGTTAAAATAGTTTTTTGGTTACCTTATTCGAGTTGTATTTTTCAAGCTATCTTAATCAATCTTGCATTCTTAGAGATTTACCAAAGGGGAAAGAAGTAGGGGTGTTTATTATCCTATTTTTGAAGCCTTGAAAAGAAGTAACTTCTCTTACATTATTCCTTCTAGACATAGAGTTGGAGCTAGAAGTAGACCCCCTTCTCTTACTAGAACACCCTTGAACCATTCAACTTCCCAAGATTTATTATTACACAAAATAGTCCTTCCAGTGGTATTAAATCTTCTTCCTAATTATATGGCTAATCCATTGTCTCCTATTCCATAAGGTGTCGCTATTTGTCCTTTGTGATTGGGAAATAACTTACATGATTTTCCCAAGGGTTCTCATAAAAAACTGCCTAAATTATGAGATGATGGAAAGATATCACTCAAGAAGCAAATTGATGGTTTCTTTTCCGCTTGTGGTGTTATTCTAGTATAAGAAGAATATGTGTTAGTTAGGTTCTTCACATAATCTTTAGTTAACGCAATAGTGTAATGGTTTTATCAATTACCTAATGCGTGTATTGATAATTGGGCTACGATGCATAGTAAATTCAAGGCTAGATTCAAGAGTTTGGATGATGATCTTGTTGAAAAAAGCTACATTGAGAGGGGGGTTAATCAATGTTGTGCAAAAATTAAATTTATTAACCTTTATCTTCAAAGCATTAGTAACATTCAACCATAATGCATAAACATGAAGCAAATAAACACAACACCATAACATAAGGATTTTTATGTGGAAACCCTATTAGGGGAAAAACCACGGTGGATGGCTAATCCACAATATGATCTGAGTATACTCAAATGAAGTTTATAATATGGGGAATGCACTTGCATTCAGGCACACTGCCTAAAGCTCATTGCTCAAGAAGGAAGGCTCACTACCTTACAAATTTTTTAGATTAAATCCATCTGAGAGATTTAACTGAGATATTAGCATCTACATATGCTTGATTATAGTTTTGGTTAGGATCAACAATTGATCTTCTATCCTTCTGATTGATTATGTACTTCTACTCTACTTTTCTCAAACTCGCATCACAAAATCCTTAATGCACAAGTGAAACTGTGCATAATTGTTCTTCTGCTCTTCTAATATTTTCAATTAACATCAACCCACCTTCTTCATATCTCAAAATGATATGATCAAACACTTACATATATCCATGATCAAGAATTTAATCACAATATGTCAGACTCAATAGAATGCAAAAATAATTACAACTATCAGTTCAAAACATGAGTAATATGTAATGCGTATCCACAACGGTCGGCCACAAATTGGCTAGGACTCAAAAAAAGATGCTTGAATGCAAACATACTTGAATAATTGCTTCCCTAAAATCCACAACATGTTATATCCACAAAGTTGGCTTCCATGCATTGATAAACAAAAAATTACTCAACTGGATCTTTAAAATTGCATATGAATTGATACAAGCTACTAAGAATCAATAGTAGAAGTGATCATACACTAAACAAAATTTTTTTGAGATGCACAATAGAAAATAATAATAGAAAATATTCATATGGATCGATGAACATTGAACTACTGGATGCTTTGTTCTTCCTTGACTGTCTTCAATCTAATTGACGGTATGATTGAATGATGATGTGTGTATCCAATCATCGGTTAGGGATGCCATCAATGACAACACCAAATTATATTAGCAGTGTCTCTTGCCAACAATCTCCCCCTTTGGCATTGATGGCAACACTTAGTGAAAAATGACTAAGTGTCGGATCAGTACCAAGATGAATTGCGTTGCCATCTCCAAAATTCCAAAAATACAATTCTCCCCCTCAGATGATTATACATTTTTCACTCTAATATTCTCTCCCTTTGACATCAATGGAAAAGGTAGGAATCTGCATACCAAAAATTTAAAAAAACTGTTATAAGCAGATTGAATATATACAAAGAACTGAATATATACAAAGATGTTTCTTAATCTTACACAAATTGGAAAATATCTACAAAATCTTTCTTCATCTGAATTAAATTTGTGTCCCAAACCCTTTTGAGACTCTCCCAAATTGTTATGTGAGCACAAACTAGGTAAGATTGTGTCTCTGTAGACTATAGGTTTGTTCGATCACTAACTGCCATAGTATCTTTACCTTCCTTTAGTCCACTTGACAATATATCAATCTTTGGACCAATTAGCCCTCTAAGTTCACATGCTTTCTCCACAAACCTATCATTTCCATGATTCGGGCTCCTTATCTTGTCAATTAGAGATATTACCTGACCTTCTTGTGTTGCAACACCACTAGCTAAAGGATCAAAGGCTTTAGAAATAGTAGTTAACTATTTTTCTAGATCCTTAACCTTCTTTTCATTTTCCTTAGTAAATTTTGACAAAAATAGACATGATTTGTAGATCTTTCCACCTTCAAACAGATAATTTTGTACATTCTTCACACATGTGGCTAAAACGGTTTTATCTTTAGCAATCATTTCTTTCAACCCACTAAAACTTTTGAAATCAAATTATTTATGTACTTTAACCATAGTTGATCTCTCAAGTGACTCAAAGTGAGCACTTACAAATTTGATGAGCTTCTTCAGTTCACTAGAGGAAGAACCAGATGGATCTTTGACATATGTATGCATTATCTTCTCCAAAACTCCAGATGAAAGGTTTAAAATTGCATTGTCTTCAATGTGAGACTTCAATAGTTCTTCTCTAGCCTTTGCCTGGGTGAATGATACTACCTTCATTTTCTAAATTGGAGACAAGGTAAATAGGTCAATAGGACCTCCAATCATTTCTAGATCAATTTCTTCCTATTTTTCTATTAGAAAATTCTTCACTGCCTCTGCAATGTCTCTTTCTTCCATTTGAGCTTCTTTTAACTCAACTTTCTTAGAGACTATTTCTACAACTATAGGTTCTTGCTTTACTTCTAGAAATTTTCACCCTTCTCAACAGATATAAATTCAGGAATCTCAATCTTCATAGGTATTTATGTATTGTCCATATCAAGAGGAATTTGTGAATCCTCAGTTGTATCATGTTTTTCTTCTTTTGCTTCTCCTCCCAGACCAAATGGGACATCTTCAACATGTGTTTCCTTAGTAACAACATCAATTCTATCATTTAACAAAATATTTCTCAGGATTTGCTTAGTCTCTTTTGTAACTTCATCAATTAGACTGACCATAAGCTTATTCACTCTTGTATTGCTCTTGAATTCCTTTTTGGCTTTATTCAGTAGCATCTTCATCTCTTACATAGACATTACCAAACATAATTCTACTAGGATTCTTTCTCTCATTTGTTCTTCTTCTATTCTAGAATTTACTCTCCTCATTTCCAAAGTATCATATAAGCTTTTAGGTAAGCTAGGCATTATTTCAATAAGAAATTTATTAAAAATATTCAAATACTTCATTGTTGCCTCCTTAAGAGTTCTTTGACCAGATTCATCAAAATTTTCATAACATTTACAAAGGAGTTTAATATTTCCAGCTTTAACCAAATTTTTTTCAACTTCTTCAACTAATATACCTAGTTTTTCAACTTTTTCTTTCTTCTTGGCTTTGACTTCTTTACCAGAAGATTTCTCTTTTGAGACTGTTGCGGTCTTAGCACCTTGATGCTTGATGTCTCTAATACCTTCATCTAATTTTGTCTCTTCACCTTTAGATACTACTATATAGACTCTTTTTCTTTTTTCCTTCTTTCTTTTTCCATCCCTACCTAATTTCTTCATAGGAGTTGGCTTTGTTGTAGGAGTGGGTAGGGGTGCAACGTTGACCTAGTTTTGGCAGAGGGTGCTACCAGACTAGCTGATTTAGTTTTTGTTGCCTCTCTTCCTACTTTGGGTTCTTCTCTTTTCTTTATGTCTTCTCTTATTTTCTCAGCAGGCATGCCCATACTTTCTCTAAAGATTTATACCTCTTTCCTAACTCTTCTAACTACAATAGGTTTCCTGAGTTCATTGTGCACTTGTATGTCCTTTTCTACATAGGTACCGAACCTCTCTTCTAATGGATCCAAAGGTTTACTTAGTAAGCATTGCGCATACATTTCATGAATGTTCTCTTCAAATTCATAGCCTATAGGAATGATCTAGACTATTCTGGGATTAGCGGCTTTCATCATGCATTGATCAATATCTACC
Source organism: Sequoiadendron giganteum (assembly GCA_007115665.2). NCBI lineage: Eukaryota > Viridiplantae > Streptophyta > Pinopsida > Cupressales > Cupressaceae > Sequoiadendron > Sequoiadendron giganteum. The sequence continues at coordinate 57,491,198 of CM021101.1, read as the reverse complement.
ATAAAAAAATTGTATCCTTATACTTCTCCATAATAGAAGTAGGAATTATTTCTCTGGCCTACATCATACTCTAAAAACTATTGAAATATCTGCAGATAGTTGCATTCCTTGTCTTAGTGTTTGCAAATTTGTGAAAGAGATCTTTGATCTAAGTGGTTGTCAGTTTATCTTTTTTCCAATGAATCTTTCTGAATCTTGAAACCTCATTCATGAAGTAGAAAAATAGACATTAGCAAGTTACCATACTTGAAATAATTTTTCTTGTCTTTCTTGATCTTCCCAAGATTTTCCATTTGATGAATCCTTAATAACTCACATAGATCATAGTTTGCATTTTCCTTTACCATCTGATAGGTTGCATAAATGGATATACCAGACATAGAATTATCTTGGCTGGAATGATAAATTTTGTACCCAATAACCATAGATGAAAATTTGACATCTACATCAACAATGTCATCAATTTTCATTGCTCTTTTGTCATATTTAGAACCAGTTGCATCAATGATCGTTCGATTCTTCACTAATTTCAGAACAGGTAATCCACTGGAGGAACTCAAACATGTAATAGAACTTATATCCTCTTTTTTATCTTGAAGGGTATGTTCAACCACATGAATTCTGCATGAACTCAACTCAAGATGTACCAGACCCATTCATTCTCTTCAAAAATTGGAAATTTCACAATCTGTGTGAATGTCTTCTCTTCTAGGGTTTGAATTCTAGCTTGACACAAAATTCTTCTCCAATTATATGATTGTTATACAAAATTAGTAGTTGTGAGCTTCCTAACCCTTCAATGTTCATGTTAATATATGCCCTAATATATTTAGTATGTAAAACTCCATGTGACACAGACAAAAATGCTCCTAACAAGTCTGTCTCGAGAGATTTGTAGGGATGCCATTTGAATTTGGGATGAGGTTTGTCCTTGACTTCAACTACCAAAGGAATATTTGTTTTGACCAAATTAATAATTCGTAAGGTTTTCTGATAAATACCTTTTCATTGGATCAAAATTTGATTGCCGAATCACCTTCACACTTAAATTTCACCTCAATTTCCAAGGTTTGCCTTAGAGCTCTCCAAATTCTTTTCTTCAAAATGCAAAGTGAAAAATGAAAGATAGAAGTGAATTTTTATCACTTGCATACCTAACCCTTTTTGTCATAATAAATTATTTTTACCCTAACTCATCCAGATACCCTATTTTCACACACTATGAAAGATAAGTCTTCTATAGACCTTCAATACTGCATACTACTTTCTCCAATGAGTTCAACAACATTTGTGGAGCATCTATGCACTTGTTGTATATATCCACATCTAGTGTTAGTTACTGGTTAGGGGGTTAAATATTTTCTTGACAACTCCCCCTAGGCTAAAAACTTGAAACTAATTCTTGAAGGAATTACCAGAAGTAGATTGTGGTGTTGACACAGTTTCTTCAACAGAGGGACTTTTCTTCACCCATTTCTTTTGCATCTATTTCTTGATCACATCTGTAGTGACTTTTCCTTTTCACTTGATATCCTTCTACATATTTTTCTTTCTTTACCAGACCTTTTCTATTCCAATAGAATGTAGCAATGTGACCAGATTTGTTACAGTTATATCACACAACATTTCTCTATCCAGACCAGTTGTTCCACTGATTTTATCTTGATCTGCATTGGTTAGCAATATGGCCAAGTATATTGCATGTATAGAATATCATATTTCTCTAAAATTTGTTCATTATATTCTGCATTTATTTGACTTATGACAATTAAAGCACTAACTTGAGAATGTTGGACCACTTAATTTCATTCTACTTCTACATTGAGTAGCCATGTGTCAAAATTTATTGAAACTGAAATAATATCCATTAAATCTCTGAGAATTAGGTTTCCTTACCAGATACCTTCTAGATTTGTTCATTTGATTTCCTTTCCTAAATTTCCTTTGTCCAGAATTCCTTTGTCTAGATTTTGAACTTTCTCCTTCCTCATATCCAATACCTCTTTTATCACCATTAGTCCTCTAACTTTTAATTAATTCATCAAGCTTATCTGAGCTAACTTTTAACTTTTCCTTGTACTCATCTGTAGTAGCAAGTTCATTTATGAGATCATCAATCTTCTTTTCAAGCACCTCCTCATTGTTTTTAGATTGTTCCAGTTCATTGTCCAATCAACTACGTACTTCAGATTTTTCTTTCAAGGATTGTGCTAGGTTCTCTTCATTCTTCCTTTTGTCTTCAATATCCTTGGTCATTCTCATCATGATAGATTCTATCTCATGATTTATGAAAACATTATCTTTGGTAATATTTTCACATTCTTCTATCTTTTCCTTCAAGGCTTGATTGATTTGTTCATCTTCAATGCCCTTACTACCATTCTTCTTAATATGATCACAGAGTTCCTTTATCTTCTCTCTAGACTTATTGATTGTGTCTTTCAAAGACTCAATTAATTTCTCAACATCCATGAGGTTTTCTTGCAATTTTTGAAATTCATCCTTTGACTGATCAAGTTCATCTAGGGCCACCAAAAGTTGTTGTTGAAGACTGCTTGAATCCATTGAAGCACTTTTCAAGATCTCCCAAGTTGTCAAACTTCTTTTGAGGAACTAGCTCTGATACTAATTGTTGGAAACAAGCTACACTGAGAGGGGGGGTGAATCAGTGTTTTGAAAAAATTAACTTTATTAACCTTTATCTTCAAAGCATTAGTAACATTCAACCATAATGCATAAACATGAAGCAAATAAACACAACACCATAACACAAGTATTTTTACATGGAAAACTTGTTAGGGGAAAAACCACAGGGGATGGCCAATCCACAATATGATATGAGTATACTTAAATGAAGTTTACAATATGGGGAATGCAATTGCATTTAGGCACACTACATAGAGCTCACTATTCAAGATGGAACGCTCACTTCCCTACAAAATGTTTAGATTAAATCCATTTGAGAGCTTGAACTGAGATATTAGAATCTACATATGCTTGATTATAGTTCTGGTTAGGCCCAACAATTGATCTTCTACCCTTCTGATCGATTCTACAATTCTTCTGTACTCTGCTCAAACTTGCATCAAAAAATCATTAATGCACAAGTGAAATTGTGAATAATTTCTCTTCTACTCTTCTAATATTCACAATTTTCATCAACACGCCTTCTTTGTATCTCAAAATGATATGATCAAACACTTATATATATCTGCAATCAAGAATTTAATCACAATATGTCGACATCAATAGAAGACAAAAATAATTACAACTATCGGCTCAAAACATGAGTAATATATAATACGTATCCACAATGGTTGGCCACAACTTGGCTAGGACCCAAATAAAGATGCTTGAACACAAAGATACTTGAATAATTACTTCCCAAACATCCAAGACATGTTATATCGACGAAGTCGGCTTCCATGCACTAATAAACTAAAAATTACTCAACTAGATCTTCAAACTCACACACGGAGTGATACGAGATACTCAGAATTAATAGTAGTAGAGATCATATGCCAAAAGACATTCCTTGAGATACGCAACACAAAATAATAACATAAAATATTCATATGTATCGATCGATGAACACTGAACTACTGGATGCTTTGCTCTTCCTTGTTTGTAGTCAATATAACTATCAATATGATCGAATGATGATGTGCATATCCAATCATCAGTTAGGGTTTCCATCAATAAAACACCAAATAATATTAGCATTGTCTCTTGCCAATAGATCTTACTCTAATAGCGTGGATCACTCAAATGAAGAGTGAAGTGAATGAATCTATGATATATTTTTTTGCTAAATTCAATAGATTCGTGCCCTGAATTAATGCTACTAAAAGACCATCCGAATAAACGCAAAATTTTTTCTTCATCAATGTGCAACACCTAGATATTAGCCTCCTTCTAAAAAGACAACTGGTGAATACCTTGGAGGCCACACAAGCACTTTCCATTGAATTATCTAAGATGATTTTATTTTATTTGGAAAAAGGAAAAGAGAGTTGCATACGAACAAGGTGCTTCCAACTACTTCATTGAATCCTATGATTCAAAGACTGGCTAATGACATCATTACCATCAAAAGTTAATTGCCAAAAAGTAATCAGCCCTATTAAGATATTTCAAGAAACAAAAATTATCAACCAAGAAATAAAGCGCTTCCTCTACCTCCAACTCGAGAAAGATTGGAAATTAAGGCTCCACCTAGAGACAATAAAAGAAATATGTCCACCTTCAACCTCACATATGATCATGATGGCTTTGAATTTCTTGAGAAATAGGTTCATGCAGATGATATCCATGAAAGAGGTCATCGAATATGTCACAGAGGAAGGTAATTCATTTAATTGATATATCGACTCTACAAATGGATATCTTGAATTTGAACCCAATGATGATAGAGTAGGGGATGTCTACATCACCCTATATGAGCCTACCTATGCTTATATCACAAGTAGTCAACAACATAAAGATCAAAAAGGTAATCAAAATTCTCCCAACGTTTTACTTACTAGAACTAGTGCAATTTCATTAGGTGAAAATGTGTCACAAACGATAACTAAGGATTCCTACAAAAATCTGAGTGTTCATCCATTTAAAAATTGACTAGAACTTTTGATATTGTGGAATTCTATAAATATTTTAAAGTATATATTTGACATGAATAATATTTAAGAATGAATCCTAAATATTTAGATAGATTAATCGAATATATTAGGCCAAGACATTCTAAGTCACATGCTGGTCTAGATGAGCAAATGGTTGGTTCTTAGAATTCAACAACCAACATGACCTCTAATAGTAGACCATATTCATGACAAAGATTTGATGAGAATCCAAATCCTTCCTATGTATTATTATTTGTGAGGGGTTTAGGGTGAATAATTCCATCACTGACTCAAGTGTCTCTGATAATGTTATGCCTACAAAAATTGTACATGCTTTGGGAATGGAAATTTCCAAAAAAAATTGAAAATTTTACTCTATGGACTTTAAACAAGTCCCCTTTATTAGACAAATTAAATATGCTCAAGTTGCGCTCACAACCTATCCAAACAAATGACTCAAACTCACTATCCTTGTCATGGACATACCTACCAGCTATGGTATGCTTTTGAGCAGAAATTTTGCAAAGATTTAGGAGGTGAAATACAATTAGATTAGTCATATGCTACCATACCTATTGATATTTAGAAAGTTTTTGTTGAATTTGAATAAAAATCTAAGATAACAATATTGAAATTTGGAGATCCTAAAGCACAAATTCTATTTGAAGAAATTGAGTTCGGGAACTACATGTTGTTTTAAGATGAAGATAAAGGAAATAGTATAGATACCACAAAATTGTAACCAAAGCTTTGTATAATGGAATTTGATGGAAGTTTCTCCAACTCTAGGTCAAGGGTAGGAATGGTTCTTATTTCTCCTACTGGTGACAAATTTCCTTTCTCTTATAAGTTGAAATTTGTAAATCCAAAAAATACTATAGAATATGAAGCTCCCTTATTAGGGTTAGTTGAGGAAAATTGAATGGGGATAAATATGCTTAGGGTTTTGGGAGATGCAAAATTTATTGTCAAGAAGGTACAAAATTTTTTATATATGAAGAATGAGAGGTTAAGACATTACTGAAATCGGGTATGAAATTCAATTAATGATTTTGATGCTTTTTCAATAGAATCTATTCCTATGGAACTAAATTCTAGAGTTGAATCATTAGCAGTCTCTGCCTCCCTACTACTCCCACATCTAGATTTCAAGAAAAAATCCTATAGGATCAATTTAATCTATAGATATAATGTCCCCGATAACACTAACCATTGGAAGGTGTTTGAAAATGATAAATAGATTCAATCCTTCTTGGAAAACATTGAAGTTTTTGCTCAATATTTTTTTGAAGGGATCATTAATGAACGTAAGGAGTTTTGTCTTAAGAACATGGATCACTTGAAATATGGAATCATTCAATTGACGGACAACAATATTCCTAAGGGATTGGTCTCTCTAGAGGACTTATTCAATCAACACGATCAGTCCATAAAATGGAAGATGAGTAAATTATTTAATCACTCTAGTGAGTACAAAGTGGTAAATCTCTGAGACCTAGACTCTCCAAAGATGGTCTATATTGGAAAAAAAAATTCTCCAAAAAGAAAAAGAAAATTAATATCATTACTCATCAAGTGGAAGGATTTTTTTCTTGGTGCTAAAATGATCTAAAGAACTTCATGGATGGGAAATTTCAGCATTGTATTATGCTAAAAGAATGGATAACTAATTTGAGACATAAACAAAGGAACTATAATCCTAAGGTGATGAATGTAATTTTTAGCTAAATTGACAAGATTTTGAAGGCTCGTATAGTATATCCCATACATCATTCTACTTGGGTGGAAAAAATTGTTCTATTCTACAAGAAAAATGGAGAAACAAGAATATGCATGGTGTGAACCCCTAAACCTGCATATGCACAAAGGAAGTCAAATGTTGTTAGTGTTAGTTCAAATATGCATGTAACAATGAGGGATTCCCCATAAAATCCATCTATCTAAAACTTAACTTAGGAAATGAAGAACACAATGAAATTTCAACATTTAAATCCTAATTAAGAAAATAGCATTATGATCCTATGGGGGAATTGGTGCCAATGATATGTTTCAATTGGCCCTTTCCCAATTCCTAAGTTGCAAATGTTGATTGATTGGAGAAATGGTCAAATCTCCAAAGAGATTTGAGCATAACTTTTGGTGCAAATGTGAAATTGATAGGAATGGTGAATGAGGATTGCAAAATCAGTTCTCACTTGAAGGGAGTAACTTTGCATATGAGTTGTGGATGAAGATTGAGGAGAAGAGTCTCCAATTTATAGATTTCAATCTTGGAAGAATGAATGAAAATAAGTAATGTGGGATAAAAGATAGTTCAATGGCATTGTACCACTTGTCCAAATGTGATTGGATGAGGAATGCGCAAGTTTTGGCCAATGTGCCAATAAATGCAATTAGGTGGCATTTCAAACTTGAGAAATGACATGTTGAAGAGGGAAAAGAAATGAATTTATTGTCACTTGGCTCAAGGTCAAAGACATGTAAGAGGCTTTTAATGCCTTGTTGGAAGGACCAAGTCCACTTGGACTTTTTGAATTCAAAAGAGGAATATTCCCTTTTTGATGCTTTGTGAGGGAAAATACAGAATTTAGTAAATCAAATAAATTGATTTATTGTGCAACTTGCATTCTCTAGAAGTTTTTAATGAAAGAGATTAACTTAATCAAATTTTTGATTAACTTAATGAAGAATTAGGTGATGTGACAATTTAGACTTAGATTTATGAATTGATTTAAGCCCAAAATTGAGAGGAAATGATTAATTAAATAAATGATTTGATTTATTTAATAAAGAAGGAAAGTGTTAGATTAAATCAAATAAGGTTTAATTTATTTAATTTAATGAGAAGACTTTAGGGATTTTAATCAAATAAAATGATTTATTTATTAAACAATAATGTAGGGTTAATTAAATTAAACTGATTAATTTAATCAAAGGAGGTGATAGACTTAATCCAATAAATAGTGATTTATTGAATTAAAGGATAGAAAGTGATGAAATGCTGAGAATTTGATCTGAGAGGAAATGTTGTTAGTAATCGGGATCAGGTGTGCCAAAATGAACTTGTACATTTTCCATGTCTACATTTTGCCCCTCTTTGAAGAAATGTACTTGTTGCATTGGTTCAAAGAATAACTGTTGTAATCAAAGTTCAAAATTTTATCGATTTTTAGATGCCCCACTACTGCCCCAGTGGAAGGATATTGCTGGATATTGCCCCCTCAAGAGATCGGATGAAAATTTTGGATTTTTGGATGGTCTCGCGAAAAAAAGATGACAAGGTGCCCGATAAGCCAGAAATGCCCCAGAGTGCCGTAAAACTGCCTAAAAAAGTCAAAAGGGATGCAAAACGACTCTCAGTTGGACGAAAATGGGCTTAGGGGACCTAAACCCAAGCTGGAAGGTCAAATTAGGTCAAACCCTAATTTTTAGGCTTAAATAGACTGCGAGGGGTCATTTTCAATTTATTTTGCAATCTTAGCCTTTAGAAAATTTCAAATTTTAGCTCTGAGTTTGAGTGGAAATGGCACAACGATAGCTTCCCAGGCACGTGACGAAGAGGGTTCGGACACATCAGCAGCCAGTCAATGCAAAATCCGTGGTATGTACCCCTATCCATCTTTTAATTTCATCATTTTACGTGCATTAAATAGGGTTAAGAGTCTATTCAAACTACGCGGTGCCATATAGTACCACGAAAAGTCCCTTATCACAACTGTGCGGTCCTGTATTGCACCGCATATGTGAACTGCACCACGCGGGGCAATTTGCAATTTGTCATTTAGTTGGCCAAAAGTTCTTCACCTTCCATTCTTCACCACGCAGGTCAGTTAGAAAATTAGGGTTTGCATTAAATAGGACCGCATATGAAAAGTGCACTACGTGGGTCACTTTGCAACCGGTAAAATGGAAAACTCCACCGCGGCGGTGTAGTTTGGAACTTTCCATACTATGCTACACCCGCAAACAGCGCCACACTTGCTAGTTTGAGGCAGATTTTGACTTTTAAACTTAATTTTTTCTGACGCAACAGCTTTCCCTGTGCAGGAGGAGCCTGGCGTACTCTATTCATGGGAGCATCAATGGCCAGTACTTAGTAGATTAGGAGCTATGCTCGAGCTAGTCCAGGAGCATCTTGGTGCCATTGGCCTTTGGTACATTGTGTATGCCCCTGCTATTTGGGCTCATCTAGGCATGCTTACGGCTTTGGCGGAGCGATGGCATAGTGAGCCCTCCTCCCTCCACCTTCCTACTGGAAAGGCCACCATCACACTTGATGACATGTGGCACATTCTCTGATTACCCATTCACGAGACTCGAGTCATCTATGATCTAGACGCTGGCAGAGAGGCCTATTACGGAGTGATGCAGACAGATGTTATTGAGTTTTGTGATGGTCAGATTGACCTGGAGCTATATCATGATCGAGTGCACATGTACCGACTGATTATAGCTGCTATTATCTCAAGCCTTGTAGTACCTAATCAACGGGGCTGATATTTTAGTCTAGGATGGGGACTTGCATGGCATCAGATGGTTCATCAGAGGGAGTGCTTTGCTTGGGGATTGGTACTACTGGCATCCCTCTATAGGGATCTTCATGAGTTTGTTTACTTAGATAGTAGGTCCATTGGGGTAGGAGGCACTTTACTGCATGTGTGGGGCTGGGAGAGGATCCTAGTGCTTCATCCAGACATCACACCAGTTCCTTTGGAGATAGATGATCCCCTCATTTGGCGGTACGGTGGGGCATTGATGCATTTTTCATTTACTGGCGCAAGTGGTATTCTGCACTGGCGGTGAGTTCTCGATGAGATGAGAGAGTTCGTCTGGAGACCGTGGATGGATATTGGTCCATGGGGAGATGATGTCCAGCAGCACTCCTTCGCTCGACAGGATAGGTTGATGTAGGGCCGAGAGCATACTATGATTGAGAGGTACCTTCCAGATAGGGTTGCTCACCAGTTCGGGGAGGTTCAGGACAGGCTCGATGACCAGTATGTGGCCATCTTTGCACGTACTACTAGGGAGACAGCATGGGGCCAGCCCATCTCGGCAGTCGAGGCGGTGACCTTGTTTAGGGAGTTGGTGGCTCAGCCATGGCCATATGATTAGGGGTCGGTAGATGCAGGAATTACCATAGCCTACAGGGCATGGTTCAGACCTCCCCCCAGGTTGACAGTTCTAGGCGCGATTGTCGTGCGGCATAGACGCAGGGGTTGGGTAGATGGTAGGGGGTGAGGTAGAGGATGAGGTGAGGCACCTCCTTATCAGATACCTCCTAGGGATAGGGCCTAGTAGTCACCTATCTGAGTAGGAGATCAAGATGATCAGCCGAGGGTAGATCCTTAGCAGCAGCCAGTAGGGCAGCCAGTAGGACAGCCAACAAGATAGTCAGCAGAGCAGCCCAATCATTGAGATGTGCTGATTCAATAGCTATAGGGGTAGGTACAGGTTTTGACTGTGGAGAGAGACCAAGAATGATCTAAGAGGGATCAGGAGATAGGCCGACTGTGGTAGTTAGAGAGTGTAGCATCCTCATCCCGGGCCCGATCGATTGATATTCGGGATTACAGAGAGGCTATCAAAGAGGCCGAGTACTATTGGTATCATTATCAGTAGGTAGTGCGACCAGACCATAGAGTGTGAGACTTCTCTCAGTAGACAAGGAGGCGTCCAATAGAGGCACATGGTGAGAGATAGGATGGGGAGGGTAGCAGCCAGCAGGGCCCGCCCGTGTTTTGATCACTTACAGTTTTGCTTTATTTTTGATATACGGGCTGCAGTATTTTGGCCTTATTGTATTATGTATCTAATGGACACCTGATCCAATTCTGTATTATAACGGTGATTTTTTGATGATATATGAGATGATTCACCTTTTTATGATGTACATGCAAATATGTGAATACAAATATGTGATGTTATGAGATGTTTATATCTTTATGGTTCATTTGATGCAGTGTATGTAATGAATGCTTTTGTTTTTTGTATTTTCCGTGCTTTAAATGATGTAATGCATATTAATGATGGTAATGAATGCAAATGATAATGGTAATGGTTGTAGATGATAATGTATGATGTAATAATGTCTTTCAGATGCTTAGAATAACAAATTTATATTATTCCTCATAACTTAAGATATTGATATGATGCAATGCTTTTTCAATGTTATCTATCTAGTGGGTGCAGGATGTATGCATGGGTGATGTTTTGATTACTGTTATAATACCATGTTAGTGTGGAAAGAAGGTAGAAGAAATGTAGAATTAATGAGTTAGTGAGGATGATAATGGTGATTTTATATTTGCATATAGGAATTGAGATCTTCAAAGGGTCAATTGCATTATGTCTGATAAAACACATAGGTACAATGCATCGAGGTATTAAGAACCAGGATGGCGTGGTACCTAGTGTGATGGACTTTGACTTGAAAATTAGATAGGAGTATTTTTGTTCACACTTAGCATTCATACTTTATTTAGGATGTAGTTTAGACATTATAAACATCTCGGACCAAAACACAAAAAAGCAAGCTTTCCTATGTAGTCAACAAGATACTTAAAATATCCTCCCTACAAACTAAGCAAAACATGCATAACTAAGTTATTTTACAAGTGTATCCCACAAGCATAGAAGATAAAAAGATAATGATTGCTGCCCCATTCCTTTCTCTCTAAACCTATTTTGTTTAGGCATCATCGAGAGGTCCTTGGAGTGAGCGCAAAATAAGATAAGTCAAAAAGACCAAATAAAGTAAACAAACAAGCTAATGTTCTTCATACCACTCGCCAAGGCTAAACTACTATGAGGTACCTGATGCTTATGTCCATCATAGGAAAGCTTCATCCTAGGACATGTAGTGATGAGGATTTTGGTGGGACCGATTGGGTGATAAGCTATTGATGCTCTGAGATGACTGACTTGCTTGCTTACTGCTCTAGACTTGAGACTTTGACGATTAGGGTGTTCACTTTGAGACCTGCTAAACTTGCTTTTGACTGACTCACCAAAGGGTGAAAGTGATGATTGACTTTATTATGAGTGAGATGATCACGGGTGAAAGAAATAATGAAATGGATGCACCATTTTGGATTTTCAGATATTTTGAGGCTGTTTTTGGTATTTTCACATTTTTTAATGTTTTTGGATTTTCAAGATCTATGACGAACAAACTAACCTAAAGACCTATCCTAGGGGTCTCGGGAGCTGATTCGTAGATGAGCCTTGCCTACGTTATACATGCAGAGACCATGTAGTTTGACTGATGACACAATTGACTTAATGAAAAGATGGATGGGCAAACGGATTGCCAATGTGACGGATGCCTAAAGACTAACCCTAATTGTCTCAGGGGATGATCAAAGATCAACCTTACCTACATTCAAGCTCAGAGATGATGTAGTTTGACAAGGTGAAAGACTGGTTTGATGATAAGATGAATTTTTGAATATTTTCCAATATTTTGACATGTTTTTGATGATTTTTCTGATGAGATTTTGAATGTATTTGGATATTTTTTATAGTTTTCCAAAAAAGATCACGAGAATATACATGAATCCGATCTGATGTTGCAAGAACGTGCCCCCAGTGTGGTGCAATAGAGTACTTTGATAAAGGTAGGATAGACTGACCTTAGAAATGCCAAGTAGTTCCATGGTGTAGACACCAATGCAGGCTATGGTATGGATGTGAGCGGATGAGTGGATGAATGAGTCATGCAGATCCTGGTAGATGGGGAAGGTGCTTTATTTACACTTGTTGCCTGTTTGCTACGTTTTCACCAAGGTACTTGCCCAAAGCGCCACCGAAGTGGTTTTCACTAGAGTACGGAATTTTTCTTTTTACTATTTTCAATCCTTTTCTGATTTTTTTGGATTTTTGTATATTTTGATTTTTTTTGTTGTCGCCAAGATGCCTATTTGCCAGGTTTTCAGCAAGGTGACCATTTCTTCAGGACTTTTTCTAATTGTTTTTGTGTTTTCGGTTCTATACCATGCAAGATTTAGGCATAAAACTTTTTGAGGTGTGAACTGTTCATGGGCTCTTGTAGGGGCTTACCTTCTGGTGTCGATAACTGATATGCCCCCAATTTGTAGCTTGCAGTGATGATACAGGGTCCTAGCCAGTTGGGCTCAAACTTTCCCTTTGTATCCCGATTTGGCACATTCTTTTGGTTTTCTTTCAACACGAGGTCACCAACTTGGAAAGTGTGTTGTCTGATCTTCTTATTGTAGTTCCTTTTTAGGCAATTTTGGTACACTTGTAGATGATTAAGGGCATCCATGTGCCTTTCATCTAGTAATTCCAGCTCATTGAGTCTTGTGACCCTGTATTCCTCACCTGTGATGAGGTTTTGTAGTGATATCCTCAACGATGGGAGCTTGATCTCAATGGGGAGGATGGCTTCTAATCCATAGACCAGAGAGAATGGGGTGGCGCCTGTTGGCATATGGATGCTGGTGCGGTAGGCCCATAAGGTGGGATTTAGTTGTAGATGCCAGTCAAGACTAGAGTCATTGACTATTTTCTTGAGGATTTTCAAAATGGTTTTATTTGTAGCTTCTGCTTGGCCATTGCCTTGTGGGTAATATGTAGTGGAAAAACGGTGTTGGATTTTGAATTTTTCACATAAATCACAGACATCCTAATATTTGAAGGGCATCCCATTATCAGAGATAATGGATTAGGGAACACCATATCGGCAAATGAGGTAATTCAAGATGAACTTGGATATTTGTTTTCCTGTAATGCAGGTCATGGGAATTGTTTCGACCCACTTTGTGAAATATTCGATGGCGGTGATGATGAACTTGTGGCCATTGGATGAGGTGGGTGATATTTTACCAATGAGATCGAGCCCCCATTGTGAAAAGGGCCAAGGTGTAACAATGGGATGCAGTTCTTGAGCTGGTGCATGAATAAGGTCTCCATGTTGTTGACATTGTAGGCATTTCCTGACAAAGTTGTGTGCCTCTCTTTCCATCGTCGGCTAGTAGTACCCTGTTCTCAGCAACTTTTTAGCCAAGGTCATACCACTTGAGTGTGACCTACATGTGCCATTGTGTACCTTAGTTAGAGCAGTCAAGGATTCCTCAGGTTTTAAACAATGTAGGAAGGTTTCGTCGGTACTTCTTCAGAAGAGGGTCTCTCCTAAGATGATGAATCGTGAAGTCCTCTTGACAAAAGTGTGTTTTAGGTTCGGGGTGATCTCAGTGGGGAGGATTCCTAACTTTAGGTAGGTGTATATATCATGATACCAAAGATCATCGGGACCAATGAGTTCACACATGTATTCTGACTCTGGTACCTCAAATGTGGGTACGAGAAGCTGTTCTACGAGGAATTCATGTTTTGAGACGTTGCGAGGGATGTCCAGTAAGGATCCAATTGTCACCATTGCATCAGTCGCTTTGTTGTTTGTCCTTGGTATCTACTCAAAGGTAATGTTGATGAAAGATTCCTTGAGACTTTCTACGACCTTTTTGTATGGTGCGAGCTTATCATCCTTCATTTGGTATTCACCATTCACTTGGTTGATGATAAGTTGTGAGTCCCCATAGACTTTTAATGCCATGATTTGCCATTGTGCTGCAATTTTGAGGCCTATGGTCAAAGCCTCATATTCTACAATATTGTTAGTACAAGGGGATGCCAGCTTTTATGATCTAGGTATGTAGTCTCCTTGTGGCATGATGAAGAATACACCAACTCTTGATCCATGTTGTGTGTGAGAGCCATCAAAGTATAACCTCTTGTGGTCTGCTGCACCAAGGTTAAAAAGGGACTCATCTAGGAATTCTGATATGAGTGGGTTATCTGTGTAGAGGGGAGCTTCTGCCAACTAATTTGCAATGACTTGTCCTTTTATGGATTTTCACTCTACATACTCGATATCATGTTTAGATAATATCATTACCCACTTAGCCATTCTACCTGTAAGCACTGCTTTTGACAATAGGTATTTTAGAGGGTCTATTTTGTCAATCAACTTGATTTGGTTCGCTAGCATGTATTGTCTGAATTTTTGAGCCACCAATACTAGTGCTAGGCAAGCTTTTTCTATTGACGTGTAATTGAGCTCATGTCCCACCATTATTCTACTGATGTAGTAGATAGCCCACTCCATTCCCTTTTCATCATGTTGGGCTAAAAGGGCCCCTAGGGTGGTTGTTGTTGTAGAGATATATAGGATTAATGGTTTCCCCACAATTGGTGGCATCAACACAGGTGGTGTAAGTAGATATTCTTTTATTTTGTTGAATGCTTGCTTGCATTAGTTGTCCCATCTGAAAGCTACTCCCCTGTGAAGTAGATGTGAATAGGCAATCTGTTTATCTGCCAGTTGTGCTATGAATCTCTGGATGGACTAGAGTCTACCTTGCAATCCTCTTAGTTGTTTTAACGTCTTTGGTGCTTCCATTTCAAGGATTGCTTTTACCTTTGCAGGGTCCACCTCTATTCCTCTCATTGAAACTATGTATCCTAGAAACTTTCCTGATTGTACCCCAAAGATACACTTCTTTGGGTTGAGTCTAACCTTATATTGTTCAAGCCTATCAAAGATAGCACTTAGAGTTGCTATATGGTCTTGTCTCTTCTTTGATTTAGCCAGTATGTCATCTACATAATCTTCAACTATTTTATGGATCATGTCATGGAAGATTAATGTCATGGCTCTTTGGTATGTAGCTCCTGCATTTTTCAACCCAAATGGCATTACGTTCCAGCAATAGGTGCCCCAAGGACATGTGAATGCTATCTTGTGTTGGTCTTCTTTTGCGATCATTATCTGATTGTACCCTGAGAAGCCATCCATTAGGGAGACCATCTCATGTCTGGCCGTCATATCCACTATCATGTCAATGTTGGGTAGTGGAAAGTCATCCTTGGGACATGCTTTGTTTAGGTCTCTGAAATCAGTGTAGATGCGGATGCCCCCTTTTGGTTTTGAGACTGGCACAAGATTAGATACCCATTCTGGATAGTCAATCGGGCATATGAAGCCAACATCTAGAAGTTTTTGCAGCTCAATCTTTACAAGCAAGGCTATTTGTGGGTGCATCTTCCTTAGCTTTTGTCTGACTGGTTTTGCTCTGGGGTAAACAGCCAAATGATAAACTACTACTTCAGGGTCCAAGCCTAGCATGTTTGCATAGGTCCACACAAAATTCACCTTTCTTTCCTTTAGGAATGCTGACAATAGTTCTTGTTCTTCTTCTAGGAGGGATTCTGCGTAGAAGGTGATTTGTGGCTCTATTTTTATTCCTAAGTTCACTGGGTTGCATTGTTCTGCCAATACTGCTAACTTCTCCTGATGTAAAGCAGTAAGGGAGAGATTGAATCCATCATCCTTTGGCACCTCGAGGAGGTTTTCACCATCGGAT
This sequence comes from Sequoiadendron giganteum, assembly GCA_007115665.2. NCBI lineage: Eukaryota > Viridiplantae > Streptophyta > Pinopsida > Cupressales > Cupressaceae > Sequoiadendron > Sequoiadendron giganteum. The sequence goes on along the minus strand of CM021101.1, from coordinate 57,475,192 downwards.
GCATCCTTTATTTTTACTATTTTATGGTTAGAGAGTGCCACAGTGTTGTTTTCACTCAATAACTCCGAGCTTATTCTTGATCTTTTCCTTTTGTGACTGAAGGACTCAATCATCTCCCCATAGTATGCTTGTTTATCTAGTGTGATGTTGAATCCAACTTTGTGATCTCCGCATGGGATTGTATCCCTTAGTCCCATAAATTCTGAGAGAGCCTCATCATTTTTGAATGAATCTAGAATTGGTGGTCCTCGTTGGTCGTGATCGATGAGTTGGGGGTACACTAATTGAATTTGGTGTGTTTGTTGGATTGGCTTAGTGGGTGAGGCACTAATCATTAACAAGGTGGACTGCTCAAAAATCCTAGGGAGACTTGCTATGGTATTCTCATCATCACTACTAGCACACACATTGGTAATGTCAAAGGTGTAATTGTCAAGTGGGATCCCTAACCAAATGGGTGGTCTAGGGACTGTTGTTATTACCTGAGGGGAGGACCAGATTGCTCTTCTGGGTGTACCTCTACCATGTATGGTTATACTTAGAGGGGTATAGCCGAGGCCAATGTTTCACATCCTTCTTTCCACCATGATGGGCTCCAACCATCCATCACTATTTCTTCCTAGGCTTTCATTCCTATTATAGCCCATGTCGAACATCATTTGTAATCCTCTATTTGTTTCCTCCATGGGTAGGGTGGGAGTGGGTCTTTCATCTTGGTACAAAGTTTTTGTGATATCCTCCTCATCTACATTCTCCCAATTGAGATCCCCCCAATGGTGGAATCCAACAAGTTCCGTTCTAGTGCGAATAGGTGTTTGAATCAATTGGTTGCCAATGTGACCTAGGAGATTGTGGTAACTCTCCTACAACAAAAGCATTTTTCATTCTATAATCACCACATCCATTGTCCTGTATCATGTTTTTGATCTCGGATATATCAGGGATGGCGGGTGTCTCTGTCATAGAAGTGGAAGCGAGATTAGCTGGGTTTATGTATGAAGTGGATGGTCCTTCATCATTTTTAGGTACTTGAGGGATCTTGTAAGACTTGGCTTCCAAGTTTTTGTAGTAGGCGAAAGGTTCGAGATCCCCATGTATAGTAACCTCTTCATTTTGATATGAGAACTTAATGCATTGGTGATAGGTTGAGGCCACTGCCTTCATTCCATGTATCCATGGGCATCCCAGGAGGATGTTGTAGGGTAGATCAAGGTCAAGAGCTTGGCAGGTTGTTTCCATGGTTGTTGGCCCCACTTAGATGGGGATCTTGATAGTGCCCTAAGACACTCTTTCCTAGTCATCATATGCTCTTATTGTGATGCTTTTTTTTTTATTGATGGAATCCTCGGTGAATCCCAATTTTTTTATGAGTTTCAGCGAACAAATATTAAGACTTGCACCACCATCTACTAGGACTCTTTTGACTTTCTTTTTATGGATTAGGACTTGGAGGTGGAGTGCGCGGTTATGAGATGGTTGTGGGGGGGAAATCTTTGTCAAAAAATGTGATGATATTTCGGGTAACGATGTTACCCACCATAGCCTAAAATTTTTCTGTGTCGAGGGTGGTAGCAAAGGACGATGCAGCTAGTGCTTCATCCAGGATCTGTCTATGGGTGGCAGATATTTTTAGTAATTCCATATGGAGATTTGTGCAGGTGTTCTTTTCAGCTGGTCAATTACATTGTAATCATAGGGCACAACCTTTGTGTTGGTAATGGGGGTCTTAGCAGGTGCCCGAGTAATGGTAACCTTTCTGCCTCGTGTGGTGACTCCACAGTCATTGTTGGCTCCCTTGATATTTATGACAGTAACCATCTCGTTGACACATCTGACTATCTCCTCGTATACTAGATTAGCACTAGCATACTTTTGCTTATCCTTATTATTCCCTTGGTTATTTCCTTGATTGTTCCCTTGGTTATGATTTAGCATCAGATTCATGTAGATTTTCAGGTCTTGGTTTCCGGCTGGTTGCTCGATGTTAATGACCTTATCCTCGATGAGGTCTTGGATGATATTCTTGAGTCTCATGCAGTTGGTGGTGGTGTGTCCTTTGACTTTGTGGAAGTCACATAGGAGATTCTCATTGTACCACGGCGGTTTGGTCATGGGCTCCGTGTATTGTTCGAAGTTAGAGATCTTGATTAAATTCTCTTTGACCAATTTTTTCATGACAGACTCAATCGATTCGCCAAGGGCTGTGAACTTCCTCTTGGGGGGAAACTTGTTGCGGGGAGTTGGTCCTCCTTAATTACCCACATTGTTGACTTGGCTGGTGGAAGGTGGTTGTCCCACTACCGCATTAGTCTACACATTATTGTGATTATGATTTTGCAGTTGATGATGGTTTTGGGTATTTTGCTTAGGAGCACTGATGACTACCTTAGCATTGACCACGCCGTCATTCATGATATTTTTGTTCCTCGACCATGTTAGAGGCTTACCATTGTAGTTGTTAGACAGGCAGTTATCCTGTGGTGGATTGAATGTTGGTGCACCTTCTCGTGCCTTAAGGGCTCTTTCAATGTTGAGCACCTTTGGAATTAGTTGGTCGTATGATGTGATGCACTGCATTTTCAAGTACAACGCCAAGTTTTTATCAAGGTTGGCTATGATGGTGTAGACTTGTTGTTCTTCTAGCATAGTCCACTTGCTTTGATTGGCCTTGGATCACCATCTTTGCAAGAAGGATGCGAATAACTCTCCTTTCTCTTGTTTGAGTGCAGATAGTTCTTCTAAACTGACATTTGCACCCATATTAAAAGCGTAATTTTTAAGGAAAGCCTCCACTATTTCCTCAAATGTTTTAATGCCCGTGGGTAGGCGAGAAAACCATTCCATGGCTGGACTAGTTAGGCTTCAGGGGAAGAGCCACATTAGATACGTGTCATCATATGCGACTTCCATGTAGTGCACCTAAAATTCCCTGACGTGGTTTTCAGGGTTGCCTATTCCATTGTATTTATCAAATTTGGGGATCTTGAATCCCTTTGGAAATTGTACCATGATGAGACTTCTATCGAATGGATAAGGGCACAAGTTGCCTGGTGTCCTTGTGGTTTTTCCTACTTGCAAGTCCAACACCTGCTGCGAGAGTAGTTTGATTTATGTTGCAACGTCTTTGCTTGGATCGAGGGGTGGGACGAATGAGTTCTAAGGTGTTTGGGAAGTGCACGTGGTGGGAGGAGTACTGGTGGGCATTTGCTGCAAGCTTGGCTGTATGTTTAGGGCTTTTTGGTAGGTCTACATTTGTGCCAACAATGCTTATTGTTGATCTTGTTGTTGCTATTCCAATAGCGCTTGCTGTTGGTCCATCTAATGTTGTTCCCATGAAGCCTGTTGTTGGTCAAGTTTTTGTTGAGCTAGTAACACTTTTTTTTGGTCTAACTGTTGTTGCGCTAATAATTCTTGTTGTTGGTTGAGCTGATGTTGTGCCAATAAAGCTTGTTTTTTAGCTTGGTGATGTGCCTAAAAGTCTTGCAAGGCTTGTTGGTAGGCTTGCAGGTGGATTGCTTGCAATTGCACTTGGTATTGAGCTTGTGCCTGCTGTTGGGCTTGAGCTTGGGCTTGTTGCTTTTGCTAGAGTATTCTTCGCTGGTTTGCCTTTTGGAAGGTTTGGATTAGAGTGGTGATTGAATTTGTTGTGTTGGCTTTTGGTGGAATTGGTGGTGGAGTAGGAATCATGCCAACTGTCATGGCGGGTGGAGGGATTGTGGTGGTGATTGTGATTTGGGTTGTCGGAGGGGTGTTTGAGATGATTGGTCCTTGAGGAGGCATGCTTTGGGAGACTTGAGGACCAATGGATGCATTAACTGTGGTGACAAGAATAGTTGCAATTTGTTGTGAGGATATGGGCAAAAGAAGCGGGTTCAAAATGGTGGTCGGATTGCTTGGGTTGGCAAAATTTTTGATGGGGAAAGGTGGAAGACCTATTCCAAGAGGGGATGCAGATGCGAAAGGAAGCGGGGGAAGGGATGATGCACCACTTTGGAAAGAGAACGGATTGATAGCTTCTATCATTCCAAACAAGCCAACTTCCTCACGTGGTGGGGCAGTTGGTATGTTCAATTGATAGGCTGGTGTGGCATGAAATGAGGATGAACCAGCGGGATTATGAAATGTGAGTGGGATGTATCGGTGAGATGGGTTTTCTAGAATAAATGTAGCTGGTGTGGGGGTGATGATTGCTTCTTTATTAGCCACAAGGTGGCGTTTTTGCAATTCTTGGAACATGGCACTCCCTCTATTCACATTCAGGGAGGTTGGTGTGATGATTGATGTGGTGCAAGGTACTTCTTGATTGATGTTTGACAATGGGGATGTATCTATACTAGTGCTTATGTTAAGGTTGGGAGGGGGCATGACCCCTCCTCTTGCTATTGAATTTATGTACTCGAACATAGCACTAATAATTTTGTGGTTCTCTGGATTTTGAACCATTTCCATGATTTCATTTGGTGTCATCCCCATGTCTTCATTTGTGTTGTCCTCTTGATGAATCTCCTCTTGAGGATTTTGTGATGATAAGGGAGAGTTGCTTGGGGGATTGCTTGATTCTGCTAGATTCACTTCAGTGTTTAGATGAATCATGTCCATAGAAGCTGATATTTCTCTGATATTCTCCATGTCCTTGTATTGAGATCTTGTGTGGACCATAAAAAATAGGGATTTGTTCTATCCTAATCCTTTAGTTCCAAAAGAGAAGAACTAAGGAAGTTAAAAGATCAAAGATGGTGATAATGGTGATGGGTTAAATGGATGGGGTGAGTGATTGAAACCTTTGAAGAACTTTTGAAGGTATCTACTAAACTTGTAAGGGCCTTTTGATTTGATTGATTGTGATAATTTGACTAGATGCATTAAGTCAAACAAGATTGTTTGTGAAGTTGTTTTCCCTAGGAGGTTGTGTTATCCTAAGGGAACTTGCACAAATGGATGAATTGACAAGGTGTGTTATGCCAATGTGATTGAGAACCAATAGACTTTAAGAAGTTGTGTTATCTCAAAGAAAATTTGTTCAATTTTTTAAGACTACGTTGGCTAAGTGTGTTAAGCCAAGGTATGATGATGTTGATTTAGCCCTCTAAGGTTAGCGTGATGATTGATTCTAGAGTTCTCAAAAAGGTTTGATGATGAAATGAGATTCGGTTGATGGAGGAATGGATGAGAATGACAACTTTGATCTTGAACCTTAACCTAGATGTGACTCTCTACAAAACCTCGGTATTGAAGAACATGCTAGACTTCCTATGGGAGAAATGAAAACCTTTGAAAAAGTTCAAGATTTTGTTGACAATAAAATTCATACAATGCGAGATTATTCCTTGAGGCCTTTTTGTAGAAATTGTATACAAGTCTCTCCCTTACTTCAAGGAGCATCTCAAGGCATTGCTCACGGATTTTTAGGCTCACTTTCTTGAACTTTGGCTTTGGGATTTTAATCTTGCGGGAAATCATTGGAAACAAAACATGTGAAATTCAATGTCTCTTTATCTTGGTTAAATGAGGTTCTTTTTATCCAAGACACTTGCTTGCTTAGGTTTTCAAACTATATGTCTAGTGTCCCATTTTATTTCTTCATCCCACAAGGTCCTTTGTGTGGAAATCGAGGGAAAAAAAGGGAAAAATTTCCCTATGTTTATCCTTATTGGAAACAAATGATGGTAGAACTTGTACACTTAGAAACCTCTAGGAATGTGATTCCTAGGGAAAGCAAGAGTGGGCAAGTTCGTCAATAGGTATTTTTTTCCCACAAGGTGTTTTAAATTTCAAGGTTTTTGTGTATGTTCATTTTTCAAATGTTTCCAAGATCAAGCAATGTGTTCTTTCCAAGCACTTTTACACTCCTAGGTTGATCAGGCAATACCTTGTTGGGTTCCCACTTGGATAAATCCAGCTGCGCATATCTTGTGCGAATCGCTAAATGCTTGACCACATTGGCTCCCCTCCACGGCACTCACTTATTCGGGTCAGCCAAGTATTAGTACCCATGAATCTCCCATGGCATACCTTCCATTTCCACAACAAGACCGCATGTTACGTGGGGCAGCTTCAAAGGACATAACCTTTTGCACCAACAAGATAGACAAAGTTTTGGCCTTTTTCTAAACAAGGGGTTCTAATTCAGGCATTCTGTTCATGGGGGATTATCCAACATCGGCGAGAGTCCATTGTTGTCCATCTCATCAGAATAATCCTCATGATATTGGCCTTTGTTCCAATATCGACACTTATATCCCGGGTGGAAGTCGCTTGGCTTTAGCGTGTTCCCGGTTGGGTCATTCCCTTGGGTGATTACTTTTTCCCACAAGGCAGGCCCTCTAAGTTAACAAAAGTGAGCTAACATATCCTGCCGTTCGCACAACCCTTGTTGAAAAACAAAGGGGAGAACCTCCGCAATATATTGTGCTCACACTCACATGTTTTGTTCAATTTTAAGTGCCTAAATCAAATGTGGAGGCAATCTTTTCGACAAGTTAATATCACTAAAATGTTTTTGATTCTCAAGATCGTTACAAAGCGCAAGAGAAGTGCATACACATTTTAATGATGTTAATTTGTTAAAAAGTTTGCAAAACATAAAAGACACATGTTCAATTTTATCCTTCAAAGCAATGATTAGTTCATTTTAGAAGCACCAAAATGAAATGTGAAGTTTGCTTTGTCCAATTTTAAATCCAAATTGAAAACTAGTAAGTGTCTAAAATTCTTTTTAGCCCCTTGGCAACTTTTAAAAAAAAACAAAGTTTGTTTGTTCTTTTTAGATCCCAATGAAAAAATAGTAGCCTAAGGTCAAAGATTTTAACAAATTTTCAAGAAGTGTTGAAGAACACTTAAGTGTTTAGAAACACTTTTCACAAGATGAACATGAAAATTTAAACATTTTTTAAAGCCCAAAGTAAAGTTATTTTTTTCCTAAGGCCAAAGATTTAAAAAAAATTCTCAAGAAGTGTTAAAGAACACTTTTAGTGTTTAGAAACACTTTGGGTTTGTGAAGATAACATGATTATGAACTTCTCCTTTTGCCTCCATCCTACAAAATAACAGAAAAATAGAAAGTGAAAAAAGGAAAAAATAGCAAATCGGGTTAATATTAAAAAACATATTCAAATTTTAAAAAACTAGACTGATCCCGCGGCGGAGTTTAGAAAATATGGTGCTCCTTAATGGATGTGATGTTGTTTAAAAAACATAGGCGGTGCTATACAGTGCCGCACAGTCAACTATATGTGGTGCTCTGCAGAAACAGAGACCGCGGGTGTGGCGGAGTTTTACACACGGTGGAGTTTGGCAGCGGCGATGTTTGGCAAAATTTCAAATTTGATGAGCGGGAAGCAGTTGCGGTGCTATATCATGCCATGGGCTTCAGAAGGTGGGGTGTAATATAGCACTGCATATGAGGCCGTGATGCAATACAGTGTTGCATGTCTGGTACGCGATGCAGTTTCCTGTGTATGAAGAAAAACGTGAAGAAAACCACAGAAATTTGAGGAAAAATGTGTCAAAAAGGTTCAAGCCCTCCTTCTAGCGCAAAAATGTGAACCCCTAAACCTGCATATGCACAAAGGAAGTCAAACATTGTTAGTGTTAGTTCAAATATGCATGTAACAATGAGGGATTCCCCATAAAATCCATCTATCTAAAACTTAACTTAGGAAATGAAGAACACAATGAAATTTTAACATTTAAATCCTAATTAAGAAAATAGCATTATGATCCTATGGGGGAATTGGTGCCAATGATATGTTGCAATTGGCCCTTTCCCAATTCCTAAGTTGCAAATGTTGATTGATTGGAGAAATGGTCAAATCTCCAAAGAGATTTGAGCATAACTTTTGGTGCAAATGTGAAATTGATAGGAATGGTGAATGAAGATTGCAAAATCAGTTCTCACTTGAAGGGAGTAACTTTGCATATGAGTTGTGGATGAAGATTGAGGAGAAGAGTCTCCAATTTATAGATTTCAATCTTGGAAGAATGAATGAAAATAAGTAATGTGGGATAAAAGATAGTTCAATGGCATTGTGCCACTTGTCCAAATGTGATTGGATGAGGAATGAGCAAGTTTTGGCCAATGTGCCAATAAATGCAATTAGGTGGCATTTCAAACTTGAGAAATGACATGTTGAAGAGGGAAAAGAAATGAATTTAATGTCACTTGGCTCAAGGTCAAAGACATGTAAGAGGCTTTTAATGCCTTGTTGGAAGGACCAAGTCCACTTGGACTTTTTGAATTCAAAAGAGGAATATTCCCTTTTTGATGCTTTGTGAGGGAAAATACAGAATTTAGTAAATCAAATAAATTGATTTATTGTGCAACTTGCATTCTCTAGAAATTTTTTAATGAAAGAGATTAACTTAATCAAAGTTTTGATTAACTTAATGAAGAATTAGGTGATGTGACAATTTAGACTTAGATTTATGAATTGATTTAAGTCCAAAATTGAGAGGAAATGATTAATTAAATAAATGATTTGATTTATTTAATAAAGAAGGAAAGTGTTAGATTAAATCAAATAAGGTTTAATTTATTTAATTTAATGAGAAGACTTTAGGGATTTTAATCAAATAAAATGATTTATTTAATTAAACAATAATGTAGGGTTAATTAAATTAAACTGATTAATTTAATCAAAGGAGGTGATAGACTTAATCCAATAAATAGTGATTTATTGAATTGAAGGATAGAAAGTGATGAAATGCTGAGAATTTGATTTGAGAGGAAATGTTGCTAGTAATCAGGATCAGGTGTGCCAAAATGAACTTGTACATTTTCCATGTCTACACATGGATTTTAGAGATTTGAACCAGGCATCACAAAAGGACAATAACCCACTTCGAAACATGGACCGTATTCTACAAACAGTTTTTCACTTAGAGATGATGTCCATGTTGGATGGATTTTTTAGCTACAAATAGATTAATGTGGTTGGAGATGATCAACATAAAACATCATTTACCACTACTTGGGAAAAAATTTCTTACAATACAATTCTGTTTGGGCTTACTAAAATTGGAGAAACATTCCAATGGGATATGGACTTATCTTTTGGAGACCTCAAGAACAAAAACATAGTCATCTATCTTGATGACTTGATAGTATTTTCCAAAAGGAGTGAATCACCTGAGGGATTTGGAACAAGTCCTACAATGATGTACAGAATATGGTATATCCCTAAACCCTCAGAAGTTTGTGTTTGGTGTCACTAAGGGTAAACTTTTGGGCCAGATTGTGTCTAAAGAAGGGATGAGGATTGATTCAGAAAGGGTGAAGGTCATTCTACAACTAAGTCTTCCTTCTAGTGGGACTGGTGTAAAGTATTTTTGTGGTTAGGTAAATTTCTTGGGAAATTTCATTTTGGACTTTTCTGAAATCACCTAACATGTCGTAGAAATGATGAAAGATAAACAAGTCTTCAAATGGAATGAGATAGGAAAACAAGAATTCAATGATATCAAAGAAGCAATCGTTCAATCTCCTATTCTAGTCCATTTGGATTTTAAAAAGAAATTTATCATTTACTATTATGCTTTAGAAAACACTATGTCTACTATCCTGCTTCAAGAAGATAAAAATAACATGAAAGAACCTATTGATTTTATGAATATGCCACTTAAGAAGAATGAGCTTAATTACTCTCAAATCGAGAAGCATTCCTTTGTGTTGGTTAGAGTGGTCAATAAATTTCATTTCTATATCTTGCACTCTCATTCCATTGTATGTGTACTAGATCCTATTGTTAAAATCATTTTGACTCAACAAAATATTTGTTGCAATAGAAGGGGAGGTTGGATTGAAAAAGTGTAGCAGTATCATTTAGACCTTAAACCTATGAAATTGGTAAGGGGAAGGGGACTCTACAAATTGATGGCAGAAGACCAAAAATAATTTAAAAGAGATGAATATCTGCCCTTAGTGCTTATTGTTAACCTTCAAGACAAATGGTTTTCTAACATGTCCTACTATCTCACTTACATGGAATGCCTAAAACATCTCTCACATAAGTAGAAAATTAATTTGAAGCTAAAGGTAGTTAAATATGTTATCTGGGATGATACCTTATATACACATAGTATAGATGGGGCATTCTTAAAGTGTGTAGATAAAGGCTAGGAATAAATATTGCTCACCAACTTTCATAATGAAGCATGCGAGATAATGTTTCCTCCAGTATAACTACATTAAATATTTTAATACATGGTTACTACTGGCCAAGTATTTTTAAGGATGCCTATTATTGGGTGGCCAAATGTGAGAAGTGAAAATTGTTCACAGGTAGGCCTCAATTGGTAGTGTTCACTCACGTCAATCATGATTGATGGACCTTTCCAATAATGGGGCCTTGATTTCATTGGAATTATTATCCCTCTATCTAGTGGTGGTCACACTCACATTCTCATAGCAACAAATTACTTTACTAAGTGGGTAGAAGTTGTTCCTATTCAGAGAACAACTTCTAAGGTGGTATGTGATTTCATCAAAGAAAATATCCTAGTCAGATTTGGAGTCCCATAAAATTTAGTCCCTGATAATGAAATGAGCTTCTCTTCTAGTGAGATATCACTTTTCTATTATGACTATGGAATCTCCTAATCTCATTTGGCTGATTATTACCCTCAACGGAATGGCTAGGCTGAATCAAGTAATAAGAATTTGGTGAATATCATCAAGAAATAGGTGAACAAGAATAAAAAGGATTGGCATAATAAGTTATATGAATCTTTTTGGGTAGATAGAATAACTCTAAAAAAGGTAATTGGGATTACTCCTTTTGAACTAGTGTGCGGAGTAGGAATTGTACTCCCTCTTCAACTGGAATTTTCCATATGTAAACTATAGACCATCATTGAGGACCATGAGTTTAGTGATGCCTAGGAGAAGAGGATATTATATTTGGATAAGTTTGAAGAACAACAAGAAGAGATGATTGATAGAATAACCATGCATCAAGCCCATGCTAAGAATTTTTTGACAAGAGGGCCAGATTGAGGAATTTTATGGTGTTTTTGGATAAACACACAGAACCCAAAGGTGCTCATAAGAAATTTGATGCACTCTAGATCAGTCCATTCAATATCACTCACGAATACAGACCCAACACTTGTTGCCTAGCCTACTTTGATGATACTCCTTTGTGTATTCCCTACAATGGGTAGGACTTTAAGCTTTATCAAATTTGACCACCACTTGGAGGCCACCTTTCTTGTATATATTTATTTTAGGGTTTTTATTTCATTTTTGGTTTGTTCCCTTGATGCTTGAGAGTGTAGTTTATTTATGCTGAATCTATTTCCCAATGAATAAAGCATTGATCTTTTTGGTTTTACATCTAGATTCCTTGCTTCATCCTTGTCAATATTCATCCCCAATTAGAGCTACTATTATCCCCAATTTTGACATGTCCTACAAGAAGTTGTTCACCCCATTCAAAAATTGGCTAAGCCTTATGTTGGGTAGTGTTTTTCACTATATTGCTAACTTGTGTGAGGTTTTATTTAGTTAATCTAACTTACCACTTTACCATTGAATGTTTCACTTGCTTGTTTTGGCTTATTGATGCTCTTTTTCTAGGTTTGGATAACCTTAGTACATCCCGCCTTGGTCTTTTTTTTAGAGGTGTTTTTTAATGAAGGATGAACTCAGGCGAGGTTTTGTAAAGTTAGTTGAACCCTCCACTTTTTTGCTCATATTCATTTCTTTTTAAATTTTTGAAAAGTAGCTGCAATAAAGCAGTGTTGTGAAAGCTGACATGTGCATGTATGGTAGTGAAGTGATATTAAATGCTCATCTACCCGCATACTTCTTGTGGGGAATTTAAAGAGGATTTCAAGTGAAAGACAAACATCCCATATTATGGTGTTTATTTTTAGAAGAAGAAGAAAATGAGACATATTGGCAGATATTTTCATCTATGAAATTCGCTATTAGAGGTATTTACAAATATCCATCCTCATCAATGTTTTTCTTTTAGGGTTACTTCTCCTCACATTACGATTTCTTTAAACATATTACTACTTGAGCATTAAATTTATAGTAATGGCTAAGCTCAAGTGCATGGGTTATGAGTATATATCTGGGCTAACTTGTGATAGACCCGAGATTGGGGATACCTATTTAGGGTTTGTGAATATAAGTGAATTAAGAGAAAAATTCAATAGCCCAAACACACCTCCTATCATTCAATAGGTAATTAAAAATGGATTAGTTGAGGTTGTTGGTTTCCCTATAGTAGTGCAATACCCTGAATTGATTTTAGAATGCATTAGGCATTATAATTCAAAGACTCAAGAAATTCAGACAGAGGAAAACTAGTTGTCTGTAAAAATTCAAAAGGATACATTTGCATCATGTCTAACAATCCCAAAGAAGTATAACTACTCACCCATGACTATGAAGAGCTCTCAAATTGAGTTCTCTACTAAAAAGAGAATTTATAGGAATAAAATGGCAAAGATTTGGCTAGAGAAACCCAAGAACGGTAGGTCTTAGTGGTCTCATAATCTACATAGAAATCATTTTTAGAAATAAGTAGTTGACATCATGGTACTATTACACAAAATAGGGAGAAATGAGGATGTACATGGTTTTGAAGAATGGATGTATTTCTTTATCTAGATTATGCTATTCGGGTAGGAATTTCTTGATTGGGAAAAAGTTATTAGTGAATGCATGCATAATCTACTAGTTTTCTTTGCTATTAATAGAAATTTCCTTATGTCCTCATAACTAATTTATGCTATTGTCAACACAAGGCCCTTATTGGGATTGCAAGTGATCTTCCTTCTGATTGAGTACCCATTTATGAGTACTTTGATAAATTGCAACTTCACAAAAGTTTCCTTCATTTCAAAAGAATATCAGATACATTCAATATGAGGATGACCAAGGATCTGCACGGATGTATTGAAATGTGGTTGTCACCTCAGGCTATACAATTTGTGAATTTCTATTTTAGTCACTTCATTTAGTTTCAGAGATTTTCTTATATAAGAGTTGGAGGTTTCACTAGCTTTTCCATTAAGCTTCCAAGGTGCCTAGAAGACAAATGGGCTATGATTGAAGTGAGCATATAGTTAGTGTACACATCTAAAAATGGTCATTATAAATCAAACTTGTTAATTAATTATTTTTGAATTATTTAATTAATATTCTAAAGTCATCTACATATAAATAAATTCAATTATTTATTTATATCGTTCACATTTCTAATTCTTCTAGCTTAATTAAATAAATAAGTTTATTTAATTATCATCTTCTTCTTCTTAATTAAATTAAACAAATTCCATAATTTATTTATATTAATTATCATATTATTCTAAGTTTTATTTTTTTTTCAAATAATGGAATATTCTTCTAAATCCATTCTCTACATTTAATTAAATATTCCAAATATTTAATTAGAAGTTTGCTTTCTCATATAATCAAATATTCTAAAAATATTTAATCAAACACTTTCTAATTATTTCTTCTTTCCTCCATAGTTAAATATTCTAAAAATATTTAATTAAAAGCTTTCTTTCCTCCATAGTTAAATAATCTAAAAATATTTAAATAAAAGATTTCTTTCCTCCACAATTAAATATTCGAAAAATATTTAATTAAAAGCTTTCTTTCCTCCACATTTAAATATTCTTAAAATACTTAATTAAAAGCTTTCTTTCCTCCACAATTAAATATTCTAAAATATTTAATTAGAAACTTTCTTCTTTTCATATTTAATTAAGTATTTCATATATTTAATGAAAAGCGCTTTTATCATCTCTCACACATAATTAAATATTATTTATTTAAATTATGGAAGCTTCTAATTCTTTATCACATGCAATTAAATAAATTTATTTAATTAATTATGAATTTTTCCCCAACTATCAACTAACTCTTCATAAATCAAGTGCACAAATGACAATTTTTCTTCATTTTTGAATGGAAAAGGCTGTGTTTGAGGAAACATCTCCCATATTTCTCTCAACCTTCCATCTTTTTCTCAACTTCTCAATCTCTCACCATTCATCTTTACAGGTTTGAAACTCAACCGTTGATCTTGGCCAACTAGATTCTTCCCTCCAAAAATCTATAAATACAACCCTCTTGTGAGTTGAAAAGGACCCCGAATCCTAGATTTTGTGAATTTAGCATAATCATTATAGTTTCATTTCAATCAATATTTTAGCATAAGCATCTCAAGTTCATAGCATTTGAGTTTTTCAACTTCATAGCTTAAAATCATTTAGCAAATAATCATGCATGTTGCATAAATATCATTCTCGTATGTTGTCATTTCAACAAGCTACTGCTTACACCAATGGAGAGCCAGTGACTTGTATCAAATCCTTGGAGATAGAGGACAATGGGATGCATTTGAAGGAGCTAGTGTTATTTAGAGTTTGCATTTATCTTTTCTAAATTAGTTTCCTTTAATCTAATGTTTCATTGGTGTGTTAGTTTATCTTATTAGTTAATCCACTTATTATCACACACATTTATGGTGCCCACCGTGGGGCCTTGCCCTGTTTTTAATCTTTTTATTGCAGGTTTTCTGATAGGTGACGGACTGGAGCTTTGGATTAGTGCATATGAGCTATGTTTTAGCGCATACGAGCTCTGTTTTAGTGCATATGAGCTCTGTTTTGGTGCATATGACAACTGTTTTAGGGCATTAGTGGCTTGTTTTAGCACATTTACAATTTCTTTTAGTGCATACAGGGGTTGTAAAAGCAAATCCTGATTCCAACACCATCTGCGGACGAAGATTTTTTAGTTCGGTTTTAAAGTAAAATGAAACAATCCTAGGATAGACACATAAATATGGAATTAACCAATCCTAGGATAGTTGCCAAACATCATTTTTGCTTGGTTAAAATGAATCCAACGCTTGTTGTGAAGCAAAATCTTCACTTAGCATAGAAAATTATCATTTGGATTTAAAATTAACCATTTGTTTGTTGTGATTGTTGGGTAATAGGTTTATGCTCTCCCCTTTACTGGGTGACCAAAACGCCAGACTTACCCTATTTCATTTTATGCAATTTATGTTTTGTTACATCCTTTAGAAGGCTTGTCGTAGTGGAAAAAAGTACTCACCCTACAAGAATGACCTAAGTGGGAACAACCAAAGCCAGGTTTTCCAACCCACTCTAATCAAAAGTGAATTTTGGGGAAACCCATATTCAATGGAAGTGCGCAAGATAACCATCCCCGAAATCCTTGTTCTAAAGATTGGGAGATCTCCTGAGGGAGTTTATCTATTGCCGCACCAAATGGATACCTTTATTATGAACCATAGTGTAGAAATTCAATCGTGTCAATATCCAAACATCATATTAAACACAGTGCAAGGGGAGGGAAGAAACTACCCCCAAGACACTCACCATATAATTTCCATAGATTGTTTGCTCAAGGGATCAAGAAATCTAACTTTGAGTACACACCTGGAAAAGATAAAAACATGGGCGCCCTCTAGGGGGTGACACAGTTGTGTGAGTCGATGCAATTTTAAGATGTGGGTTGTGGTTTTTATGATGACCTTTTTGACAACTAAGAGTGAGTTTGTTTGAAGTACTTATTTTGTTCAATACCCATGAAAATCTCAAGAACATACACTCTTTGTTTAGATTTTAGGATTTGCAAAACAATTGTTTTCTACTGTATGCCATGTTTTTCACATTTAAATCAGATAAAGATTATCCAAAAACATCAAACTGTCAAAACATGTCTGTCTCGGAATAGTAATTGGATAGTTTAGTGCATCACAGGTCTGTTTTAGCGCATTTGAGTTCTGTTTCAGTGCATTCATGCTTTGTTTCAGTGCATTTATGCTCTATTTTAGCACATTTGTGCTCTGTTTCAACGCATTCATGCTCTATTTTAGCACATACCTGCAATAGTCTGGCACATAGGTTGGATCTTTTAGCGCATCTGCTAAAACTTTAGCGCATCTTTATTTCGAGCTTGGGTAATTTTCTAACACCCGAAAATCTGCCATCTCAGTCTAGTCTTTTTCTATGCTCAGGGTTTGGAAGTCTGCATCTATCAAGAAGTCCCTAGAGAAGAAGATTAGGAAGCCAAATAAATCTCTCAGTTATAAGAAGTTATTGAAAAAGAGGAAATTTTTATACCAAAGTCAAAAGGTTTTTCTTGAACCGGAACCTTTATTCATCGATATCATGACTTTGTTAGAGGCTTCACTAACGATTATGTTGTAGAACCATTATACTCACAAGATTTCTTTCAAATAAGAGCCCTTTCTCAAAGGCATAATCATAGTCATCGTATTCATTCCTCTTACATTCCTCAACCTGCAATTTTGTACACAAGTCATCCCAATAAAATTCTGCAATAGAGAGCTTAGGGGACATTAGGCATTTATCAAAATCCTTATTTTTACAAAGCTACGATCAAACCTCACAAAGTACAAAATCATCTTTATTTTTGATCTTTGGTTTAATTCTCACAACATAGGATCATCATCCTTTCAATCAAGGAATCACGAGCTAAAGATTAGAAACCTCATAAATCATAGAATCTTCATTCAATTTTGACTTTGATATCCATCAAAATTGCACTATTTCATTCTTTTTTATCAAAGTTAGTGGAAATTTGGAAAAATCTTATACCTGTTGTCACAAGATCTCAAAAATTAAGAGAAGGATATGAAAGGGAAAGTACATTAAGCAAAATGGGCGATAATGGTGATAGGGAAGAAAAGCATTTTCATAATTTAAATATTGAGGAGATAATGGAAGAAAAGCTTCAAGAAGCAGAACATGATCCCCAATTCCATACTCTCATGGAAAGAATTTTAGAATAAAACAAGGAAAGATATTTCCTTTCATTAGCTAATCAAGGAGCTAAGTTACCTATTGATTTTGACATGGAAGGGCTTAGAGAAAATCTTGAAGCCCCTCTTAATGATTTTAGTGCTCTTACTCAATAGATAAAAACATTGCAAGGGCAAATAAAGGAAATCCAAGGGGGTACAACAAAGAAGTATGTTTTGGATGATATTTGTCCATATCCATTTGATAGGAGTCTTCAAATGATTCCTTTTCCAAAAAATTGCAAAATCCCAAAGTTTGATAGGTATAATGGGAAAATGAATCCCATTGATCATGTGAGGGGTTTCCAAAATATGAGCTTAGAATTCACTCACAAAGATACCTACTTAATGCGATTGTTTCCATGAAGTTTGGGTGGAAAATCCATGGAGTGGCTTTCCAAGATCACCCCCCCCCCCCCATCAAAACATTTGAGGAGCTAATAAATAAATTCATATTGCAATACTCCTACAATATCCAACACCAGATAACCATGCTTGATTTGTGTAAAGTGAAACACAAGGTTGGGGAATCTTTCACCACTTTTTTACAAAGGTGGAGAAGGGTGTTTTCTAGATATTCCTGTCTTGTTCTTGAAACAAAAAAGATGGAGATTTTTATCGACGGTCTAAATCAAGAGATGAGTTATAGGCTAAACCTTCATTCTCCTCAATCATTTGAAAAATTGATTGAAAATGCAATTACCATTGAGGGTGCCTTGGTCAAGTGTGGAGTTATGAAACAATAATAACAACAATGAAAAGTCATGATTTTGGACTCGAAATAAAATTGTTGTGAATGATGGGGTAGTAGATTCTAACAATGTGAATATAAAGCCTGTCATTCTCAAAATATCAGGGGTTCAATGTAGCAATAATATTGGAAATTATAATACCCAAGGAAATAATTCCAATCAGGGAAATGTGACCAATAATCATGGAAATAATCTTGGCAATAATCAAAATTCAAATACGCCTAGATCTCAATTTTTCTCAAATGGACCGAGTTTTACTCCCTTGGGCCAGTCTTTGGAGTCCATTCTTAAAGAATTATTGAATCAAAATGCTATTACATTGCCACCACAAATATATTATGAGCCTTGAGTTAAACCACCATCATGGAATGACTCACACTTTTGTGAATATCATAGGTGTAAAGGTCATAAGACAAATAATTTCCAAGTGTTAAAGAATCTTTTTCAAGACTTGATTGATAACCGTACCATCATGGTTGAGGGACATAATTCCAATGATGATCATTAGGCATTCAAAGATCCTCTCCCCAATTATAAAAAAGGGGAATCTTTGGGTGACAAAGGCAAGAATATTAATCATGTCTATGACACCATTATCAATCATATTTATATTGACGATCAACAAATCAATGCAATCAGAATCAAAGGTAAATAAGAATATCGAGAGGTCAATGTTATGACAAGGGGACAAGCCAAAATCATTGTAAAAGGAAGTTCATCCAAGGTGGAAATTCCCCCTCCAAGTCAATACAATTTGGTCGATCAACTATGAAAAACATCAGCCCAAATTTCTATCTTGGAGCTCTTAAAATTATCACCCGCACATAAGGACATTCTGGAAAGAGCACTTGTTGACACAATTGTGTCTTCTAATCTGGATATCAATAAATTTCAAGCCATGGTGGGACACTTGTCCTTATCCACATGTTTATCCTTTACTTAGAAGGATGACTCATCCATGACCCATCCGTATAATTCATCACTTTACCTAGAGCTCATGGTTCATAAAGACCAAATTAGACATATCCTAATAGATGGGGGAGCTAGATTAAATATTTGTACTTTGAAATTAGTCCTTGCTTTTGGATATTCAGAAGAATATATCGATCCACGAAGGAAAATTACAATCAACGCATACGATGATGATAAAAGAGCTTCCAAATGCCTCATCATGCTACTAATCAGAGTGAGACCTATTGTGAAGAATACCTTTTCTCAGGCTTTAGATCAAGATCTATCCTATAACATACTCTTGGGTCATCCATGGATCCATGAGATGCAAGTTTTTCCATCTACTTATCATCAATGCTTAAAGTTTCCATATGATGGACAAGAAGTAACAATACCGTCTGATCACATTAGCAGTTAAACTTGTTCTAACCTAAGAGCAACTCAAGACACATTCATCCCACATAATAGAGAGGCTTTGGCCATCTCTACCTCCAAATACAATGAACAAGCATGAGAAATGACAAGTAATTTTGGCACCAAGATAAAATTGAAAGATAATGGGGTGGGATAATATTCCTTATGTTTCTCTAATCTACCCATATCTCCAAGATCCCATGGTCAAACATCAACATCCATACAATAGGCTACAACAGCTTTAGCCTCAACTTCAGTTCCCATCACCAAGTTTTATGGAATATTTATCAAGGAAAATGAAATGGAAGATAGAGCTATCCTTGATTGGTTTTATAAAGATAAAGAAGAATCAATACAACATGTCAAGTTACCCATAGAACAATATGGAAAAAGTTATGCAATAATACAGAAAATGGGTTATGAATGAAATGGCCCTATTGGAAAGAGAAAGGAGGCTATTGTTGAACCTATCCAACTAAAAACAATGCACCCAAAGGATAAAATTGGGTTAGGATATGGTGAGGATACAAATGAAGAAGTAGTACAAAGAATATCCAATGAGGAGTTAGCTGAAACAATTCTAAGAATTCAAGATAATAATTTTGACACTAACTCCAATGAATATGAATGGGACACCGTCTTTGATGATAAATTCTTGAGAGACAAACAGGTGGATGTCATACAAAAATTCACACCCACATTTGTACAAGGGGAAAGATCAAGGCCTCCACTTCATTACATCCTACAAAGAGATCATGACTCAAGTGCGGACTATACACATCTAAAAATGGTCATGGTCAATCAAGCCTGTTAATTAATTAAATATGAATTATTTAATTAATATTCTAAAGTCATCTACATATAAATAAATTTAATTATTTATTTATATCGTTCATTTTTCTAATTCTTCTAGTTTGATTAAATAAATAAGTTTATTTAATTACTACTATTATTCCTCTTAATTAAATTAAATAAATTTCATAATTTATTTATTTGATTATCATTTCTAAGTTTGAACATTTAAATTCAAACATTGGAATAATCATTCTTTACTTCACATTTAAATTATATATTTTATATTTAATGTCTTTTTCACCTCACTTAATTAAATATTGTAAATATTTAATTACATATCTTTTTCACCTCTCACATAATTAAATAGTAATTATTTAATTATGGAAGCTTGCATTTTGCACATGTCACAAGAAATTAAATAAATTTATTTATTTAATTAGCAATTATCCTCAAACTTTCAACCAATTTTGATAAATGAAAAGATAAATGCCATGTTTGTCTCCATTTTTGAATGAGGATGGTTTTGTGGGTTGAAAAAATTCTTCCACTTTCCTCTCAACCTTCCACCTTTCGATATGGTATTCCCAACTCCATTATCACAGACAATGGAAGACCCTTTATAAAGCACCTATGTGCGATTATTTCCATGAAGTCTGGGTGGACAATCCATGGAGTGGCTTTCAAAGATCACTCCCTCATCAGAACATTTGAGGAGTTAATAAATAAATTCATATCGCAATACTCCTACAACATCCAACACTAGATAACCATGCTTGATCTTTGTAAAGTGAAACAAAAGATAGGAGAATCCTTCACCACATTTTTACAAAGGTGGAGAAGGGTGTTTGCTAGATACTCTCATCCTATTCCTAAAATAGAAAAGATGGAGATCTTTATCGATGGTCTAAATCAAGAGATGAGTTATAGGCTAAATCTTCATTGTCCTCAATCATTTGAAAAATTGATTGAAAACATGATTACTATTGAAGGTGCCTTGTTCAAGCGTGGAGTTCTTAAAATCAATAAAGAAAGTCTAAATTCATACAACAACAACAACAACAGTAACAACAATGACAAGTCACGATTTTGGACTCAAAATAAAAATGTTGTAAATGATGGGGTAGTAGATGCTAACAATGTGAAGGTGAAACCTACCATTCTTAATATATCCAGTGTTCAACGTAGCAATAATGCTATAAATTCTAGTACCCAAGGCAATGTTTCCAATCAAGGAAATGTGACTAATAATCGCGGAAATAATTTTGGCAATAATCAAAATTCAAATGTGCCCAGATCTTCATATTTTTTGAATTGACGGAGTTTTACTCCCTTTGGCCAATCTTTGGAATCCATTCTCAAAGAACTATTGAATCAAAATGCTATTACACTACCACCATAAAGAGATTATGAGCCTCGAGTTAAACCACCATCGTGGAATGACTCACACTTTTGTGATTATCATAAGTGTAAAGGTCATAAGACAAATAATTGCCAAGGGTTCAAGAATATCTTTTAGGATTTTATTGATAATCATACCATCACGGTTGAAGGACATAATGCAAATGATATCGGGCATTCAAGGATCCTCTCCCCAATTATCAAAAAGGGGAATCTTTGAGTGACAAGGGCAAGAATCTTAATTATGTTCACGACACCATTATCAATCATATTTATACTGATGATCAGCAAATCAATGCTATCTGAATCAAAGGTAAGCAGGAATACCGAGAGGTTAATGCTACGATGAGGGGACAAGCCAAAATCATTGTAAAAGGAAGCTCATCTAAAGCTGCAATCCCCCCTCCAAGTCAATACAATTTGGTTGATCAACTATGAAAAAAATTAGCCAAAATTTCTATCTTGGAGATCTTAAAATTATCACCTTCGCATAAGGACATTCTGGAAAAGGCACTTGTTGATACAACTATCTCTCCTGATCTGGATATCAATAAATTTCAAACCATGGTGGGACACTTTTCCTCATCCGCATGTTTATCCTTTACTGAGAAGGATGACTCATCCATGACTCATCCACATAATTCATCACTCTATCTAGAAGTTATGGTTCACAAAACATGAATTAGACGTATCCTAATAGATGGAGGAGCCGGATTAAACATTTGTATTTGAAATTGGTCCTTGCCTTGGGATATTCAGAAGAATCTATAGATCCACAAAGGAAGATTGCAATCAAGGCACATGATGATGAAGAAAGAGCCTCCAAAGGTCTCATCATGCTACCAATCATAGTGGGACCAATTGTGAAGAATACCTTTTGTCACGTTCTAGATCAGGATCTATCCTATAACATACTCTTGGGTCGTCCATGGATCCACAACATGCAAGATGTTCCATCTACCTATCATCAATGCTTGAAGTTTCCATATGATGGACATGAAGTAACAATACCTATCGATCACATTAGCAGTCAAACTTGCTCTAACCTAAGAGCAACTCAGGACACATTTGTCCCACATAATAGAGAGGCTTTGGCCATCTCTACCTCCAAATACAATAAACAAGCCAAAGAAATGATAAGTAATTTTGGCACCCAGCTAAAATTGAAAGATAATGGGGTGGGAGAATATTCCTTATGTCTCACTAATCTACCCATATCTCTAAGATCTCATGGTCAACCATCAACATCCATATAACAGGCTACAACAACTTTAGCTTTGGCTTCAATTCCCATCACCAAGTTTAATGGAGTATTTATCAGAGAAAATGAAATGGAAGATAGAGCTATCCTTGATTGGCTCTATAAAGATGAAGTAGAATCAGTACAAAATGTCACGTTACCCATAGAACAATATGGAAAAGGATATGCAATCATGCAGTAAATGGGTTATGAAGGAAATGGCCCTATAGGTAAAAGAAAAAAGGGTATTGTTGAACCTATCCAACTGAAAACAATACACCCAAAGGATAAAACTGGGTTAGGATATGGTGAAGATACAAAAGAAGAAGTGGTACAAAGAATGTCCAATGAGGAATTAGCTGAAACAATTATATGAATTCAATCAAATAATTCTGACACTGATTCCAATGAATACGAATGGGATGATGTCTTTGATGATGCATTCTTAATAGAGAAAAAGGTGGATGTCATACACAAATTCACACCCGCATTATTACAAGGGGAAAGCTCAAGTCCTCTGCTTGATTATGTTCTACAAAGCAATCATGACTTAAGTGAAATTGATTTGATTCAAAGTGAGATAGATCATCTAAAGGAGGATACCATCTTAGACCTCTCCCATAATGACGTTAACAATAGCATCATGACCTTAATAGCTAGTGACCTTACTCATCTTAACGATCCATTTCCTTTGGTCCATCCTGAACTCCTCGATTGGGAACAAATTACACCAGTTGATATCCCAACTTTTCCAAATGATGAAACCATCATAACCTTTCTTTGTTCGTCACAACCAGAAACAAGTTCCACCAGGGAATTACAAGATCAGAGTTTTCGACAGGAAAGTGCCAAGTTTCTCAGCTATAAAATAAATAACATAAAAGAAAGATCTAATGGTGAAAACCTAACAAAGGCAGTATTAGATCAAGAAAAGAGAAAAATAAAAAGTGTACCCAATAGTGAAAACCTTTCAAAGGCACTAGAGGATGGGAAACTTGACACTCTTTCAGAGCACTATCAAGAAAGGTCTTCTATTCTAATAGAACCAATGGAGGCACTAAATATAGGCACTACGGAATAGCCCAAAGTATTACAACTTGTTGCATCTCTAACAGAAGAGGAAATCCTGGGATTCATAGAATTTCTTAAAAACAATCAAATCAATTTTGCATGGTCCTACACAGATATGCCAAGATTGGATCCAGATCTCATAATGCATCATCTATCTATTATGTCAAGGGCAAAACCTGTGAAGCAGAAACTCAGAAAAATGCATCCACATGTTGCATTATTGGTTAAGGAAGAGTTAAAGAACCTTTTAGATGTTGGATTCATTTGGTCTATTGACTATGTAGAATGGATCTCTAATATCATACCTATTTCAAAGCCAGACAAAAGGATTAGAATTTGTATAGATTTCAAAGATTCGAACAAGGCATGTCCTAAGGACAATTTCCCCCTTCCAAACATAGATATGATTGTTGATTTAATTGTTGGACATGCGATGTATTCATTAATGGATGGATTTCTAGGATACAACCAGAGGATTAGGATAAAATAGCGTTCACATGCCCTTGGGGTACCTATTGTTGGAATGTAATGCCATTTGGGTTAAAGAATGCATGAGCTACATACCAATGGGAAATGATAACAATTTTTCATGATATGATGCATACATTCATGGAGGATTACGTAGATGATCTCCTCGCTAAATCTAACACTAGGGAAGGACACATAGCTATCTTATCTAAAATTTTCAAAAGAATGGAACAACTCAAAGTGAGACTTAATCCAAAGAAATGTGCCTTTGGAGTGAAATCTGGAAAGCTGCTAGGTTATATTGTATCAGAAAAGGGAATTCAGGTGGATCCAGCTAAGGTACAAGCAATTCTTGATATGACACCACCAAGGAACATTAGTCAACTATGTTCTTTACAGGGATGGTTACAATCCATCTGAAGATTTATTGCCCAACTAGCACATAAAATTCTACCATTTACTCATCTCTTGTACAAGAATGTTCCTTTTAAATGGGAAGACAAATGTGAAGCAACGTTTGATAAAATAAAGCAATATCTAATGAATCCACCAATATTGATTCCACCAATTCAAGGTGTGCCAGTCATATTGTATATTTCTGCCACGGAAGTGTCCCTAGGCATTATTGGCACAGGAAGACAACTCAGGAAAGGAGCGCGCAATCTATTACATCAGTCAAACTTTGACAAGTCATGAGCTAAATTACACCTTCATTGATAAAGCTTGCTTAGTGGTGGTGTTCACTTCTCAAAATTTACAACATTATATGCTAGCACATACAATAAAGCTTGTGGCCAAGATCAATCCACTCAAATATCTTTTAAGGCAACCTTAACCGGCAGATTGGCTAAATGGGTTATGATCTTGAGTGAGTTTGACATTCATTATGTGGATTGGAAAGCTATAAAAGGGTAGGTAATTGCTGATCAGTTAGCAAAAGTACCAATGCCAACAAAATACCCAATACACATTGATTTTCCTAATGCGGATGTATTCACAACAACTATTAAGCAGTCACGGGCGCTCTACTTTGATGGTTCCTACCCTCAACATGGTTCAGGAGTAGGGATTCATTTTATTACACCTCAAGGACATACAATTCCAAAATATTATCAGCTAATGTTCCCTTGCACAAATAACATAGCTAAGTATGAGGCATTATTAATTGGCACGAGAATTGCAGTGGACTGGAAAATCATAGAACTTCAAGTTTTTGGTGATTCACAACTTGTTATAAATCAAATCAATGACGAATATCACACTAAGGATATAAAGTTAATACCTTATAAAAATATGGTGGATGATTTCAAGAAATACTTTCTTGATATCAAATTCATACAAATTCCACGTATTGATAATAAAGCAACAGATGCTATGGCTACAATTGCATCTCTACTCCAGTTGTCCGAGAATCAAGAATGATATGATTTCTTGGTGCAACAATTGTTTTCTCCCACATATGAAAATCTAGAAACACAAATCATTTGCCACTTAACAAGTTTTGATTCTCCCTTGTATGGCCAAATTTACACTTACCTAAAGGATACTATTTTACCTTTAGACTTGTCTAGAAATCAAAAAAGAAATTTCATCTATCAATCCTCCCGTTACACCTTAATTGCTGACATCTTATACCTGCGTGGTCTAGATGGTACCCTCCTTACATGTCTTGAACATGATGAATCAGAAAAGGCCTTACAGGAGGCACATGGTGGCATTTGTGGAACACACTCAAGTGGACTAACCTTAGCAAAGAAACTTGTTTGATTGGGTTATTACTGGCCGACCATGGAGAAGGAATCATTCATATTTGTGAAGAAATGTGCAAAATGTTAGATCCATGGGAATCTCATTCATGCTCCTGCTCAAGAATTACAACCTTTCACCATAACATGGCCTTTTGCTCAGTGGGGACTGGACCTGGTTGGCAAGATACACCCATCATCTTCAAATGGACACAAATTTATCATCATAGCCACTGAGTATTTTACTAAGTGGATTGAAGTTGTTCCCCTCAAAACTGTTACTGGTAAACAAATCTCTTCATTCATTTTAAACTATATCATTTGTCGATGTGGTATTCCCAACTCCATTATCACAGACAATGGAAGACCCATTAAAAATTAGGATGTTGATGAACTATGTGAAATATTTCGCATCCAACACAGGTTTTCTACACCTTACTATCCACAAGGGAATGGTCAAGCTGAAGCTTCAAACAAAATTTTTTTGAAGATTTTGAAGAAAATAGTGAATGAGGCAGGTCGTGATTGGCATGTCCAATTAAATCCAGCATTATGGGCATACAAAACAAGTATTCACACACCAACAAGTGCTACTCCCTATGCTTTGGTCTATGGAACCGAAGCTATTCTACCACTGGAAGTTGAGATTCCCTCACTATGAGTATCACTAAAAGGGTTAATCAATGATGAAGACTACAGAGTATCAAGGTTGCAAGAGCTGGAACTACTTGATGAACGACGTCAAACTGCAGTTAATCATTTGAAGGGATATCAACAAGTTATGTCCCATAGCTACAATCATAGAGTCAAAACATGAAATTTTCAAGTGGGTGACTTGGTTCTCAAAGAAAACCCTCATAATCAGTAGGATCAGGAAAAAAAAGGCAAGTTCAAACCTAATTGGTTGGGCCCATTCGTTATCATTGCTGCATATGGATCGGGGGCATATCAGTTGTCAACATCAAAAGGGGACCTTTTTGAAGATCCAACCAACAACATTCATTTCAAAAAAAATTATTCTTGAAAAATATCAAAAAAAATATAAAAAGTCCTAAAAAAATACAAAAAAAGAAAAAAATACAAAACAATAAAAATAAATAAATAAATAAATAATCATTTCCTTGATGAAAACCTAGCAAACAGGCATCTTGGTAACAATAAAAAATCATAAAATTAGGAAAAAGTGCAATAAAAACAAATGGTGAAAACTTGGCAAACAAGCATTGTTTGTGATTTTGTTTGGCTCTCTCATCTATTAGGATACATTCTGCATATCCATCTTTCATCAACATCACATACATGTCTAGCCATCACATTCGCATCATCCATCACAACATCTCCTTGAAACAACAAGGATCTCATCATGGCTTTATGATTAGGGTTATCCTTAGCAATAGTTGTGTCTAGTAGAAGTCAGAGTACAAGGTCACTAGGGGAGGGGCAATTCACTTCTTGGAGCTTTCTAGCAGGCAATTGGCAACATGTGTCAAGAATCAAAATATCAGGAAACAAAAAAATTTTCCAATTAAACTGAGTCTACATGACTATTTTGACAGATAACTAAAACAAATTGGATAATCTTAATCTGAATAAAATGAATTACAAACTTAAAGCATAAGTTGATTTGTTGTTTTGACATTTAATGACATCATATCTTTGGAGTGGTTCAATGATGTACTAAACTAGAATAATAGGGAAGGAGTATGATATTTTCTTTGCTTGTTGTTTGTAAGCTAATCACTAGTATTGTGAAAAAATTTCATAGGACATGCTCTACAACCTATCATTGATGACATTTCGGAATTTGCATAGGAACATGGTTAACTTTTGTCTGTTTATGCAAACAATACTTAGGTCATCTTGGTTCAATTATACCTCGATGCTTGTATTTACTTGCCATATCAAACATCATGAAATCAGTACTCAGGTCATCATTGGTGCTAACATACCCTTTGATGCTTGTACTAACTTTCAACATATCAAAAGGCTCAATGATGAAAATCAAGCGCAACATGGAATGAATAACAGGAGAATGGTTCAAATGTACTGCATTCTAGGATTACATGATTCATGTAGGTTTGCATTTTGGGAGGTTATCTAAGGTAGATTTTTGAAGGTGGGAAAAATTTTCATATATCTTTTCAAACAATTGAGTACGTTTGGACATTTATGGCATCTCATTTCATTGTCATTTTATCATGATCATTCGTTTAAAATATCATTATCATTACATGTGCATTATTTTACATCATTTCATTATCAATATTATCATTATTCGCTCTCATTTAGTAAATCATGATCATTATCCATCTTTAAATATTATATCATTCTCATCATATTATGCATTGATCATTTATCTTATATTATATCAATTCATAACATTTGCATTTTTGCATCCATTTCACATCATCTTACATATATCTACAAAGATTGCATCCATTTTCATATCATCATTTAGGTTATCAGTATCAATTGAGTTATTATTCCATAATGTATCATTTCATTGTTATTCATTCATCATTATCATTATCATCATTATTCACCAATTAATATCATCATTATGATCATTATTCATTTAGTCTATATATCCACTTTTATATCATGTGCATATCATTCATTAAATATCCATTTCATTTATCTCTCATCACATCATCCCATTCAAATCATAACTTTTCATTCATATTATGCATTGATCATTCATGTTAGTTTGTATCATATCATTTTTAGGACATCTCATCTCATTATAATCATTACATCATCATTATATCTTACATACATCATAAAAGGAAATCATTTAATTTGCATGCATCCATAATCATTTCATCATATTACATCGTCATTGCATCATCATACATAAAATAAAATCATCATCATAGCATATAGAAATAAAATGCATAAACCATCCATAACAAATGCATAATCAAATCATCACTGCATATCATAAATCTCATCAAAACAAATGTCCAAAGGTACAAGGATATAAAATGTTTCAACAAGAAATATCAAATATAGTGGAATAAATGTATCAATTGATCATTACTGAGGGGTATCTGGCCATGGAGCATGGCTACTGCTACCTCCTGAGGTAGTAGGTCTCGATGGATCTCTGCTCCTAGAAGCTTTGATCTCTCATTTGATGAGCTGACCTACACTCTTGGTGGCACTCCTGCTATGGCTACGGGAATGGGTCCGAGACCGAGTACCTAGCTATGTGAAGGCAATCCTCCTCTCAGGTGGCACTGCCTCAAAGTATCTCATCCTATAATACTTGACCTCCTGAGTAGTCTCCAATCCCTTTGCTACAACCTCTCCAATAGAGGTTCTCTCGACTAATCTAAGGAGTCTCTCGCAGATACCCCCTCAGCCTGTATACATCTCTCCTGGAAGCTATCTTGCTTTGCCGTAAGCTGAGCTATTTGTGGGTCAGGAAGTGGTCGCTGCACAACCTGTGCCTATAACTAGTTGATCATCACCTCTCCCTATGCCAACTGACTCTAAAGATTCTGAACCTCTGCCTGTAAGGCATCCATCTGTCCTTGTGAAGGAGCCCTGATAGTGATCTGTTGAGATGAGGTACTCGGCTGAACCACTACTCTCGATGTTTGTGGCCTCATACTAAAAGGTATATCAAAGAAAAATCCATGGCCTCCACTCCCATCACCTTCTTCACCCCCGTCATCCCCACTGTCCTTAAAGCAATCTAACTCCTCCTCCTTCATCTCCTCATCCTCCTCACCCTCCTTGTCCACATCCATAGCTACTCCACCTATATCCTCGACCTATGCCTAACCTTGTGGCTATCGTCATGCCCACTGTATCACTGGTCCTCCCAATAATGGAGCAGGCTCCTCTGGACTAGTGAACCTTGGAAAGGGATGTGTGTAAAAGTATGTTGCATACTCGTCTGTCATCCCTACATCTATAACCTTTGGATGTATAGCCCATTGATCTGGCTACAACTTCAAATACTCTGCTTGGGCCTCCTCAATCATCACAAA
This sequence comes from Sequoiadendron giganteum, assembly GCA_007115665.2. NCBI lineage: Eukaryota > Viridiplantae > Streptophyta > Pinopsida > Cupressales > Cupressaceae > Sequoiadendron > Sequoiadendron giganteum. The sequence continues at coordinate 57,445,540 of CM021101.1, read as the reverse complement.
AAGACCCCACTCTGGTACATCCTCCCAGTGCCTATCATAGTGTGTCACACCCTATGGAATCATATGTACTAATCCATACTACCTCAAGACCCACATGACCAAGAACCGCTCAATGATAAAGGGGGTACGCCCAATCAAATACCTAGATCTTGTGCAACAGGGTAGCTTTGTATCATCTGCCTCCCATGGATCACAATCTAAATACGGTCTCTAGATGACTGTATCCAAATCATCTAGCATGTGCCACTAGTACTTTAACTTGCACAACATCGGCTGGACAAGGGGACCTGTGTAGGCATAAATGTATGGGAAACCAAGTGGGCGATCTCCCCGAATAATGAGGTGTGTAATGGGAAAATGCTCCTATGCAAATATTTGTAGCAGAGTAACTCCACATGAGAGACTCTTCCCATCTAAGTACACGACCTGATGAAGATCATGATATAGATGGGAAAACATGCATGATCCTCATGCATATCTCATCCCATGGAGAAGCATGTCGTCCAAGATCCTCCCCCACCCAACTAATAGTCCCTTTGACCTGCAATCAAAACAAAGGAAACAACCAATGAATCCTACTAACACTGAAGGCAATGAGGCATATCTCTCCACCATATCCTTCAAGGCAATCTCATACCTGCCAGAATGAGGATCCTGGAAGACTCATCTCAACGTATCAGTCCCTCCAATCTCCTTGTGATCATAGATCACAAGATCACCAACTACAGGAATACCCAGAATCTTGTATACATCCTCTCGAGTCACGGTAATCTCTCATGTGGGAAGATGAAAGGTGTTATGCTCACTATGCCACCTCTTAGCTAGTATAGTCAACAGTGCCCTGTTGACCCGATACTGCGGGATCCTCAATAGTGGACTCAACCCACACTGGTATATAATCTCTAGATCCACTTGGGACAATCGAGGAATCATCTCCCATGTACGGGGAAATCTCTCTCTAATCTAGAGGAGGTTAAATGCCTCCTTTATAACATTACAAGAAATCATGGAAATCAATCAGCAGTGAATATCTAATCAAATCAGTACATCAAGCAAGTTCATCAATCACATCAAATAGACAATCAACTCAATCAAATCAAATCTTATTTGTTTTTCACACATGAAAACAAATTTATCTATCACTTCATACTATTTGTTTTTCATATTGCATGGAAACAAATTTAATAGTCAATTGACTCAAAATCTATCTATTTGTCTTTCAATCGGGAAATTAAATCAAATCAAATCTATTTGTCTTTCAATGAGGAAAGAAAATATATCATCTATCATTTTTCTTTTAGGCAGGAAAGCAAATTTATCAATCATCTTTACTATTTGTTCTTTAAGCACGAAGACAAATTTATCAAATCAAGCTAATCTATCTTTGATGTTATTCAAAAGCATAAAATCCATTGTCTAATCTAGCAACAATCATCAGGTACATATCAAATGTTTCTCCAGAAATTGAATTTCAGCAAAAATCCATGGATGCGCTAAAATAGTCAATCAATGCATGACCCCATCTATGTGTGATTCTATCTTGTCTATACGCTAAAATAGACTACAAATGCGCTAAAACACCTATGCGTGATTTTATCATGTAGATGTGCTATTATATCTCATTAATGCACTAAACTATCCTATACGCCAATCAAGTAGTCAATGCGGGCAGCATTTCTGTATGCACTATTTAATCTATCCTATGCGCTATTCCATCTATGTGAACCTATCCTACATCTATGCGCTATTCTCTATACGCAACTCTATCTAATGGATGTGCCGAACTATGGCTCGCATGCGCTAAAACAGAACATAAAAAAATTTAAATATTCAAAAAAGTGTGAAAATTGATCAAAAAAATTTACAAGGAGGATCAAGTCAACTTACCGAAGGTCTATATGCAGTTGGTCTCTAATACTGGTGGGCTCACTCAAATCTGTGGTGCTCATAAGGGATCAGCATCTAGTTTTGATCTCTCAGAGCTTTGAAATTTACTACAAGTTACTGTTCAAATGACAATGAATTTTCACCTTTTCCACCTTTTAAGGGGGTAAAAGTGGCAAATTATTCTTATTTTTACTATATAGAGCACTATTTCAAGAGTTAAATCACCAATTTTTCTCTGAAAATCAATTCAATTCTTTTGAATCATCCTCATCATCACGCAATTTATCTCTTGAGGGGGCATATAGCCTCAGTAAAATCCAAATTCTGGGGCAAAATTCTTTAAAGTAATGCATAAAACACATCACTTCAAAGAGGGAAAAAATGTACACATCTAAAAATGGTCACAATCAATCAAACCTGTTAATTAATTAAATATGAATTATTTAATTAATATTCTAAAGTCATCTACATATAAGTACATTTAATTATTTATTTCTATCATTGATTTTTCTAGTTCTTCTAGTTTGATTAAATCAATAATTTTATTTAATTACTACTATTATTCCTCTTAATTAAATTAAATAAATTTCATAATTTATTTATTTGATTATCATTTCTAAGTTTGAACATTTAAATTCGAACATTGGAATATTCATTCTTTACTTCACATTTAAATTAAATATTTTATATTTAATGTCTTTTTCACCTCACTTAATTAAATATTTTAAATATTTAATTACCTATCTTTTTCACCTCTCACATAATTAAATAGTAATTATTTAATTATGGAAGCTTCCATTTTGCACATGTCACAAGAAATTAAATAAATTTATTTATTTAATTAGCAATTATCCTCAAACTTTCAACCAATTTTCATAAATGAAAAGATAAATGCCATGTTTGTCTCCATTTTTTAAAGAGGATGGTTTTGTGGGTTGAAAACATTCTTCCACTTTCCTCTCAACCTTCCACCTTTCTCTCAACTTCTTAATCTCTCACTGTTCATCTTAACAGGTTTGAATCTCAACCGTTGATCTCCGCCAACTGGATTCTTTCCTTCGAAAATCTATAAATAGAACCTTCTCGTAAGTATATTTCATCCTAGATTTCATGCGTAGTTACTATAGTTTCATTTGAATCAACATATCAGCATTTTAGTCATATCATAGCATTTCAAGTTCAAGTTCATAGCTTAAATCATATAGCAATACACATGCATTTTCAATCAATCTCATTCTCCTAAGTTGTCATTTCAACAAGTTGTTGCTTACACAACTAAGAGCCAGTAACTTTAATCAAATCCTTGGTGATAGAGGACAATGGGATGAATTTGAAGGAGTTGTTGTCATTTAGAGTTTGCATTTGTATTTTCTAAATTAGTTTTTTTCAAACTAATGTTTCATTGGTGTGTTAGTTTACTTCTTAATTAGTTCACTTATTCTAACAACACAAGGACGATTCGATTCAAAGTGAGACAGATCATCAACAGGAGGATACTATTCTAGATCTTTCCCATAATGATGTTAATGATTGCATCATGACCCTAATGGGTAATGACCTTACTCATCTTAATGATCCATTTCATTTGGTTCATCCTAAACTCTTTGATTGGGAACAAATTGCACCAATTGATATCCCAACATTCCCAAATGACAAAACCATCATAAAATTCTTTTGTTCATCCCAACCAGAAACAAGTTCCACCAGGGAATCACAAGATCAAAGTTTTCGACAAGAAAGTGCCAAGTTTCTCAGTTATGAAATTAATAACATAAAAGAAAGATCTAATGGTGAAAACCTAACAAAGGCAGTATTAGATCAGGAAAAGAGAAAAATAAAAAGTGTATCTAACGGTGAAAACCTGTCAAAGGCACTGGAAGATGGGAAACTTGACACTCTCTCAAAACATTATCAGGAAAGGTCTTCTATTCTAATAGAACCAACAATGGCTTTCAACTTAGGTACTTTGGAGCAACCCAAAATCTTGCAATTGTTTGCATCATTAACAGAAGAAGAAATCTCAAGATTCACAAAATTTCTCAAGAACAATCAAATCAATTTTGGATGGTCCTATGCAGATATGCCTAGATTAGATCCATATCTCATCATGCATCATCTATCTATCATGCTGGGGGAAAAACCCGTGAAGAAGAAACTCCAAAAAATGCATCCCCATGTTGCATTATTGGTTAAGGAGGAGTTAAAGAAACTTTTAGATGTTGGATTCATTCAGTCTAATAACTATGCAGAATGGATCTTCAATATCGTACCTATCTCAAAGCCAGATGGAAGAATCAAAATTTGTACAGATTTTAGGGATTTGAATAAGGCATTCCCTAAGGATGATTTCCCTCTAACAAACATACATATGATTGTAGACTTGACTACTAGCCATGATATGTATTCACTAATGGACAGACTTTCAGGATACAACTAGATAAAGATTGTGCCTAAAGATCAGGATAAAAAAATGTTCACATGTCCTTGGGGTACATATTGTTGGAATGTAATGTCATTTGGACTCAAGAATGCAGGAGCTACTTATCAATGAGCAATGACTACCATTTTTCATGACATGATGCACACATTCATGGAGGATTATGTCGATGATTGTTTAGCCAAATCACACACAAGAGAAGAAAATTTAAATATCTTATCTAAAATTTTTAATAGAATGGAAAAATTCAAAGTGAGACTTAATCCAAAGAAATGTGTCTTTGGGGTGAAATCTGGAAAGCTTCTAGGATATATTGTGTCATCAAAGGGAATTGAAGTGGATCCAACAAAGGTACAAGCAATTCTCAATATGCCACCACAAAGGAACATTAGTTAATTATGCTCATTACAGGGACGGTTGCAATCCATCAGGAGGTTCATTGCGCAACTGGTAGATAAAATTTTACCATTCACTCATCTCTTACATAAGAATGTTCCATTTAAATGGGAAAAAAAATGTGAAGCAGCGTTTGATCAAATAAAGCATTATCTAATGGGTCCACCAGTGTTGATTCCACCAGTACAAGGTGAACCGCTAATTTTGTATATTTCTACCATGAAAGTGTCCTTAGGAGCATTATTGGCACAAGAAGACAAAGGAAAGGAGCAAGCAATATATTACATCAGTCGAACTTTGACAAACCATGAACTAAATTATACCTTCATCGAAAAAGCTTGCTTAGTAGTAGTGTTCACTTCTCAAAAATTGTGACACTATATGTTGGCTCATACAATAAAGCTTGTGGCTAAGATTGATCCACTCAAGTATCTTTTAAGTAAGGCAAACTTAATTGGTAGATTGGCTAAATGGGTCATGATCCTGAGCGAGTTTGACACTCATTATGTGGATCAAAAGGCCATCAAAGGATAGGTAATCATGGATCAGTTAGCAAAAGCACCAATGCCAACATAACATCTAATACACATTGATTTTCCTAATGTTGATGTATTCATAACAGCTATTAAGCAGTCATGGGCACTCTATTTTGATGGTTCCTACACTCAACATGGCTTGGGGGAAGGGATTCTTTTCATTACACCTCAAGGAAATACAATTCCAAAATCTTATCAGCTAATGTTTCCTTGCACAAATAACATAACTGAATATGAGGCATTGTTAATTGGAATGAGAATTGTAGTAGACTGGAAAATCATAGAACTACAAGTGTTTGGTGATTGACAACTTGTCATAAATCAAATCAATGAAAAATATTAAAATAAGGATGACAAGTTAATTCCTTACAAAAGGATGGTGGATGATTTCAAGAAATACTTTGTTGATATCAAGTTCATGCAAATTCCACGTATTGATAATAAAGTTGCGGATGCCATGGCTACAATCGCATCACTACTCTGGGTTGTTAGAGAATCAAGCACGATACAATTTCTTGGTGGAACAATTGTTTTCTCCCGCTTATGACAATCCAGAAACTCAAATCATTTGCCACTTAACCAGTTCTGATTCTCCCTTGTATGGCCAAATCTTCACTTACCTAAAGAATAAAATTTTACCTTTAGACTTGTCTAGAAATCAGAAAAGGAATTCCATCCATCAGTCCTCTCGTTACACCTTAATTTCTGAAATCTTATACTGATGTGGTATTGATGATACCCTCCTTAGATGTCTCAAACATGATGAATCGAAAAAGGCCTTATAAGAGGTACATGTTGGTATTTCTGGGACACACTCAAGTGGACTAACCTTAGCAAAGAAACTTGTTTGATTGGGTCACTACTGGCCGACCATGGAAAAAGAATCATTCATATTTGTTAAGAAATGTGCAAAATGTCAAATTCATGGGAATCGCGTTCATGCTCCTGCTCAAGAATTACAACCCTTCACCACAACATGGCCTTTCACTCAGTGGGGATTGGATCTAATTGGCAAGATACACCCATCATCTTCAAATGGACACAAGTTCATCATCATAACCATTGAGTATTTTACTAAGTGGATTGAAGTTGTTTCCCTAACAACTGTTACTGGCAAACAAATCTCTTCATTCATTTTGAACTATACCATCTGTCGATATGGCATTACCAACTCCATTATTATTGACAATGGAAGACCTTTTAAAAATCAGGATGTTGATGAACTTTGTGAAAGATTTCGCATCCAACACAGGTTCTCTACACCTTATTATCCATAAGGAAATGGTCAAGCCGAAGCTTCAAACAAAACAATTCTGAAGATTTTGAAGAAAAAAGTGAATGAGGCAGGTCGTGATTGGCATGTCCAACTAAATCCAGCATTATGGGCATATAGAACAAGTATTTGCACACCAATAGGTGCTACCCCATATGCTTTGGTTTATGGAGTAGAAGCTATTTTTCCATTAGAAGTCAAGACTCCCTCGCTTTGTGTGTCCCTAAAGGGATTGATAAATGATGAAGACTACAGAGTATCAAGGTTGCAAGAGCTGGAACTACTTGATGAATGACGTCAAATTATAGTTAATCATTTAAAGGGATATCAACAAATTATGTCCCACAGCTACAATCATAGAGTCAAACCATGAGCTTTTCAAGTGGGTGACTGGGTTCTCAAAGAAAACCCTTGTAATGAGCAGGATCTGGAAAAGAAAGGCAAGTTCCAACCTAATTGGTTGGGCCCATTCGTTATCATTGTAGCATATTGATCAGGGGCATATCCGTTGTCAACATCAGAAGGGGACCTGTTTGAAGACCCAACCAACAACATTAACTTGAAGAATTTTTAAGCCTAAAATATCAAAAAAAATATAAAAAGTCTTGAAAAAATACAAAAAAAATCAAAAAGAGCAAAACTACAAAAAAATCAAAAAGAGAAAAAAAATCATTGCCTTGATGAAAACCTCGCAAACAGGCGTCTTGGTAACAACAAAAAAATCATAAAATCAAGAAAAAATGCAATAAAAACAAATTGTGAAAACCTAGCAAACATGCATTATTTGTGATTTGTTTGGCTCCCTCATCTATTAGGATACATTTTGCATATCCATCTTTCATCAACCTCACATACATTCCTGGCCATCGCATCTACATCATGCATCCAAATAATTCCTTGAAATGAAAAGGATTTCATCATGGCTTGATGATTAGGGTTATCCTTAGCAGTAGAGGTGTTTAATCAGGAGTCAAAGTGCAAGGTTATTTAGGGGAAATTTGCTTCTTGGAACTCTTTTTGGTAGACAAACGACAACATGTGTCAAGCATTTGGAATATCAGAAACAACAAATTGTCCATTCAAAATTGAGTCTCAACAATGGTTTGACAGAAAACTGAAACAAATTGGATGATCTTGATATGAATAAATTGAATGACAAACTTAAGGCATAAGTTGAATTGTTGTTTTCATTTGCTAACATCATATCCCTAGAGTGGTTCGATGATGTACTGAACTAGAATCACAAGGAAGGAGTATGATTTTTCTTTGCTTGTTGTATGTAAGCTAATCACTAGTATTGTGAAAATTTGTCATGGGACATGCTTTATAACTTATCATCGATGACATTTCGGAATTTGCATAGGAAAATGGTTAACTTTTGTTTGTTTATGCAAACAATACTCAAGTCATCTTGGTTCAATTATACCTCTATGCTTGTATTAACTTTCTATATCAAACATCATGGAAGCAGTACTCAGGTCATCAATCGTGTGAATATCCCCTTTTGATGCTTGTACTAACTTTCAACATTTCAAAAAGCTCAGTGATGAAACGTAAAGCATAAAGCAGCTCACAAAATGACAAATTTGCATTTTAAATTTCATATTAGATAGATTGCATCCATCTTATTTTATGCATTAGCATTATCATATCCATCACATCTCATCTGCATTATCTCAATCAATCCATCCAATTGTAAACACTAAAAATTGGTCTAGGCCTGTGAGTACCACTTTTAACATAATTTTCTAATATCCATGGTCATGGTTAAATAATGTCAATTATTTAATTACCCTTTCTAATACATATTTCCTCTATTAATTAAATACCCCTTTTTAATTAATTCATTAATTCATAATGACTTTATTCAGCTTTGATTAATTAAATAAATCATGTTTATTTAATTATGTCACTAACTAATTAATTCTTCTTTCTAAATTAAATATTTATTATTTAATTAAACCCCCTTTATCCATAATTAAATATTTATTATTTAATTACCCAATTTAACCTTTTCAACTATAATTAAATATTTATTATTTAATTATTCATTTAATCCTTTTCAACAGTCAATTAAATAAATTATCTTTATTTATTTATTTAAATCATTTCAAGTTTCGAATGTTGAATTAAATTAGCATTTAATTAATTATTAAATGTTTATGTCACATTCTTCTATCATTCATTTATCTAATCATTCACTCACCTTCTGACTCAAGATCTATTTTAAATCCAGTGCTTATCTCTAGATTCAACGTCTGATCGTCTCTGCGAGAGGACTCCCTATCACAACTCGTCAGTTAACTAGTTCTAACTCATGTGCATGAATTTTTTTATTAGTTAAATATATTTAATTAATTAATTAATTCATGTGTGCATTCGAATGAATTATTCTTCGAGTTCTAACTTTGTCTTTTTCATCCAAATTCTATTTCTTCTATTTTCAAAGACTCTTAACTAAAGATTAAGATCTTGAACTCTTGTTCTTCCTATTTTCGAACAGTCTTGACATAAGATTAAGTTATCGTTCTAATTTAATCTTTATCCTGCAGCCTTTTCTAACTCACGTTCTAACTAACACAGAACTCACATCACATGGCATTCATCAATCTCATCCGTCAATCTCTCTTTTGAATCTGAGTTGATCGTTCGAAAACCCAAAATCTATAAAAAAAGCTTATCATGATCATTATTCCTCCTCCCGAAATCATTATACTTTTGAGAAGAAACTTAATCTTTTATATTTTGTTTAGACATTCAATGTAGTTATACTTGCATCAAACACAGAAATATGAGGGAAAGAATGACGATACAGCATAATGGAGAAGGACAATCGAGATAATTCGAGGAAGTAAATGCATATTCAATGAGATCTTTTCAATTAATTTGTTTAGCTTAATCATGTTTACTTATTTCATTCTTTGTTGTTTTGATTTAGATTATTTGTTAGATTAGATTTGATCAGTTTAATCTATGCAGCTTTAGCATTAATATTCCAGAAAATCTATGTTACACCAATCATTTCTTTCAATCTCATCTCAATCAATTCATCTCAATCAATTCATCCAATCCTTTCTTCCAATCTCATCTAATCTATCCATTCAATCTAGCACAAATAATTTAATCATACCTTTGGTCTTGTTCCTAGCCTTACTGCAAGCCTTGATCATCATCATCATCGGGATGTATCCTTCCCTATCTTTGTGATGTTTCGGGATGTATCCTTCCCTTATCAACAACACTTTCATCATCATCATCAGGATGTATCCTTCCCTATCCTTGTGTTGTTTCAAGATGAATCCTTCCCTCATCAAAAACACTATCATCATCATCATCAATCCATCTTGGCTTGTAGTTTTCCTAGGGCAATATCATACTTATTTTTGAATCCATTTGTGCTTTCTTTCTTCTCATTTTTTTCCTATTTCTTATCATCCTCTCTTGTCCATCATTTTCATCATCTTCCTCATCTCAATCCAATCATTTAATCATTCCACCCTTCACTCATCTTCATCAAATTCTTGTATCAATCCTCTTCTATCAAATCAATCAAATCACTCTTACTATTTGTTTTTCATCAATCATGAAGGAAAATTTATCACTCTTACTATTTTTTTTTCATCAATCATGAAAGAAAATTTATCAATCTTACTATTTGCTTTTCCATCATGAAAGCAAATTTATCACTCTTACTATTTGTTTTTCATCAATAATGAAAGAAAATTTATCAATATTACTAGTTTTTTTTCAATCATGAAAACAAATTTATCAATCTTCCTATTTGTTTTTCAATCATGAAAGCAAATTTATCACTCTTACTATTTGTTTTTCATCAATCATGAAATAAAATTTATCAATCTTACTATTTGTTTTTCAATCATGAAAGAAAATTTATCAATCTTACTATTTGTTTTTCAATCATGAAAGCAAATTTATCAATCTTACTATTTATTTTTCATCAATCATGAAAACAAATTTATCAATCTATCCTATCATTCTTATCAGTCATCATCAATCAATCATCAAAAATTCACTATCACATGATGAATCAATCAAAAAACATCATCATTTTATATCAATCTTTCAATAGTGGTTTTCATCAAATCATCTTTATCAGCCGATGAATCGGACAACAAATCACTGCACATTTTCAAAATCATCAAAAATTTCCAAAAAAAATCAAAAATCCTAAACATTCAAAATTTTATCCGATTTATCACTCGAGGGGGCATATAGCATCATTGGTCAAATTTTCAAAGTCAGGGGCAAAATTTTCATTATCTGAATTTTTCTTTGAAGCAATGCGTAAAACACATCACTTCAAAGTGGCACAAAATGTACACATCTAAAATGATCATTATAAATCAAACCTATTAATTAATTAAATATAAATTATTTAATTAATATTGTAAAGTCATCTACATATAAATAAATTCAATTATTTATTTATATCGTTCACATTTCTAATTCTTCTAGCTTAATTAAATAAATAAGTTTATTTAATTATCATCATCTTCTTCTTAATTAAATTAAATAAATTCCATAATTTATTTATATTAATTATCATATTATTCTAAGTTTTATTTTTTTTTCAAATAATGGAATATTCTTCTAAATCCATTCTCTACATTTAATTAAATATTCCAAATATTTAATTAGAAGTTTTCTTTCTCATATAATCAAATATTCTAAAAATATTTCATTAAACACTTTCTAATTCTTTCTTCTTTCCTCCACAATTAAATATTCTAAAAATATTTAATTAAAAGCTTTCTTTCCTCCACAATTAAATATTCTAAAAATATTTAATTAAAAAATTTTATTTCCTCCACAATTAAATATTCTAAAAATATTTAATTAAAAGCTTTCTTTCCTCCACAATTAAATATTCTAAAAATATTTAATTAAAAGCTTTCTTTCCTCCAAAATTATATATTCTAATAATATTTAATTAGAAACTTTCTTCTTTCCTCCATAATTAAATATTCTAAAATATTTAATAAGAAACTTTCTTCTTTTCATATTTAATTAAGTATTTCATATATTTAATTAAAAGCCCTTTTATCATCTCTCACACACAATTAAATATTATTTATTTAAATTATGGAAGCTTCTAATTCTTTGTCACATATAATTAAATAAATTTATTTACTTAATTATGGATTTTTCCTCAACTATCAACTAACTCTTCATAAATGAAGTGCACAAATGGAAACTTTTCTTCATTTTTGAATGGAAAAGGCTATGTTTGAGGAAACATCTCCCATATTTCTCTCAACCTTCCATCTTTTTCTCAACTTCTCAATCTCTCACTGTCCATCTTGATAGGTTTGAAACTCAGTCATTGATATTGGCCAACTAGATTCTTGCCTCAAAAAATCTATAAATACAACCCTCTTGTGAGTTGAAAAGGACCCCAAATCCTAGATTTTGTGAATTTAGCATAACCATTATAGTTGCATTTGAATAAACATTTTAGCATAAGCATCTCAAGTTCATAGCATTTGAGTTTTTCAACTTCATAGCTTAAAATCATTTAGCAAATAATCATGCATGCTGCATAAATCTCGTTCTCCTAAGTTGTCATTTCAACAAGTTGCTGCTTACACCAACTGAGAGCCAGTGACTTGTATGAAATCTTTTGAGATAGAGGACAATGGGATGCATTTGAAGGAGTTGTTGTTATTTAGAGTTTGCATTTGTCTTTTCTAAATTAGATTCCTTTAATCTAACGTTTCATTGGTGAGTTAGTTTATCTTATTAGTTAATCCACTTATTCTCACAAACAGTTAGCACATTTGAAGAGGATATGTCAAGAATGAAGAAGAGTGACTATACATTTTCATGTTGTCTTGAGTCCCTACACATGTGAATCCATGTTTGATTCTTTAAACATTTAAAGGGATTATTTCTAAGATTTTTTGGCTTAGATTGTGTTGTGTTGTATTTAAAGGGAGTTATCCAAATATAGTTTCCACATGTATGATGAACGTTTCCATTTTGATCTCAATGATTACGTTAGTAACAATTTGAAATTCGGCCTTGGCTTCTTTCACCAGCCAAGTTTGGAAGACTATTGGGCTGATTGTTTTGATGAATACGAGGTAAGAAGAAGAAGTTGGATGAGATTGTTTGTAGAAGAAATCTTCATCTATGGACTGGGTTGGGACTTGTAGTGCATTGTGATGGAACCTGCAAAATCCATGGTCATTTTTTCAAAATTTTCAATCTCCTAAGGGCTAGGGTTCTCATATCATGCACTAGGGTTTTGTCTTAGGGTTTAAAATCCATAAAGCCATCATCATTTTCCAAAACCCTCCTCGAGACTGAGTTCTATCCTATTTCATCATTAGAATCTTGTGCCTACTTAGCCTTGTCACTTTAAGTTATGACCTTATGTCATTGGCTCATTGTTTTCCTAGCTGCCACCCCTTCTAATATTTTGTCATTTCCCTAAGTCGCGGCCCTAAATATTTTAATCCCCTAAGTCTTATGTCCTAAGGCAACCCCTTTTCAAGTCATGACTTATATGCATGTGCCTATTAACCCTTTTAAGTGTTTAGGTGGGCCCTTGATCGAATGAAAAACGATAAAGTGAAATCGTTGAATGCATCTTAGTTCTTCCCCGCTAACCCCACAAGAATAAAATATTATTTTCTTAAAAGCAATAGGGTGAGTAGACTTCTTCCATGTGGCATGTACATGGTGTGGTTCTTATGGTCTTCAAGCCTAGTGGTGCCAATGGGCCCTTGGATCGATGGTCCATATTGGGTGACATGGTTTCATCTTGATAGTTCCCCACATCCCCCACTCAATGCTAATATTCATTAAAATATTTCAGTGTAGTGAGCAGGCTGGTGACGTGTGTCTTTCGTGGGACATAGGCGAGAGTATAGATGCTATGATAGATGTTGAAGTGTAGCCAAGTGGCATTGCTTGATTATGTGATTGGTTGACTCACATCATTTTTGTGAGTCATTTAGTGTTGATGGTGATCGAGAGGCCTAGATTTAAAGTGGTCTAAATCTGATGGAAAATTTTTAAAATTTGGGCAATAAGCGATAGGTGCTTGATCTCGCCATGAGTAGGAAAAATTGATGGTTATAATTGAAAGTGTTACTTCCCAATGATTATTTTCTCTTTTTTGCGAGTAAAGAATGTGCAATAATGGTGAATACATTTCTTAGCTACTAGATCAAATCCAAGCAACCTCAAATCACATTTTTGTGCTTCTTCTAAGGCCAAAGTGATTGTTGAGCAACACCATTTATTTCTTGAAGTGTTGTAGTGGTTATACTCTTTGTTAAGGTATGTTTTTCCTTTCTTGATCATGGATTTCCCTTGGGTGCCATGCCTATTTTTAGAATGCCATCAATGCTAGAGTGTGCTTGAGGTTTCTTGAGCATTCATGTCTAGTTGTTGCATCATTTTGGATGGAAATTACCGATACACCATAGTTTAATTTGGGCCTTTGGTCTGAAACCCTAGTTTGGTTAGGATTAGTAATTTCAAATCCAAATTTGAGTTATGCCTCCACTATAAAGGAAAGTTTTGTGCATTTTGTTTGGGTTCCATTCTCTTCGAATTTTTGTAAGTCTTTGATTTTAGTCTATATAGTGTTTTGGTCATACACCCATGAAGGAAATGTTGTAATGTTTTCTTTGTAATAAGAATAGATTACCCAAATGTTCATTGCATTCTACTCTTAAATATTGTATTAGCTCTATCATCCTCTCTAGTTTTATACTCACTATCTTTAAATCAATATAATCAAGGATTTGTTTTGGTTCTCAATCACAATTTTTTGATCCTCAATGTTTAAGTTTTTAGTTTTTGTTCAAGGAGAAGAGTAATCTCATTCAATTCATATGTTAAGGTAGTGATGATACAATATGGATTTCAAAGAATTTTTATAGTTTTGTTCTTTTGTTGGTTTCTTGTTGTAAGGCAACAAGTTTATAAGAATCTAGGTTGGGTATATTATAGGAGTGTTGCTTCATTTATAAAATCTTTGTAGATAAGGCACTAGTCAATCTATGTTCATAAGTCGAAGTCTTAGGTGGATCCAATTTCAATTCAAAAGAAAAAATTTGAATTTCCTATATTTTTTTTGTGTTTATTTCTATACTACCATAAGATATTGAAGAAAAGGGAGAGTTATGTAGATAATTTATCCCATTGAAGGATTTCCACCATTATAGTATGATGGTATACCTTAATGTATAGGGATACCCACCTTGGTCTTATAGAGCCTAAAGTGTAGAGGAGAGGCTTTCAAATAAGTCATTTCCTAATTTTTTGCCACTGCCCTAGGGTCTCTGAGTATAAGGAGTTTCTACCCTTTAGGATATTTTAGAACATTAGCTTGAAACATCAACAAATTGGTGACTCTACTTGGGAGAAGTTGAGAAGATCTGGTAGAAGACCACCCTGCCTTAATAGAGTCATTGAAGTTTTAAAGTTTCTATCAAAGTGCATTAGTAGGAAAAAGTATTATTCCCATTAAATTGGATGGCAACTCTATACTCCAAAGACTAGTTGAAAAGAAAAATATGTAGTCATGCACAACAAAAGATCAATTCATAATCTTGACCCTTCAAGAAGGATGAAGGGAGGAGACACAAGAATAATAGTAACTTGGAGAAAAAAGAATCATAATCAGAAGAACAAGGATCCAAGTAAGTCTGATCCTACCTTTGATAAAAATATAGGTTATATTCTACATAGTCAAGATAGTTATGATTTTTCTCAAGAAGCATCTGCTCTATTAAATTAAGAAAAGGGATTAACTACCCCACTGATAAGACATACAAAATCTCTGAGAAGAGAAAGGAAAACAAGAAATATAGACCAGGATGGGGTTGACCCTTCTCAAGAACTTTTATATCATAATCCACCCCTTAGAAATTTTGTAATACAAAAATTGCAGGGTGATCCTATTGCTAGGAAAAGCCACACTTTTTCTTTTGAAATCCAAGTTAACCCCCACAATACTACTGAAGTCCTTACTCAAACCCATACCTCAAATAATGTGGTCCAAACTGAGGAAGAATTCCTAAATAAAACCAGGGACATGTTTGAAATAGAGAGATTGAAACAAGAAAAGGCTAGAGAAGAAATGATAAAGAGAAGAGATGAATCAAGGAAGGAGCTTGATGTTTTGAGAGCTACACAAAATGTTGCTAGTGTTGTTATGCCTAAACCTAAAACTCAAGCAAAGACTAGGAGTCAAATATGTATGCCTCTAGGTACTTCCCATGTGAGTACATGGACTAATCCTCAACCAAACACTACCTCACAAAATGTGACTAGTGCTACCTATATAATAAATACTTCATCTGAAGGTGCATGCCCTTCTAATTCCCAAAGTAATATAGGAATGAGTTCTATGCCCATGACTTCTAATGTTTCAGTGGGCCCTGATGGAACCCCTAAATTTTTTTTTGGTTCCATTTATCATCCTATAATTTGTTTTTGATGTGTCCATCCTAAGGGCTTGGGGTTTTGTTTATCATCATTGATATAGGGTTTTACTTTACCTAAAATCCTTCTTAAATAAATCTCAAGCTTGTGTCCTTTCCATAGCTCTAATTCTTCATTGACGTTCTATTGCTCATCCTTGGTCATGTTAATACATCTAATGTCATTAGAGCTCATTGAGTTACTGACCCCTTATGCCTAGGTTTGAAATTCTTGTATTTTATAAGGTTAAGAAATTGACCTTGTTTGGCCTTTACATCCTTTGAAAAATATTTTTTAAACCTTCTGAGGCCTTTTATTCATCATCCTAGGTAGTTCCCCATTTTAAAAACAACTTGTGTGCATGTTCTAAATTCTACACTTAAGTCCCATTTACCATCTCCTTTATCACTCATTGTGGATAACTTTAGAAATGTAAATTCAAATAAGTGATGAGCAATGAGTGGTGTATCCTTTCTTTCGTGCATCACAGATAGGTTTTGAATGTTTAGTGTTATATAAGTGATGTGTGATGCAATTCTTCTATGTGTTATCGTTGGCATATCTTTTATCACTAATTTTCATGTGTTCTGTAATGTGAATTAGCGATACGTGATGGCCCTTCATGCTCTTGTATTTTCTTCTATCACTCATCATAGATCCATTTTAATATTTGAGTTTCAAATTAGCGATGAGTGATGAGGTCATTTGTTCAAAATTTTTTTGTTGTTGATTTAAATTTCTCTTATGAGCGATATATCTTGTTCCTTTGATGTTTACACAGATGCACATGTCTTAATATTGTTCTATTCCCTTATCTCCCATCATTGATGTGATCTAGAAAATGAAGCATGAATTAGCGATGCATGAAGGAAAGAGAACATGATCAAGGATGGGTCTTAGATCCAATGGTCGAGATCTCATCATGTGGATGCTCTTATCACTGATAAGACTTGTAAAAAAAAATGTATAAGTTATGAGAAATGGCTTCCAGATGAAAGACAACGTGGTGGCATCCTGAGGACATTGTTTAATGAAAAAAATAAAGTAGTGAGGTGGACAAGAACTGTATATTTTTTTTTAAAACAAAGTGATCAACAAATAGGTTTTAAATATGAATAGCTAAATTTTAGTTCACTCGTGCAAGATTTCTATAAAACATTTATGGTGATAGGATCCATTTCCCAGCCATAAAGAAGGTGGATGGCTTGTTTCCTACAAATGTGGAATTGCTTAGGAGCAGAGAAGAAAAATAAAAACTGAAGAAATGGTATGAAGAACTTTGGCAAGACAATTACAGTAGATTTGGTGTTAGTTCTTCACCTAGGTAAGAAAATTGTTGTATCTCTTCATGCCACAAATGCTAAATTGTGCTATTTTAAATTATCGAGGGGAATTTGGAGATAATTTTCTTATAGTTTATTTATTTAAGGATATTTAATTGGGGTGATATATATTGTATAAGGTTTGGGAGTATTTTTCTTGTTAATTTATGCCTTGGGATTTAAGGAAACTGGGTGGGTCTTTTCAATTAAAAAAATTGTAAACCCTATTCCTGCCACATTGCAAATATGAGTAAACCAGATCCTAGTAAATCCAAAAATAGGCTAGAGAGAAAACCAAAGAAGGAGAGATTTAAAAGGCTCAAAACCTAGTATGTTTCATCCATGGCTAATTTGGATCCACCTACAACGTCAAAGCCTACACCAAGTACCCATGATGTGTCCACAGTGTCAAGAGGTGCAAAGAAAACTCAAGAAAAATTCATGGAAGGTGCCTCTAGGGAAGTAAAATACGGTGGGTCACGAATCGGTAAGTGACCCATGGGCCACGTTGTTTTGAAAAGTAGACTAATTGACCATGTTGGTGAAATTCAAGAGCTGGCTAAGCCTCAAAGTGGGTGGCAATTGTTCACAGATGCCTATAATAGGAGGTATTCTAAGAAGTTGATATGTTACTTATTGATACATAACCTTGGGATGCTGGTGGTACCTAATGTGTTTGTAGAGGTGGATGTAATGATGGAATTCATCAAGAATTATGATCTATAGATAGAAAAATCAAGAATGAGAATGGAGAGGTAATCCTTGAAGTAACAAGGAATAAGATTGTGGAGATATTTTTATTGAATCACAATTGCATTATAAAAATCAAGCCTATGGATCTATATGGTGAATATGAGCGTAAAATATTTGCATACAAAAATAGACTATTGGTTTGACATAGAAAAATAAAGGAGAGATTTCTCCCTAAAGATATCAAGCCCTTTGAATGTGAAGAGTTTGTGGATTATTTAAGAACGCATATTACTACCTGAATCAGGTTCTAGCTCACAGTTTTGAAGCTAGGATAGCTCTTGACCTGTTGGTAATGGAAGCATATATACATGGCCATAATCAAAACACTAGTTTTCGTTATGTTACTTTTGTTGCAGAAAAAATCCATCGAGATTTCATCAATTTACGGAGGGAGGTTCTTCCTCTACATTTTCCACATTATTCTCTATTAATGCATATTATTCTATTTGAAAGTGACTATAATTGGAAAAGGATGTTGAAATTGAGATTGAGGGACAATGAAAACAATGTTTTTCCTATCCAAATGTGGACATACATTTTGGACCATGATTGTCTTAATTCCAATTATTTGATGTTTCCTAATTTTATCAGGTTTGGTATTCTAGAACTTTTAGGTGTGGCACCTATTCATAGGCTTTCTCTAGCAATCAGAAAAGTTATGCATCCAAAGGAGGTGACAGGGTTACATAAGCATCATAATTAGGTAGATTGGTTTTTGCACTTAGAGTATACATTGATCAGAGCTTATGGATCCAAGGTGGTACCACACCACTTGCCCCTATATGTTTCTAACCAATTGGATTTTATGGATTTGATGTGGAAAATTTATTTTATCAATTTTTAAATGTTCATAAACCCTAGGAAGGGTACTGTGGTAAACCCTCAATGATCTTTTTCTTACTTTGTAGTTACTAATTAGGAAGGGTATGAAAAATTTGGAATCATGGTGAATAACCGCAAGCTACCTATTGATGAGGTTAGGGTTTTTGACTCGGAGGGTTTTGTTTCTGCAAAGAGAAAGGAGGAAAAAATATCTAGGATCTCTCATTAGCTCTTTTATATAGATGATGTATTGAGGAACTTAACAAGAAATGAGGTTGTTATATTCAGATTGAGGGAATGGACATCCATAATGGACATTGAAGAGAGTATTATGAAGAGGAATTCCTTCTATGTAATTCCTTATGATGAAATTGAAGATCCTTTTGAAAGAGCTTTTGCAAAGCTAAGGGATTACCAAAGTGGATTTAAAGTAAAAGGTAAAGGGGGCTACTGAGAGAGCACAAGCTCTCTTAGAAAAACAACCTCAAGCTATGGATATTCTTGAGCAGCCTATAGATGTGTAAGAGGAGGGTTTCCAAGTGATTGAGGTAGAGAAAAGGGATGAACATGTGCCTGATGATGGGGAGCTAGAGAAGAAATTCCCTCCCCCTAATACTAAATATACTCTTGCTTATGAGGTTCCCAACTATAGGATGATCAGTGGAAATATGATGAAAATAATGATGATGATTCTAGGATTAAGGATTGTAATGAATTCCTTGTAGATGATAAGTTTGTACAATCTAAGGAATTCCAATAATTCATGGTTCAATAGAGGAGAAGAAAGATAAAGGAGAGGTTTGAAGAAGCTAGGGCTAGTGTTGAACCTTCGTAATAGGAAGAGGATGAGAAGGTAGAGGAAGAGAAGATCATGGATGAGATTGCAACTATCACTCCTATTGAAGCTAGGAAAACTGTTACTGATAGTGGACTAATGTTATTACTAGGATGCACTATCACCTCAGTTATTGCACTTGATACTATAGAATATATCCTCTGGCTTCAATATCTGAAGAATAAGTCAAAGATAAGGTGTTTGGATCTAGATATATTCTAAAGTTGCATACTATTGCAATCTTGTCCATGGCAACCAATATTGGAAAGAATGAGGTCGCTTGGCCTAATGAAGAGGTCATGGGTTCCTTGATGGTGAAAAGGGCAACAGATATAACACCTATCCAAATAGCTAAATTAACTACTCATCTTGCAATGCTTATTGTAGACACACCACAAATAAATTAGAAGAAATACGATTCCTTGGTGAAGTAATATAATAAGGCCTTGGAAAAAATAAACAAGATGATACCCACTCTTCTAGCTAACCAATCAATAAAGACAATCTCTATTCCATCCTCTTTTTTTTCTAATTTTTCTACATAAGATAGGGATACCTTGGCCTTGAGAATCAATGTTTAAATAAGTTGTTAAAGATAGAAAATGAAAATTTCACGAACGCCAAAATTGAAACTGTTAAGGTGGTGAATGACATTTTTGAAGATGTATTAAGACATAGAGTGACCAAATTGGTCAATAGGGATGATGATGTATGGGTTACTTATAAGATAATCCATGAAGCAAACATAAAGTATTCATAGATTCAAGAATCCTTCAAGAATGAATGGAGAAAATGGAGCACTGGAGTAGGGCCTTTAAAAGTAATGATACCTAAAATGGAAGAGGATCCTAAGGTTCCTAAAAATATCCTTGAAATATTACAATTTATTGACTCAATAAATGAGATAATAAATTTTCATGGGAAGCTAGGGATGCAACTCTAGAGCAAGCTAAAAGAATTCAAAGAAATGGAGGAGTGCCATATTCCTAAGATAAGGAATCACAAAGATGAGTTAAAGAAGTTTAATGAATGGATGGATGATTTGGGAGAGATTCTCACATCAACTAAGATGACATTGACTATAAGTGATTACACCATGTTGAATCCACATGTTGATATAATGGTGGAAATTGGAACAAGAGTGGATACTTTTGTCAAGGAGGCCAGGGCCTTAATTGATGGTACATACACTTAGCACAATGTGAAGGTGCATAAGCTTCTAGATGCAAAATGACCAATAGAAGATGAGTACATGACCTGGTTGGAAAAATATACTAAGTAAGCTTGTAAGGGAATGATAATGGATATGTTGAATAATGGATAGGAGAATAACAATGCATAGCCTGAAAGTATTACAAAAAATATTGTTTTCTCTTCAAATTGAAGGATGGTGGCATAAATGTTAATGTGGATAAATCAGTTTTGTATCTTTATTTTCTTTTCATACTTTTAAATTTTGCTAACTAGATTTTCTTGTGGAAACGCTTTTTGAGTAAATGGGGGATATTTTGAATCTATTGTAACAAATAAAAGATGCCTTTTGATGGTGGGACTGAATCTCTAGCAACAAATGAAGAATACTTCCACCTCATGTTTATTCCCACCATTTGAGAGCTTGAGAGTAATTGAAAAAGGAATATATGTTACAACAGTCCAATAAAATGGTGAGATGTGTGCTTTCTAGTCTAAAGCTTGTTGTTCTCCTTCATTTCTATAAGAAGGAATTCAAGACAAAAAAGGGAAGTTCAATTTATTGCAATTGAAATAGTGAATTGTAGAAGGAATACTAAGCATATTTTAAGTTTTGTTTTGTCTTAGGTTCTATGTCTATAGAACTTTGTGTATGTAATTTTGATAATAAGATAGAAAATATGAAGTAGAGTGGTGCTAATTTCATGGCCATCTTCTATCCTTTGTATGTGTTTTATGAATTATGAATAATATAATCAAGGATTGTTTTGTTCATCTCAATTGTTTCCAGTGGTTGTAAGATTTCATTCTTGCTAATTAGCTCAAGGAACTACTATAAAAACTTGAATGAGGTTATTGATTCATATGAATAATGTGCTAGGTTATCTGTAAGAAGTGGTGGTCAAGAAAGTAATATGGGAATACTGTAATGTAGTGTTTTTTGAATCTTATATGTTGTTATGCGAAGAATTTTTATCAGGTTGTATAGGTTAAATTGAATCCATGTTTAGGATAAGGCACTGGTTCAAGTAAAATATTCATAATATGGTTTCTAGGTCAATTCATCACCAAATCACTCTTTATTTACAAAAATTATGTGAACCCCAATCCAAGGCCTACACAAACATAGCAAACAAACAAACTATTATATCCATATGCAAGTTAGAACCAATATTCCCCATGAAATTCATCTACAATGCTCAAAATAGGAAAGAAATAAAGAACAAAGCCAGAAAAGCAATTAAATCCTATTTAAGCATGCAAAATCCCAATCCCATGGGGGAATTGGTGCCAATTCAATGTGTGAATTGGCCCTTTCCCAACTCCTTTGAAATCTTGATGAAGATTCATCCATTTGATGATGAAGAACAATGTGATTCCTTGATAAAATATGCAACAACCTAGCTATGATAATGAGAAATTGATAAAAATTCCCAAGGATGGATGAAAATTCTATGAACTTTGAATTTAATGATGTTGCATAAGTTGTGGATCCTCATTCCAAATGAGAGCCTTCTATTTATAGAAGTGAATGATGGAGGAAGAGGCAAAATGGATTAATGTGGAATAAAAGACCAACCAATGAGAGAAGGCCACTTGTCAACATGTGATTGGAGGAGGAATAAGCATATTTCAATGAATGTGCACATAAATGCTATTAGATTCAAATTTGAATTTGATGAAATGACAAGTTGGGGAGAGAGAGGAATGGAGTAAATGTCACTTGGCTCAAGGAAAATGACATGTAAGAGGCCTTTAATGCCTTGTTGGATGTACTCATCCCTTTTGGAGGGATTTTTGAATTGGAAGAATATTCCACAAAAGATGCCCTTTTGAATGGAAATTGATGAATTAGTAAATCAAATAAATTGATTTATTATGCAAGTTGCAAAATCTAGAGGATTAGAGTGATTAGGTTTAGGATTAATCATGATTTGATCAATTTAAGTAGAAGTTAGATGATTTGACAATTTTGACTTAGATTTTGGATTTAAATAAATCAAAATTGAGAGAAATGACGGATTTAGATTTAATTAAATAAAGTTTAATTTATTTTATTAAAGAGGGTGGTGTTAGATTATATCAAATAAAGATTAATTTATTTAATTTAAAGGAGATGACTTTAGAGATTAATTAAATAAAGTAAGTTATTTAATTAAAAGGGAGACTCTAGGATTAATTAAACAAAATGATTTAATTAATAGAAGAGAATGACTTAATCAAATAAATTTGATTTATTTTATTAAGAGATGAAATATGATGAATTTAATTGAATAAAGATTATTCGATTAAATTGATTAGTAAATGAGATGATTCAGGATGAGTTGGTGTTAGTGAAATAATGATCAGGTGCATGTGTATTTTACGTGTCTACACTTTTCCCCTCGTTGAATCAATGCACTTGTTGTGTTGATTCAAAGAATAAACTATTGAGATCAAAATTCAAAAATTATTTGATTTTTTTGGATGCCCCAGTGGAAAGAAGTATACTGGTACACTTCCCCCTTGACAGATCGAGTAGAAAGTTCAATTTGAGAATCGATCTCGTGACAAAGAGGTTCAAGATGGATCGGCTCAGCCATGATGTAGATAAATTTGATGATGCATAAATAGTCATCAGCCATGGGTAGCCTCATGTATATTTTGAGATATCACACCTACTTTAGATATAAATGCTAGTAAAGATAGAAGAATGAGAAGTGAAATCAAGGATCAAATATTTAGGTTAATGCAATAAAGCATATAAATCAAACCCTGATAAACAATGAAGCACAAATGAGCATAAAGACATAAAATATAAAACAATGTTACCAAATCTTCATGCTACCACTGATTCACCTGAATTACTCTTCTCCATTTTGCTTGAATATGATAATTTCCCTCAGATTTGAGTGTGCAATAATAAGTCTATGACAAGTGACTAGCAAAATATTGAAGATTGTTGTCTCACACTAGAATCATGTACTTGCATAATATGTGTGGATGAAGATAGATAATAGACATAAATAGATGAAAACGAGAATGATTTTGACAACATGAGGACACTTGAAGAATCAACCTCCAAATATCTTATGAGAGAGTTTACTTATAGGAAAGGTCTGATTTGGATTGACGGTTGAGATTGGATGTCAATAAGATGTCTTAATCAATGGTCAAGATTGAAAGTTGGCAAGTGCCCTAGAATCAATGGACAAGATTCAATGTGACAACCCACAATTAGGGTTAGGGAAACATTAGGTCAAATTTGAAATGAATGCACATGATTAATTTTTAGAAAGTCAAATCAATGGTTGACAATGCATGTGACAAGAGATAAGATTGGCATAGAAAAAGAGGTGGTTGGAGAATCAAATAATAATAGAAATTATTTAATTTTTGAAGGACAACGACTATTTTGAATTAAAAATTAAATTTAATTCAAAAGGTGGGGTCACATGACAATAAATAATTAATTTAAATTATTTACTAAAAAGAGGGAAATTAGAAAGTGGGACTATTTTAAATAAATAATTTTATTTAAAATGAGCACAGACAAAGAGGTGATAGGAGAAATTAAATAATAAAAATTATTTAATTTAGGTGGCTAATGAATAATTAAATAATAAAGATATTATTTAAATATAAAAGAATGTGACAAAGGGAATATTTTGAATTAAATATAATGATTTAATTCAAAATTCAAGAGAGTGGACAGGGGAGAAAAGGCTAATGAATAATTAAACAATTAAAAATAATTATTTAATTATAGTGGAAAGTGGACAAAAATTAAATATATAAGAATTTATTTGATTTTTGAAAGACGAGGACTTAATTAGTGGCGTAATTAAATAAATAAAATTTATTTAATTAATCAAGGGGGAATAAAGATAAAAGAAAATAAATTAATTAAATAATTAAAATTATTTAATTAATAGAAGAATTATGACTTTAGAAAATAATTAAATAATTAAAATTATTTAATTATTAAGGACAAAAGGGCAAATGATGGAGAATTTAGAAATTGCAAGCCTGGGTCAATTTTTAGTGTCTAGAAGAATAAGATGATGAAAGGAGGATCCACCAAGTCCATGATCTACAAGACTTTATGAATGATGATGATGTATTTCTTATTAGGAATTGGGATTTTAAAAGGTCCATTTACCTTATGTTTGATAATACACATAGGTACAATGCATCAAGGTATAAACGACCAGGATTGCATTGTTCCTAGTGCGATGGACTTTGACTCGACAAACAAATAGGAGTATCCTTATTCACACCTAACATATAGAAACCTCACTAGGATGTACTTCAGATTTTTCAAACATCTTTGACCAAAACATAGAAATGCAAGCCTTCCTATGCGGTCAACAAGACACCTAAAATACCTTCCATACATACCTAACAAAGCAAGTATTCACCAAGGTTATATTACAAGAACATCTAACAAGCACAACAAATGAAAGGTAATGATCGTTGCCCCATTCCTTTCTCTCTAGATCATTTTGATTAGACATCATCAAGAGGTCCTTGGAATGAGTGCAATAAGATAAATCAAAGAAAAGATCAAGGGAATAAAACAATCCAATGTACTTCATAACCCTAGCCAAGGGGATGTGTTTTGTTTAGGATACGAATCCAAACTGATTTTTCCAAAAGATAATGCCCATTGTAGGAAGGATGCATCCTATGACATGTTAGTGGATGGTGACAAGTTGATAGGTTGTTTGGAAGGATATTGATATAAGGTCAATTGACATGTTTGTGAATGATCAAGAGTTTGATTTTGCATTTAAAAGTTTGCTTTTGTTGATTGTTGTGGTTGTTTATATTTTTTTTGCCAAAGGATGAAGGTGATGATTGATTTATTATGGATGAGATTATTGTGGGTGAAAGCGAAATGGGATGGATGGATATTTTTCAAATATTTGGATGTTTTAGGTATTTTGAAATTTTTTGAGGTTGTTTTTGGGATTTTGAGATTTTTTACAAATGTTTTGATTTTGTGTTCTTTGAATGTTTTTGTGTTTTATGAGATTTTATGAATGTTTTTGGATTTTGTCTTTTTTGAATGCTTTTCAATTTTGATATGTTATGGATGTTTTTGGATTTTGTGTTTTTTTTTTTTTTTTGGATTTTGTGTCTTGGGGGCCAATCAAGGATTAGCCTTGCCTACATTTAAGCTCATAGATTATGTAGTTTGGATACCATGTTTTTTGTTATAAACTTTTTGACCTGTTTTGGGATTTTGATATGTTTTGAATGTTTTTGGATTTTCACATGATTTTGATGATTTGAATATGGATATGATATCAGTGCTTTGTTTTGAGATTTTTTTGAAATCCAAGCTAAGGTTGATTGATTAGATTGATGGATTTGTGATGATAATATCATTGAGGATACACAATAATAATAGGATAGTGTTAACCAACATGAGGATTGGGAAGGATATCAAGATTGATGATGATAACTTTGTTGAGGATACAAAAAATGCAAGGATATCCTGAGATGATGATGGATTGATTAGATTTGATTGATCAAGATTTTGAAGTTTGATTTGGAACAAAATTGTTTTGATGATTTGATGTGACACTAAAGTACACATTAGATGCAATTGATATTGATTTTTTGGATTGATGAAAGATGAAAGATGAAGCTTCATAAGGAACATCTTCTCATCAAGATATTCCATGGGTTAGTGATTTGGATTTTAACTAACAAATTCTTGACAAATTTGATTTCACGTTTGCCAATGTTCGGATCACCACATAAGTTGGAGGATATAGATCAAGATTTATTCTTGAAGGAAGATGCAAATATTTTCCCCCAAGGTCTAGCAATGTTTGAAAGGCCATGGGTGGATGGTTGGATTGGTATATGAATGGATAGATATGGTAAGCATACAAAGGATTACAAGGATTATCTTGTGATAAGATAAGGTGTTCAAACAAAGGATGCTCCTTTGGATAATGCTTCAAGGCTCAGATAACGTTGGGTAGGATAGGATCAATGAAAATGACCCATGTCAAGATGTTTACCATAAGAGAGTATAAAGTGTGCACCAAAATTAGGCAAGATCAAGATTATTTGGATTGTGGATGTAGATGGATGACAATGGATTGGATAAATGGTTCATGTATGAATGGATTTATTATGGATGGGATGGATGGAATCCTAGATCTATTATGGATGGGATAAGATGCTTCCAACTGAATTGGCACACGTAGATGCTCGATTCTACACATGACACCTATTTGCTTGGTTTTGATCATGGTACCTGTCCAAAGCACCACCAAAGTGGTTTTCACTAGAAGGATGATTTTTTTCTTTACTATTTTCATGATTTTTTCTGATTTTTTAATTTTGAACCACCTTGTACTACTTATGTTCATGATTTTGTCATAATGTGCCATCGATATCCTTCTTGAAGAAGCTTCTTTGCTAAAATACGTGCACTTGAATGCAACTTTTGAGAATTTTGTTTTGCTTTGTTAATACCAAGGTTAATTGTGTCTTTGTGTGTACATCGTGATAGAGTGCCTTTTGAATCCTTATGATGAAGGGTCATTGCCAACACATGGTCAATATGAGAATTGGATATCATGTATGGAGGCATGGATGGTGGAGTGTGTTTAGGAATAAAAGATGGATTGGTAGATAGCTTGGAACCTTTGACTCTCCAAACTTGGGAAGATGAGAAATGATGGGTGAATACAAAAGTGTACATGGAATTAGGACCAACTACTTGATATACTTTGTATATCACTTGAGAAGCTTGCTTTTGCCTTTGTGGACATCTTTGATGGATACCTTTCCATTTTGTATTTGTCCCCATAGTTTGTTTGACTAATGGAGTTTGATAAGCATAATCCTTCTTTGTATTCTTCGGTACCCACTTGTATTTAATTTTTCCATTATGCTTCTTAGGTTCCTTTTATTTGATAACTTTCTTCTTACTTTGATTCAAATATTTCTTTTGAAATTGGTCCCAATTCGTAGATGGGGTGATGGGTGGATGAAGATTCATGATGTGGCGGGTTGTAGTATTGGCAATGGTTTCACTATAAGGACTCTTCGTGCTCCCTATGTTGGTGTTTTCTTGAGATGAAGCTTCCCCCAGTATTATAAAGGTATCACTAATATGTAAATAGATACCTTAATTGTCGTATAACCAAGACCTTGATACTTAGGATTACCAATAAGTTGCACTGGTTCCAGGAAACCCTATTCATGTAGGTCTAATCCTCTGCCTTGATAATTCATTTGTTGAAAAAAATTATTTGCAATAGGATATGATTTACCTTGGAAACAAGGAGCTAATCCTTCTCTGATCTATTGTGGATCTTCAAAGGCGATAAATTATTCATTGATAAGATAGCTTTCCCTAAAAAAGGCAAGTGATCCAAGTTTATAAGTGATAGGATCCTCCATATGTGGAATAACTTTTTAATTGATATCTTTGGCCTAATCTTGTGAAATATTAGATTTTAATGCTTATTCAAGCGATGTTGATGATCCACTATCCATGTAAAATTCTTCCTCATGATTCATTCTTGATATGATTTCACATAATTTTTTTGATTCACAACTTCTATAGAAGCCTTCTTCATGATCTATTTCTGATATGTCTCCATAGGATGTTTCTAATTCACAAATTTTGTAGAAGCCTTCTTCATGATCCCTTTCTGATATGTCTCTAGATTTTTCTATACCTTGGTCTTGTGTAAAAATGTTAAGAGTAGGAGACTCATGTTCCTTGGTAATGATGTGAACAGTATAAGACTCTTCTTTTGAATGACAATCATCTGCATGTCCATCAAAAGAAATCATCTCATGGGTAGATGAAGGAGTATGTGTTATACATATATGATCATCTTTTGCGACATCTTGTATAGATAGGAGAGTCTACTTTAGATCATTGTATTATCTTGATTAATTTTGTAATTTCTTTTGACATAGTTAAATTTCAAAGGATGGATCGCTTACAAATGGTTCTTGGATATCATCATTAGGCATGAGAAGTGGCTCAATATCCTCTTGATCTTTGAGAGGATTTAGATAAAATTTTGAGTTTAGGATTTCTTCAATATCTGCAACCATGAGGTCGAAGGATGTGAATATGTCTTGGAAAGGACCATTGCTAGACCTTGGTGGAAGATTTTGATCATGCTTTGGAATATGTTCTTGAGATATGTCCTCTAGTTTTTTAGGTGATGTAGAGACATTGTGAACATGATCATCAGTGGATGAATAGTCGATTATGTCAATAGGATCAAATAGTGTTAACATATCTTTGAGTAGATCATTTGAGGGGTATTTATCATGATAAAAAAGTCTCTTTATGTATGTTGAGTTGATCTTTAGATGAGGTAGAAACATCTTCAAGGTAATCATTGATATATATATATATATATATATATTTATCATCATTTTCAACAATTGTGGAGGAGAGATTGTCACTACTATCACTAGTGGTTGAATCCTTATCATTGTTCCTCTATAGTTATTACTTTTTGATCAATAAGGTCTTGGATGAGATTTTTGAGTTCAATACAATTTGATGTTTTGTGTCCCTTTATTTTGTGAAAATCACAAACGGGCTTCTCGTCATATGCTGGTGGTTTAACTCGGGGCTCTTGATAATTCTCATAAATGTGGATTTTAATTAGATTTTCTTGGACTAGCCATTGCAAGAAAGGTTGAATCAGTTCCCCAAATAGCGTGTATTTTTTTTTTTACCTTGTGCAATTCTTACTTCAAATTGACCTTGTGGTAATTGATTTTGGAGATGTGGTGATTGATCTTTGAGATGCAGTGATTGGGTTTGTTGTTGATGTTGTTGATCTTGATATCCAACTTTTTGACATTGGATATATTTTTCTTGATGTGTTTGTTGAGAAAGCATATTTGGAATGTAAACTTGTGGTGTTTGCATGAGATCATGGATAGATTGATTTTGGACAATGTTCTGATTTGGTATGATGTTTAGATTTGGCATT
Source organism: Sequoiadendron giganteum (assembly GCA_007115665.2). Classification (NCBI taxonomy): domain Eukaryota; kingdom Viridiplantae; phylum Streptophyta; class Pinopsida; order Cupressales; family Cupressaceae; genus Sequoiadendron; species Sequoiadendron giganteum. The sequence continues at coordinate 57,415,648 of CM021101.1, read as the reverse complement.
ATTGGTTGATATGGAACACTGTTTTGGTTGGGAATCACAATGCCTTGATTTAGGTAACTTTTATTTTGAATGGAATTACCTTGAATTGGATCAATAAAAGGAGTTGTTAATATATTGCTTGGATTTTGAACAAAATTGCATGATTTGAAAACCTATCTATCCCAAAGTTCACCAAGTGTGGATTTGAAATGTTCATGTTTGGTAAACTTGTACTTGGTATAGTCACATTCAGCATGAATGGATTTGGTGGGATAATGTTGTTTGGAAGGAGACCTATGCATTGATTGTTTGATTGATAGATTTGTAAGCTTTGATTTTGATTTAAATCTACCATAGGAAAAGGTGTTCCAAAATATAGATTGGGAAAAATAAAATTTGTTGTAACATTGAGGTTTGTAGGAGATAATTATCCCATGTACGGATTGTATAAATGTGAGTTTTGATAATCAATCAACATTGTAAGGAATTGATAGTTTGGTTGAATTGGATTACTCATGGTGTATGAGTCGAGTTTAAATTCCATATTTTTGTTGTGTTTTAACCTTGTTGCAAAAGTGAACCTCTAAGGTGTTTAGGACCAATGATGAGATGAAATATTAAAGGGGGAGTGATATGTGTGTTTGAACTTTTAGGAACTTTGGATCAATGTTAGAATTCAGTATTTTGGATTTTGATTTGGATTAGGTTTGATTTGGATAATGGACTTATAAATCATAAGATGTTGGATTTTATCTTGCGGTAAAACTTTCCACAAGGATGATAATTTAACTAGGTGTATGAGGAAGGATTCATCCACACACACTTAGCCAAACAAGGTGATTTTGATGTTCATTTAAAGGATTTTACCAAAAGTCTAGTATGAATGATTTTTCCAATGGTTCAAAATTTGTTTGTGAGATGGGATTTGATAAATGTTTGGATGGATGAAGTGTTTGATTTGATCCTAGATGGACCTAAGAAGACTTTTTTTACATGACCAAGGTAGTGAAGAACATTATTTTCCCCTAGGATAATTTCAAACCAAAAGACCAATGTTTGCATGGAAAACCATATGACCAAAAGATAACAAGAACATGTGTGGGGTTCAATTGTTCTTAACTTTGCTTAATGAGTTCTTTTTACCATAAAAACTCTCTTGATTCGCTTTTCAAACTAAATGTATAATGTACTAACTTCTTATCATCCCACAAAGTCCATTATGTGGGAATCAAGGAAATCAAGGCAATAGTTTCTTAATGTTGACTTTAGTGAGAGCAAATTAAGATGTAAATCCAAATACTTAGAAGCCTCTAAGGATAAAATCCTTAGGGAAAGCAATAGAACTTGGATTTTTTCAAAGGTATTTGCTTCCTCTAAAGGGTTTGAAATTTTATGATCCTATTGAATGTTTGTTTTTCCAATGTTTAGGATCCAAGCAACATGTTTATTATTCCAAGAATATGCACAACCCTAGGATAAAATGAGACAATATTTGTTGGGTTCCCACTTGGATAAATCCAGCTACGCTTACTCTTAGCGAATGATTAGATGCTTGACCACATTGGCTCCCCTCCATGACACACACTTCTTGGGTCATCCAAGCATCAATACCCATGAATCTCCCATGGCATACTTCTTATCTCTACTAGGAGTTGTAAGAATGTGGGGTGGCTTCAAAACGACCGTTCTTGCACCAAAAACTAGTTTAGGATTTTCTCCTTTCTAAACAAGGGGTTTAATGTAGGCATTTAATTCATGGGGGACCATCCATGTGGCAAGAGACCATTGCTTCCCTTCTTTTTGAAATGATCCTTGTGATTCTTAAACTTTCCTTGAGAACCCACACTTATATACTGGTTGGAATTCGCTTGGCTTTTAGCATGTTACTAGTTGGGTCGTTCCCTTGGGTGATTAATTTTTCCCACAAGGTAGGCCCTCTAAGATAAACAAAAATGAGCAAGCATATCCGTAGTTCGATCAACCTTGATTGAAAAACAAAGGGAGAACACTTGCAATATGCTCCACTCACACTCAAAAGATTTCTTCAATTTTTAATCCCAAATGAAATGTGGAGGAAATCACTTACACAACTTAAGATCATCAAAAGCCTTTTGATTCTCAAGATCGTCATGAGGCACAAGAGAAGTACACACGTCTTTTAGATGATATTATTTTGGGTAAGTGATTACAAAACAAAGATGCACATGTTCATTTTAAATCCTCAAAGCAATGATTAGATTCATTTTAAAGAACCAAATTGAAGTGTGATTGTTGTTTGTTCATGTATTTAAGTCCCAAAATAAAATTTAGTGAGTTTTCCTATGATTCATTTTAACCCTTTTGTCTTGTTCTTTTTAAGCCCAAATGAAATTTAGTAATCCTAAACTAAGAATACTAGCAAATCCTTAATATGGATTATAATTTCTCCCCAAAGTGTTTAAAAAAATTGATACAATGAGATAATAAAATCATAAAGAACCCTTGGCCTTTGTTTTCCTTCACTTTTGATCAAGAAACTTCATTTTTTGGCAGATTTCAACAATTGTCAGATTTTTCCATTTTTGGTAATTTCGCATGCATAAATTTGAGTCCTATTTTTTCCCAAAAAAAATCTAAAACTAATATAGGATTAATTTCCAAGTAACATCCTAAATTCAAAACATGAGTTTCAAGCTATTAACAAAAATGAATTTAAAACAACTAAATAAAAACACTAAGTTACCATTTTTGGGGCCAAGATAAAAGTTTCAAGCCCCACAAAAAGTGCCAAAATGGCCACAAACTGACTCATGGTCAATTGGGAATCCTCATGCCACCTCATAATGAAGCCACCTATAAAATTTCAGCCCAAACAAACATCTGAGTCAAAATTTATGACCTCTTGAAGTCCCTACATCACAAAAAACTAGTTAATACTGCAAAAACAAAGGCCAAAAAACTAGTTAGAAGTAAAAAACAACCAAAGTGAAAAAAGAACATGTTGAAAATAAACTGAAATTTTCATTTTACCAGAATCTAGAGGTGCAATCCACATATGTGACGTAGTTTGAGAAGGTTAGCGACACAATATAGAACCGTTGATGATTGAGAGCGGCGCTCTGCATAGAAACAATGACCGCAATTGTGACACTATTTGGCAAGTAGCACTGTTTGGAATTTGGAAAACTAGCGATGCACTTTGAAATTTAAATTTTTTGGGTAGGAAGACTCTAGCGACGCAGTTTGGAGTTTGGAATGGTGTAATATAGCACAACTAAACTAATCGTAGTGCAATTTGGTGTCAGACTAATAGCGAAGGAGTTTCCTCTAGGCACAAAAAAGTCAAAAAATGATAGATTTTTGGAAAAATGTGATGAATTTCTCCATATCTGCCCTCCTTCTAGCGTGAAAATGTGAACCCCTATCCTAGATTTGCACAAACATAGCAAAAAAACACACTATTAGATCCAAATGCAAGTTAGAACCAAGATTTCCCATGAAATTCATCTACAATGCTTAGAATATGAAAGAAATGAAGAAAAAAGCAAGAAAAGAAGTTAAATCCTATTTAAGCATGCAAACTCTCAATCCCATAGGGGAATTTGTGTCAATTTGATGTGTAAATTGGCCCTTTACCAACTCCTTTGCAAGCTTGATGAAGATTAATTCACTCGATGATGAAGAACAATGTGATTCCTTGATAAAATCTGTAATAATCTAGCTATGATAATGAAAATTTGATAAAAATGCCTAAGGAGGATGAAGATTCTATGAAATTTGAAGATAATTATGTTGTGTAAGTTGTGGATCCTCATTCCAAATGAGAGCCTTCTATTTATAAAAGTGAATGATGGAGGAAGAGGAAAAATAGATGAATGTGGGACAAAAGACCAACCAATGAGAGAAGGCCACTTGTCAACATGTGATTGGAGGAGGAATGAACACATTTTGATGAATGTTCACATAAATGCTATTAGATTCAAATTTGAATTTCATGAAATGGCAAATTGGAGGGAGAGAGGAATGGAGTAAATGTCACTTGGCTCAAGGCAAAGGACATGTAAGAGGTCTTTAATGCCTTGTTGGATGCACTCATCCCTTTTGGAGGGAAATTGATGAATTAATTCCCTTTTGAATGGAAATTGATGAATTAATAAATCAAATAAATGTATTTATTGTGCAAGTTGCAAAATCTAGAGGATTGGAGTAATTAGGATTAAGATTAATCATGTTTTGATCAATTTAAGTAGAAGTTAGATGATTTGACAATTTTGACTTAGATTTTGGATTTAAATAAGTCAAAGTTGAGAGGAATGATGGAGTTAGATTTAATTAAATAAAGTTTGATTTATTTAATTAAAGAGGGTGGTGTTAGGGTATGTGCAAGATCATCATGGAAAAAACAAGTCCTTAAGTGGCAATTAAAATTCAGAAAATCAGAGTTGGGCAACTTGACATAAAAATTTGAATAAGTTATCTATATTATTTCAAAAATATGTAAGAATAGAATCTGTGGAAAATTGAATGTAGTTTCTAAACTACTAGGTTAATTTTTGTAAAAAAAAAATGTGTTTAGTGAAAATTTGAAATTTCAATGCAATAGTACTAAAATTTTAGGGAAAAAATAAAAAGTAGGTGTCTGTCTACCCACCCTAACCATAATAAAATCATAATATTTTCTTATAAAATTTTAGATATAAGTAGAGGAATCATGTCCGGATGTGATGCATATTTTTTTGTAAATTTTTTTCAAATAAATAATTAATTATGAATTTGTTATTACAACTTTTTAAAAATATTAAAACTCATATGTCTGACCACCTTAACTTGGTCAAAACTTAATGGAATTCATTTTTATTTTTTTAATCCTATATTATGCGAAGCATAGAATGTGACACATGTTTTGGATTCAAAAAATGTGATACTATTTGAAAGTTATAGATATTTTTCTATCAGACTATCAATCAGGACTTTAGCCATAATTCTAATAAAAAATAAATAATTATTATTTATTAGATTCTAAAGAAAATATAATTTATACTAGTAGAAAGCTGAGAAGCTCCTTTACAAACCCTTTTCGTTTTATCAATTTTAGGTAAAATAAAAGTTGTTAGCCACATGGGAAAAGTCTAGAAAAACAAGGTAAGTTCTTAAACACATTTTACGTGTTGACTTTTAGGATTGGCAGGTCCGAACCAAATCCCGAGCCTAATACCGAGCCTAATACCAAGGCATTAAATTTTGTATCAGAATATTGGTTATCCGATTTGAATCCGATATCGGATTTGAATTCGATATATGATTTCTTTTAGATCAGTTTTAAAACAATTTATACAATTTTTAATATATTATTTAAAAATGCAATTAAGTTTATAATTTAATATATAATATCCAATAAAGTTTATAATGTAATATATTTAATATACAATTTATGGTAATCTCTTGCCGAATTATGTATTTAATATATAATATATTATTAAATGTATAATATGTAAATATTATTTCAATATTTTAGTTAATCCATAAATAATTAAATATATATATTACCAATTTATAAAATATTTAAATATTATCTCTTTCCCTCTCGCTCTCTCCACCTCTATCTCTCTCAAGTCTCTCACTCAATCTCTCTCTCCCTCTCACTCACTCTCCCCTCTCCTCAATCCCTCTCCTTCAATCTCTCCCTCTCCCCTCTCCCTCTCTCCCTCAACTCTAAACCCTCTCTCCCTCTCCCACTCTCCCTCTCCCTCCCCCCCACTCTCCCTCTCGCTCTCTCACTCTCCCTCTCGCTCTCTCACTCTCCCCTCTCCTTCTCACTCCCTCTCCTTCTATCTCTCCCTCTCCCTCTCCCTCTCTCCCTCTCCCTATATCACTCTCTCTCCCTCTCCCTCTCTCCCTCTCCCACTCTCCATCTCACTCTCTCACTCTCCCACTCTCCCTCCCTTTATCTCCATC